>CAXAJV010000016.1:10356378-10709378 GCA_963969225.1 Xylocopa violacea | reverse complement strand
TACTATAACCTAACCTACCCCAACCTATCATCTCGGCGGTAATATTTGACAATATTCTTGACGAGATGGCCCCTACGTCTACGTGGGTCCTTCATATACATCAATAACGTAATATAACCTAACCTAACCCAACCTATTATCATCTCGAAGGTAATATTTGACAACATTCCTGGCGAGTTGGCCTCTACGTCTCCGTGGGACCTTCATATACATCAATAACGAAACATAACCTAACCTAACCCAACCTATCATCTCGGCGGTAATATTTGACAACATTCCTGGCGAGTTGGCCTCTACGTCTCCGTGGGACCTTCATATACATCAATAACGAAACATAACCTAACCTAACCCAACCTATCATCTCGGCGGTAATATTTGACAACATTCCTGGCGAGTTGGCCTCTACGTCTGCGTGGGACCTTTATATACATCAAGAACGTAATATAACCTAACCTAACCCAACCTAACATCTCGGCGGTAATAATTGGCAACATTCCTGGCTTGTTGGCCTCTACCAACCTTGTAGAGACCTTTATATACATCAATAACGTAATATAACCTAATCTAATCCAACCTATCATCTCGGCGGTAATATTTGACAATATTCTTGACGAGATGGCCCCTACGTCTACGTGGGTCCTTCATATACATCAATAACGTAATATAACCTAACCTAATCCAACCTATCATCTCGGCGGTAATATTTGACAATATTCTTGACGAGATGGCCCCTACGTCTACGTGGGTCCTTCATATACATCAATAACGTAATATAACCTAACCTAACCCAACCTATCATCTCGGCGGTAATATTTGACAACATTCCTGGCGAGTTGGCCTCTGCGTCTCCGTGGGACCTTTATATACAACAATAATGTAATATAACCTAACCTAACCCAATCTAACATCGCGGCTGTAATATTTGACAACATTCCTGGCGAGTTGGCCTCTACGTCTCCGTGGGACCTTCATATACATCAATAACGAAACATAACCTAACCTAACCCAATCTAACATCGCGGCGGTAATATTTGACAACATTCCTGGAGGGTTGGCCTCTACGTCTGCGTGGGACCTTTATATACATCAAGAACGTAATATAACCTAACCTAACCCAACCTAACATCTCGGCGGTAATAATTGGCAACATTCCTGGCTTGTTGGCCTCTACCAACCTTGTAGAGACCTTTATATACATCAATAACGTAATATAACCTAATCTAATCCAACCTATCATCTCGGCGGTAATATTTGACAATATTCTTGACGAGATGGCCCCTACGTCTACGTGGGTCCTTCATATACATCAATAACGTAATATAACCTAACCTAATCCAACCTATCATCTCGGCGGTAATATTTGACAATATTCTTGACGAGATGGCCCCTACGTCTACGTGGGTCCTTCATATACATCAATAACGTAATATAACCTAACCTAACCCAACCTATCATCTCGGCGGTAATATTTGACAACATTCCTGGCGCGTTGGCCTCTGCGTCTCCGTGGGACCTTTATATACAACAATAATGTAATATAACCTAACCTAACCCAATCTAACATCGCGGCTGTAATATTTGACAACATTCCTGGCGGGTTGGCCTCTACGTCTGCGTGGGACCTTTATATACATCAAGAACGTAATATAACCTAACCTAACCCAATCTAACATCGCGGCTGTAATATTTGACAACATTCCTGGCGAGTTGGCCTCTACGTCTCCGTGGGGCCTTCATATACATCAATAACGAAACATAACCTAACCTAACCCAATCTAACATCGCGGCGGTAATATTTGACAACATTCCTGGAGGGTTGGCCTCTACGTCTGCGTGGGACCTTTATATACATCAAGAACGTAATATAACCTAACCTAACCCAACCTAACATCTCGGCGATAATAATTGGCAACATTCCTGGCTTGTTGGCCTCTACCAACCTTGTAGAGACCTTTATATACATCAATAACGTAATATAACCTAATCTAATCCAACCTATCATCTCGGCGGTAATATTTGACAATATTCTTGACGAGATGGCCCCTACGTCTACGTGGGTCCTTCATATACATCAATAACGTAATATAACCTAACCTAATCCAACCTATCATCTCGGCGGTAATATTTGACAATATTCTTGACGAGATGGCCCCTACGTCTACGTGGGTCCTTCATATACATCAATAACGTAATATAACCTAACCTAACCCAACCTATCATCTCGGCGGTAATATTTGACAACATTCCTGGCGCGTTGGCCTCTGCGTCTCCGTGGGACCTTTATATACAACAATAATGTAATATAACCTAACCTAACCCAATCTAACATCGCGGCTGTAATATTTGACAACATTCCTGGCGGGTTGGCCTCTACGTCTGCGTGGGACCTTTATATACATCAAGAACGTAATATAACCTAACCTAACCCAATCTAACATCGCGGCTGTAATATTTGACAACATTCCTGGCGAGTTGGCCTCTACGTCTCCGTGGGGCCTTCATATACATCAATAACGAAACATAACCTAACCTAACCCAATCTAACATCGCGGCGGTAATATTTGACAACATTCCTGGAGGGTTGGCCTCTACGTCTGCGTGGGACCTTTATATACATCAAGAACGTAATATAACCTAACCTAACCCAACCTAACATCTCGGCGATAATAATTGGCAACATTCCTGGCTTGTTGGCCTCTACCAACCTTGTAGAGACCTTTATATACATCAATAACGTAATATAACCTAATCTAATCCAACCTATCATCTCGGCGGTAATATTTGACAATATTCTTGACGAGATGGCCCCTACGTCTACGTGGGTCCTTCATATACATCAATAACGTAATATAACCTAACCTAATCCAACCTATCATCTCGGCGGTAATATTTGACAATATTCTTGACGAGATGGCCCCTACGTCTACGTGGGTCCTTCATATACATCAATAACGTAATATAACCTAACCTAACCCAACCTATCATCTCGGCGGTAATATTTGACAACATTCCTGGCGCGTTGGCCTCTGCGTCTCCGTGGGACCTTTATATACAACAATAATGTAATATAACCTAACCTAACCCAATCTAACATCGCGGCTGTAATATTTGACAACATTCCTGGCGAGTTGGCCTCTACGTCTCCGTGGGACCTTCATATACATCAATAACGAAACATAACCTAACCTAACCCAATCTAACATCGCGGCGGTAATATTTGACAATATTCCTGGCGAGTTGGCCCCTACGTCTACGTGGGTCCTTCATAAACCTCAATAACGTAATATAACCTAACCTAACCCAACCTATCATCTCGGCGGTAATATTTGACCACAAACCTGGCGAGTTGGCCTCTACGTCTCCGTGGGATCATCATATACATCAATAACGTAATATAACCTAACCTTACCCAACCTAACATCTCGGCGGTAATATTTGGCAACATTCCTGGCTTGGTGGGCTCTACGTCCCCGTGGGACTTTTATATACATCAATAACGTAATATAACCTAACCTAACCCAATCTGTCATGTCGGCGGTCATATTTCAGAAAATTCCTGGCGAGTTGGCTTCGACGTCTGCGTGGGACCTTTATATGCATCAAGAACGTAATATAACCTAACCTACCCCAACCTAACAACTCGGCGGTAATATTTGGCAACATACATGCCGAATTGGCCTCTACGTATCCGTGGGATCTTGATATACATCAATAACGTAATATAAACTAACCTGACCCAACCTAACCTCTCGGCGCTATTATTTGACAACATTTCTGGCGAGTTGGCATCTACGTCTCCGTGGGACCTTCATATACATCAATAACGAAATATAACCTAACCTAACCCAACCTATCACCTCGGCGGTAATATTTGGCAACATTCCTGGCATGTTGGCCTCTACGTCTCCGTGAGACCTTCATATACATCAATAACGAATTATAACCAAACCTAACCCAACCTATTATCTCGGCGGTAATATTTGACCACATACCTGGCGAGTTGGCCCCTACGTCTACGTGGGTCCTTCATATACATCAATAACGTAATATAACCTAAGCTAACCCAACCTATCATCTCGGCGGTAATATTCGACAACATTCCTGGCGAGTTGGCCTCTGCGTCTCCGTGGGACGTTTATATACAACAATAACGTAATATAACCTAACCTAACCCAATCTAACATCGCGGCTGTAATATTTGACAACATTCCTGGCGAGTTGGCCTCTACGTCTCCGTGGGGCCTTCATATACATCAATAACGAAACATAACCTAACCTAACCCAATCTAACATCGCGGCGGTAATATTTGACAACATTCCTGGAGGGTTGGCCTCTACGTCTGCGTGGGACCTTTATATACATCAAGAACGTAATATAACCTAACCTAACCCAACCTAACATCTCGGCGGTAATAATTGGCAACATTCCTGGCTTGTTGGCCTCTACCAACCTTGTAGAGACCTTTATATACATCAATAACGTAATATAACCTAATCTAATCCAACCTATCATCTCGGCGGTAATATTTGACAATATTCTTGACGAGATGGCCCCTACGTCTACGTGGGTCCTTCATATACATCAATAACGTAATATAACCTAACCTAATCCAACCTATCATCTCGGCGGTAATATTTGACAATATTCTTGACGAGATGGCCCCTACGTCTACGTGGGTCCTTCATATACATCAATAACGTAATATAACCTAACCTAACCCAACCTATCATCTCGGCGGTAATATTTGACAACATTCCTGGCGCGTTGGCCTCTGCGTCTCCGTGGGACCTTTATATACAACAATAATGTAATATAACCTAACCTAACCCAATCTAACATCGCGGCTGTAATATTTGACAACATTCCTGGCGGGTTGGCCTCTACGTCTGCGTGGGACCTTTATATACATCAAGAACGTAATATAACCTAACCTAACCCAATCTAACATCGCGGCTGTAATATTTGACAACATTCCTGGCGAGTTGGCCTCTACGTCTCCGTGGGGCCTTCATATACATCAATAACGAAACATAACCTAACCTAACCCAATCTAACATCGCGGCGGTAATATTTGACAATATTCCTGGCGAGTTGGCCCCTACGTCTACGTGGGTCCTTCATAAACCTCAATAACGTAATATAACCTAACCTAACCCAACCTAACATCTCGGCGATAATAATTGGCAACATTCCTGGCTTGTTGGCCTCTACCAACCTTGTAGAGACCTTTATATACATCAATAACGTAATATAACCTAATCTAATCCAACCTACCATCTCGGCGGTAATATTTGACAATATTCTTGACGAGATGGCCCCTACGTCTACGTGGGTCCTTCATATACATCAATAACGTAATATAACCTAACCTAATCCAACCTATCATCTCGGCGGTAATATTTGACAATATTCTTGACGAGATGGCCCCTACGTCTACGTGGGTCCTTCATATACATCAATAACGTAATATAACCTAACCTAACCCAACCTATCATCTCGGCGGTAATATTTGACAACATTCCTGGCGCGTTGGCCTCTGCGTCTCCGTGGGACCTTTATATACAACAATAATGTAATATAACCTAACCTAACCCAATCTAACATCGCGGCTGTAATATTTGACAACATTCCTGGCGAGTTGGCCTCTACGTCTCCGTGGGACCTTCATATACATCAATAACGAAACATAACCTAACCTAACCCAATCTAACATCGCGGCGGTAATATTTGACAATATTCCTGGCGAGTTGGCCCCTACGTCTACGTGGGTCCTTCATAAACCTCAATAACGTAATATAACCTAACCTAACCCAACCTATCATCTCGGCGGTAATATTTGACCACAAACCTGGCGAGTTGGCCTCTACGTCTCCGTGGGATCATCATATACATCAATAACGTAATATAACCTAACCTTACCCAACCTAACATCTCGGCGGTAATATTTGGCAACATTCCTGGCTTGGTGGCCTCTACGTCCCCGTGGGAATTTTATATACATCAATAACGTAATATAACCTAACCTAACCCAATCTGTCATGTCGGCGGTCATATTTCAGAAAATTCCTGGCGAGTTGGCTTCGACGTCTGCGTGGGACCTTTATATGCATCAAGAACGTAATATAACCTAACCTACACCAACCTAACAACTCGGCGGTAATATTTGGCAACATACATGCCGAGTTGGCCTCTACGTATCCGTGGGATCTTGATATACATCAATAACGTAATATAAACTAACCTGACCCAACCTAACCTCTCGGCGCTATTATTTGACAACATTTCTGGCGAGTTGGCATCTACGTCTCCGTGGGACCTTCATATACATCAATAACGAAATATAACCTAACCTAACCCAACCTATCACCTCGGCGGTAATATTTGGCAACATTCCTGGCATGTTGGCCTCTACGTCTCCGTGAGACCTTCATATACATCAATAACGAATTATAACCAAACCTAACCCAACCTATTATCTCGGCGGTAATATTTGACCACATACCTGGCGAGTTGGCCCCTACGTCTACGTGGGTCCTTCATATACATCAATAACGTAATATAACCTAAGCTAACCCAACCTATCATCTCGGCGGTAATATTTGACAACATTCCTGGCGAGTTGGCCTCTGCGTCTCCGTGGGACCTTTATATACAACAATAACGTAATATAACCTAACCTAAACCAATCTAACATCGCGGCTGTAATATTTGACAACATTCCTGGCGAGTTGGCCTCTACGTCTCCGTGGGGCCTTCATATACATCAATAACGAAACATAACCTAACCTAACCCAATCTAACATCGCGGCGGTAATATTTGACAACATTCCTGGAGGGTTGGCCTCTACGTCTGCGTGGGACCTTTATATACATCAAGAACGTAATATAACCTAACCTAACCCAACCTAACATCTCGGCGGTAATAATTGGCAACATTCCTGGCTTGTTGGCCTCTACCAACCTTGTAGAGACCTTTATATACATCAATAACGTAATATAACCTAATCTAATCCAACCTATCATCTCGGCGGTAATATTTGACAATATTCTTGACGAGATGGCCCCTACGTCTACGTGGGTCCTTCATATACATCAATAACGTAATATAACCTAACCTAACCCAACCTATCATCTCGGCGGTAATATTTGACCACAAACCTGGCGAGTTGGCCTCTACGTCTCCGTGGGATCTTCATATACATCAATAACGTAATATAACCTAACCTTACCCAACCTAACATCTCGGCGGTAATATTTGGCAACATTCCTGGCTTGGTGGCCTCTACGTCCCCGTGGGACTTTTATATACATCAATAACGTAATATAACCTAACCTAACCCAAGCTGTCATGTCGGCGGTCATATTTCAGAAAATTCCTGGCGAGTTGGCTTCGACGTCTGCGTGGGACCTTTATATGCATCAAGAACGTAATATAACCTAACCTACCCCAACCTAACAACTCGGCGGTAATATTTGGCAACATACATGCCGAGTTGGCCTCTACGTATCCGTGGGATCTTGATATACATCAATAACGTAATATAAACTAACCTGACCCAACCTAACCTCTCGGCGCTATTATTTGACAACATTTCTGGCGAGTTGGCATCTACGTCTCCGTGGGACCTTCATATACATCAATAACGAAATATAACCTAACCTAACCCAACCTATCACCTCGGCGGTAATATTTGGCAACATTCCTGGCATGTTGGCCTCTACGTTTCCGTGAGACCTTCATATACATCAATAACGAATTATAACCAAACCTAACCCAACCTATTATCTCGGCGGTAATATTTGACCACATACCTGGCGAGTTGGCCCCTACGTCTACGTGGGTCCTTCATATACATCAATAACGTAATATAACCTAAGCTAACCCAACCTATCATCTCGGCGGTAATATTCGACAACATTCCTGGCGAGTTGGCCTCTGCGTCTCCGTGGGACCTTTATATACAACAATAACGTAATATAACCTAACCTAACCCAATCTAACATCGCGGCTGTAATATTTGACAACATTCCTGGCGAGTTGGCCTCTACGTCTCCGTGGGGCCTTCATATACATCAATAACGAAACATAACCTAACCTAACCCAATCTAACATCGCGGCGGTAATATTTGACAACATTCCTGGAGGGTTGGCCTCTACGTCTGCGTGGGACCTTTATATACATCAAGAACGTAATATAACCTAACCTAACCCAACCTAACATCTCGGCGGTAATAATTGGCAACATTCCTGGCTTGTTGGCCTCTACCAACCTTGTAGAGACCTTTATATACATCAATAACGTAATATAACCTAATCTAATCCAACCTATCATCTCGGCGGTAATATTTGACAATATTCTTGACGAGATGGCCCCTACGTCTACGTGGGTCCTTCATATACATCAATAACGTAATATAACCTAACCTAATCCAACCTATCATCTCGGCGGTAATATTTGACCACAAACCTGGCGAGTTGGCCTCTACGTCTCCGTGGGATGTTCATATACATCAATAACGTAATATAACCTAACCTAACCCAACCTATCATCTCGGCGGTAATATTTGACAACATTCCTGAAGGGTTGGCCTCTACGTCTGCGTGGGACCTTTATATACATCAAGAACGTAATATAACCTAACCTAATCCAACCTAACATCTCGGCGGTAATATTTGACAACATTCCTGGCTTGTTGGCCTCTGCGTCTCCGTGGGACATTTATATACAACAATAACGTAATATAACCTAACCTAACCCAATCTAACATCGCGGCTGTAATATTTGACAACATTCGTGGCGAGTTGGCCTCTACGTCTCCGTGGGACCTTCATATACATCAATAACGAAACATAACCTAACCTAACCCAACCTATCATCTCGGCGGTAATATTTGACAACATTCCTGGAGGGTTGGCCTCTACGTCTGCGTGGGACCTTTATATACATCAAGAACGTAATATAACCTAACCTAACCCAACCTAACATCTCGGCGGTAATAATTGGCAACATTCCTGTCTTGTTGGCCTCTACCAACCTTGTAGAGACCTTTATATACATCAATAACGTAATATAACCTAATCTAATCCAACCTATCATCTCGGCGGTAATATTTGACCATATTCTTGACGAGATGGCCCCTACGTCTACGTGGGTCCTTCATATACATCAATAACGTAATATAACCTAACCTAATCCAACCTATCATCTCGGCGGTAATATTTGACAATATTCTTGACGAGATGGCCCCTACGTCTACGTGGGTCCTTCATATACATCAATAACGTAATATAACCTAACCTAACCCAACCTATCATCTCGGCGGTAATATTTGACAACATTCCTGGCTTGTTGGCCTCTGCGTCTCCGTGGGACCTTTATATACAACAATAACGTAATATAACCTAACCTAACCCAATCTAACATCGCGGCTGTAATATTTGACAACATTCGTGGCGAGTTGGCCTCTACGTCTCCGTGGGACCTTCATATACATCAATAACGAAACATAACCTAACCTAACCCAACCTATCATCTCGGCGGTAATATTTGACAACATTCCTGGAGGGTTGGCCTCTACGTCTGCGTGGGACCTTTATATACATCAAGAACGTAATATAACCTAACCTAACCCTACCTATCATCTCGGCGGTAATATTTGACCACATCCCTGGCGAATTGGGCTCTACGTCTCCGTGGGATCTTGATATACATCAATAACGTAATATAACCTAACCTGACCCAACCTAACCTCTCGGCGCTATTATTTGACAATATTCTTGACGAGATGGCCCCTACGTCTACGTGGGTCCTTCATATACATCAATAACGTAATATAACCTAACCTGACACAACCTAACCTCTCGGCGCTATTATTTGACAACATTTCTGGCGAATTGGCATCTACGTCTCCGTGGGACCTTCATATACATCAATTACGAAACATAACCTAACCTAACCCAATCTAACATCGCGGCGGTAATATTTGACAATATTCCTGGCGAGTTGGCCTCTACGTCTATGTGGGTCCTTCATATACATCAATAACGTAATATAACCTAACCTAACCCAACCTATCATCTCGGCGGTAACATTTGACCACATAACTGGCGAGTTGGCCTCTGCGTCTCCGTGGGACCTTTATATACAACAATAACGTAATATAACCTAACCTAACCCAATCTAACATCGCGGCTGTAATATTTGACAACATTCCTGGCGAGTTGGCCTCTACGTCTGCGTGGGACCTTTATATACATCAAGAACGTAATATAACCTAACCTAACCCAACCTAACATCTCGGCTGTAATATTTGGCAACATTCCTGGCTTGTTGGCCTCTACGACTCCGTGGGACCTTTATATACATCAAAAACGTAATATAACCTAACCTAACCCAACCTATCATCTCGGCGGTAATATTTGACAACATTCCTGGCATGTTGGCCTCTACGTCTCCGTGAGACCTTCATATACATCAATAACGAAATATAACCAAACCTAACCCAACCTATCATCTCGACGGTAATATTTGACCACATACCTGGCGAGTTGGCCTCTAACGTCTCCGTGGGACCTTTATATACATCAATAACGTAATATAACCTAACCTAACACAATCTAACATCTCTTCGGTAATATTTGACAATATTCCTGGCGAGTTGGCCCCTACGTATACGTGGGTCCTTCATATACATCAGTAACGTAATATAACCTAACCTAACCCAACCTAACATCTCGGCGGTAATAATTGGCAACATTCCTGGCTTGTTGGCCTCTACCAACCTTGTAGAGACCTTTATATACATCAATAACGTAATATAACCTAATCTAATCCAACCTATCATCTCGGCGGTAATATTTGACCATATTCTTGACGAGATGGCCCCTACGTCTACGTGGGTCCTTCATATACATCAATAACGTAATATAACCTAACCTAATCCAACCTATCATCTCGGCGGTAATATTTGACAACATTCCTGGAGGGTTGGCCTCTACGTCTGCGTGGGACCTTTATATACATCAAGAACGTAATATAACCTAACCTAACCCAACCTAACATCTCGGCGGTAATATTTGGCAACATACATGGCGACTTGGCCTCTACGTCTCCGTGGGATCTTGATATACATCAATAACGTAATATAACCTAACCTGACCCAACCTAACCTCTCGGCGCTATTATTTGAAAACATTTCTGGCGAGTTGGCATCTACGTCTCCGTGGGACCTTCATATACATCAATAACGAAATATAACCTAACCTAACCCAACCTATCACCTCGGCGGTAATATTTGGCAACATTACTGGCATGTTGGCCTCTACGTCTCCGTGGGACCTTCATATACATCAATAACGAAATATAACCTAACCTAACCCAACCTATCATCTCGGCGGTAATATTTGACAACATTCCTGGAGGGTTGGCCTCTACGTCTGCGTGGGACCTTTATATACATCAAGAACGTAATATAACCTAACCTAACCCTACCTATCATCTCGGCGGTAATATTTGACCACATACCTGGCGCGTTGGCCTCTACGTCTCCGTGGGATCTTGATATACATCAATAACGTAATATAACCTAACCTGACCCAACCTAACCTCTCGGCGCTATTATTTGACAATATTCTTGGCGAGATGACCCCTACGTCTACGTGGGTCCTTCATATACATCAATAACGTAATATAACCTAACCTAACCCAACCTATCATCTCGGCGGTAATATTTGACAACATTCCTGGCGAGTTGGCCTCTGCGTCTCCGTGGGACCTTTATATACAACAATAACGTAATATAACCTAACCTAACCCAATCTAACATCGCGGCTGTAATATTTGACATCATTCCTGGCGAGTGGGCCTCCACGTCTCCGTGGGGCCTTCATATACATCAATAACGAAACATAACCTAACCTAACCCAATCTAACATCGCGGCGGTAATATTTGACAACATTCCTGGAGGGTTGGCCTCTACGTCTGCGTGGGACCTTTATATACATCAAGAACGTAATATAACCTAATCTAACCCAACCTAACATCTCGGCGGTAATAATTGGCAACATTCCTGGCTTGTTGGCCTCTACCAACCTTGTAGAGACCTTTATATACATCAATAACGTAATATAACCTAACCTAACCCAATCTGTCATGTCGGCGGTCATATTTAAAAAAATTCCTGGCGAGTTGGCTTCGACGTCTGCGTGGGACCTCTATATACATCTAGAACGTAATATAACCTAACCTACCCCAACCTAACAACTCGGCGGTAATATTTGGCAACATACATGGCGAGTTGGCCTCTACGTCTCCGTGGGATCTTGATATACATCAATAACGTAATATAACCTAACCTGACCCAACCTAACCTCTCGGCGCTATTATTTGACAACATTTCTGGCGAGTTGGCATCTACGTCTCCGTGGGACCTTCATATACATCAATAACGAAACATAACCTAACCTGACCCAACCTATCATCTCGGCGGTAATATTTGACAAAATTCCTGGCGAGTTGGCCTCTGCGTCTCCGCGGGACCTCCATATACATCAATAACGAAATATAACCAAACCTAATCCAACCTATCATCTCGGCGGTAATATTTGACAATATTCTTGACGAGATGGCCCCTACGTCTACGTGGGTCCTTCATATACATCAATAACGTAATATAACCTAACCTAATCCAACCTATCATCTCGGCGGTAATATTTGACCACAAACCTGGCGAGTTGGCCTCTACGTCTCCGTGGGATGTTCATATACATCAATAACGTAATATAACCTAACCTAACCCAACCTATCATCTCGGCGGTAATATTTGACAACATTCCTGAAGGGTTGGCCTCTACGTCTGCGTGGGACCTTTATATACATCAAGAACGTAATATAACCTAACCTAATCCAACCTAACATCTCGGCGGTAATATTTGACAACATTCCTGGCTTGTTGGCCTCTGCGTCTCCGTGGGACATTTATATACAACAATAACGTAATATAACCTAACCTAACCCAATCTAACATCGCGGCTGTAATATTTGACAACATTCGTGGCGAGTTGGCCTCTACGTCTCCGTGGGACCTTCATATACATCAATAACGAAACATAACCTAACCTAACCCAACCTATCATCTCGGCGGTAATATTTGACAACATTCCTGGAGGGTTGGCCTCTACGTCTGCGTGGGACCTTTATATACATCAAGAACGTAATATAACCTAACCTAACCCAACCTAACATCTCGGCGGTAATAATTGGCAACATTCCTGTCTTGTTGGCCTCTACCAACCTTGTAGAGACCTTTATATACATCAATAACGTAATATAACCTAATCTAATCCAACCTATCATCTCGGCGGTAATATTTGACCATATTCTTGACGAGATGGCCCCTACGTCTACGTGGGTCCTTCATATACATCAATAACGTAATATAACCTAACCTAATCCAACCTATCATCTCGGCGGTAATATTTGACAATATTCTTGACGAGATGGCCCCTACGTCTACGTGGGTCCTTCATATACATCAATAACGTAATATAACCTAACCTAACCCAACCTATCATCTCGGCGGTAATATTTGACAACATTCCTGGCTTGTTGGCCTCTGCGTCTCCGTGGGACCTTTATATACAACAATAACGTAATATAACCTAACCTAACCCAATCTAACATCGCGGCTGTAATATTTGACAACATTCGTGGCGAGTTGGCCTCTACGTCTCCGTGGGACCTTCATATACATCAATAACGAAACATAACCTAACCTAACCCAACCTATCATCTCGGCGGTAATATTTGACAACATTCCTGGAGGGTTGGCCTCTACGTCTGCGTGGGACCTTTATATACATCAAGAACGTAATATAACCTAACCTAACCCTACCTATCATCTCGGCGGTAATATTTGACCACATCCCTGCCGAATTGGGCTCTACGTCTCCGTGGGATCTTGATATACATCAATAACGTAATATAACCTAACCTGACCCAACCTAACCTCTCGGCGCTATTATTTGACAATATTCTTGACGAGATGGCCCCTACGTCTACGTGGGTCCTTCATATACATCAATAACGTAATATAACCTAACCTGACACAACCTAACCTCTCGGCGCTATTATTTGACAACATTTCTGGCGAATTGGCATCTACGTCTCCGTGGGACCTTCATATACATCAATTACGAAACATAACCTAACCTAACCCAATCTAACATCGCGGCGGTAATATTTGACAATATTCCTGGCGAGTTGGCCTCTACGTCTATGTGGGTCCTTCATATACATCAATAACGTAATATAACCTAACCTAACCCAACCTATCATCTCGGCGGTAACATTTGACCACATAACTGGCGAGTTGGCCTCTGCGTCTCCGTGGGACCTTTATATACAACAATAACGTAATATAACCTAACCTAACCCAATCTAACATCGCGGCTGTAATATTTGACAACATTCCTGGCGAGTTGGCCTCTACGTCTGCGTGGGACCTTTATATACATCAAGAACGTAATATAACCTAACCTAACCCAACCTAACATCTCGGCTGTAATATTTGGCAACATTCCTGGCTTGTTGGCCTCTACGACTCCGTGGGACCTTTATATACATCAAAAACGTAATATAACCTAACCTAACCCAACCTATCATCTCGGCGGTAATATTTGACAACATTCCTGGCATGTTGGCCTCTACGTCTCCGTGAGACCTTCATATACATCAATAACGAAATATAACCAAACCTAACCCAACCTATCATCTCGACGGTAATATTTGACCACATACCTGGCGAGTTGGCCTCTAACGTCTCCGTGGGACCTTTATATACATCAATAACGTAATAGAACCTAACCTAACACAATCTAACATCTCTTCGGTAATATTTGACAATATTCCTGGCGAGTTGGCCCCTACGTATACGTGGGTCCTTCATATACATCAGTAACGTAATATAACCTAACCTAACCCAACCTAACATCTCGGCGGTAATAATTGGCAACATTCCTGGCTTGTTGGCCTCTACCAACCTTGTAGAGACCTTTATATACATCAATAACGTAATATAACCTAATCTAATCCAACCTATCATCTCGGCGGTAATATTTGACCATATTCTTGACGAGATGGCCCCTACGTCTACGTGGGTCCTTCATATACATCAATAACGTAATATAACCTAACCTAATCCAACCTATCATCTCGGCGGTAATATTTGACAACATTCCTGGAGGGTTGGCCTCTACGTCTGCGTGGGACCTTTATATACATCAAGAACGTAATATAACCTAACCTAACCCAACCTAACATCTCGGCGGTAATATTTGGCAACATACATGGCGACTTGGCCTCTACGTCTCCGTGGGATCTTGATATACATCAATAACGTAATATAACCTAACCTGACCCAACCTAACCTCTCGGCGCTATTATTTGAAAACATTTCTGGCGAGTTGGCATCTACGTCTCCGTGGGACCTTCATATACATCAATAACGAAATATAACCTAACCTAACCCAACCTATCACCTCGGCGGTAATATTTGGCAACATTACTGGCATGTTGGCCTCTACGTCTCCGTGGGACCTTCATATACATCAATAACGAAATATAACCTAACCTAACCCAACCTATCATCTCGGCGGTAATATTTGACAACATTCCTGGAGGGTTGGCCTCTACGTCTGCGTGGGACCTTTATATACATCAAGAACGTAATATAACCTAACCTAACCCTACCTATCATCTCGGCGGTAATATTTGACCACATACCTGGCGCGTTGGCCTCTACGTCTCCGTGGGATCTTGATATACATCAATAACGTAATATAACCTAACCTGACCCAACCTAACCTCTCGGCGCTATTATTTGACAATATTCTTGGCGAGATGACCCCTACGTCTACGTGGGTCCTTCATATACATCAATAACGTAATATAACCTAACCTAACCCAACCTATCATCTCGGCGGTAATATTTGACAACATTCCTGGCGAGTTGGCCTCTGCGTCTCCGTGGGACCTTTATATACAACAATAACGTAATATAACCTAACCTAACCCAATCTAACATCGCGGCTGTAATATTTGACATCATTCCTGGCGAGTGGGCCTCCACGTCTCCGTGGGGCCTTCATATACATCAATAACGAAACATAACCTAACCTAACCCAATCTAACATCGCGGCGGTAATATTTGACAACATTCCTGGAGGGTTGGCCTCTACGTCTGCGTGGGACCTTTATATACATCAAGAACGTAATATAACCTAATCTAACCCAACCTAACATCTCGGCGGTAATAATTGGCAACATTCCTGGCTTGTTGGCCTCTACCAACCTTGTAGAGACCTTTATATACATCAATAACGTAATATAACCTAACCTAACCCAATCTGTCATGTCGGCGGTCATATTTAAAAAAATTCCTGGCGAGTTGGCTTCGACGTCTGCGTGGGACCTCTATATACATCTAGAACGTAATATAACCTAACCTACCCCAACCTAACAACTCGGCGGTAATATTTGGCAACATACATGGCGAGTTGGCCTCTACGTCTCCGTGGGATCTTGATATACATCAATAACGTAATATAACCTAACCTGACCCAACCTAACCTCTCGGCGCTATTATTTGACAACATTTCTGGCGAGTTGGCATCTACGTCTCCGTGGGACCTTCATATACATCAATAACGAAACATAACCTAACCTGACCCAACCTATCATCTCGGCGGTAATATTTGACAAAATTCCTGGCGAGTTGGCCTCTGCGTCTCCGCGGGACCTCCATATACATCAATAACGAAATATAACCAAACCTAATCCAACCTATCATCTCGGCGGTAATATTTGACAATATTCTTGACGAGATGGCCCCTACGTCTACGTGGGTCCTTCATATACATCAATAACGTAATATAATCTATCCTAACCCAATCTAACATCGCGGCTGTAATATTTGACAACATACCTGGCGAGTTGGCCTCTACGTCTGCGTGGGACCTTCATATACATCAATAACGAAACATAACCTAACCTAACCCAATCTAACATCGCGGCTGTAATATTTGACCACATTCATGGCGACTTGGCCTCTACGTCTCCGTGGGACCTTCATATACATCAATAACGAAATATAACCTAACCTAACCCAACCTATCATCTCGGCGGTAATATTTGACAACATTCCTGGAGGGTTGGCCTCTACGTCTGCGTGGGACCTTTATATACATCAAGAACGTAATATAACCTAACCTAACCCAACCTAACATCTCGGCGGTAATAATTGGCAACATTCCTGGCTTGTTGGCCTCTACCAACCTTGTAGAGACCTTTATATACATCAATAACGTAATATAACCTAATCTAATCCAACCTATCATCTCGGCGGTAATATTTGACAATATTCTTGACGAGATGGCCCCTACGTCTACGTGGGTCCTTCATATACATCAATAACGTAATATAACCTAACCTAATCCAACCTATCATCTCGGCGGTAATATTTGACAATATTCTTGACGAGATGGCCCCTACGTCTACGTGGGTCCTTCATATACATCAATAACGTAATATAACCTAACCTAACCCAACCTATCATCTCGGCGGTAATATTTGACAACATTCCTGGCGAGTTGGCCTCTGCGTCTCCGTGGGACCTTTATATACAACAATAATGTAATATAACCTAACCTAACCCAATCTAACATCGCGGCTGTAATATTTAACAACATTCCTGGCGAGTTGGCCTCTACGTCTCCGTGGGACCTTCATATACATCAATTACGAAACATAACCTAACCTAACCCAATCTAACATCGCGGCGGTAATATTTGACAATATTCCTGGCGAGTTGGCCCCTACGTCTACGTGGGTCCTTCATAAACCTCAATAACGTAATATAACCTAACCTAACCCAACCTATCATCTCGGCGGTAATATTTGACCACAAACCTGGCGAGTTGGCCTCTACGTCTCCGTGGGATCTTCATATACATCAATAACGTAATATAACCTAACCTAACCCAACCTATCACCTCGGCGGTAATTATTGGCAACATTCGTGGCATGTTGGCCTCTACGTCTCCGTGGGACCTTCATATACATCAATAACGAAATATAACCTAACCTAACCCAACCTATCATCTCGGCGGTAATATTTGACAACATTCCTGGCGAGTTGGCCTCTACATCTCCGTGGGATCTTGATATACATCAATAACGTAATATAACCTAACCTGACCCAACCTAACCTCTCGGCGCTATTATTTGACAATATTCTTGACGAGATGGCCCCTACGTCTCCGTGGGACCTTCATATACATCAATAACGAAATATAACCTAACCTAACCCAACCTATCATCTCGGCGGTAATATTTGACAACATTCCTGGCGAGTTGGCCTCTGCGTCTCCGCGGGACATTTATATACAACAATAACGTAATATAACCTATCCTAACCCAATCTAACATCGCGGCTGTAATATTTGACAACATACCTGGCGAGTTGGCATCTGCGTCTCCGTGGGGCCTTCATATAGATCAATAACGAAACATAACCTTACCTAACCCAATCTAACATCGCGGCGGTAATATTTGACAACATTCCTGGAGGGTTGGCCTCTACGTCTGCGTGGGACCTTTATATACATCAAGAACGTAATATAACCTAACCTAACCCAACCTAACATCTCGGCGGTAATAATTGGCAACATTCCTGGCTTGTTGGCCTCTTCCAACCTTGTAGAGACCTTTATATACATCAATAACGTAATATAACCTAATCTAATCCAACCTATCATCTCGGCGGTAATATTTGGCAATATTCTTGACGAGATGGCCCCTACGTCTACGTGGGTCCTTCATATACATCAATAACGTAATATAACCTAACCTAATCCAACCTATCATCTCGGCGGTAATATTTGACAATATTCTTGACGAGATGGCCCCTACGTCTACGTGGGTCCTTCATATACATCAATAACGTAATATAACCTAACCTAATCCAACCTATCATCTCGGCGGTAATATTTGACAATATTCTTGACGAGATGGCCCCTACGTCTACGTGGGTCCTTCATATACATCAATAACGTAATATAACCTAACCTAAACCAACCTATCATCTCGGCGGTAATATTTGACAACATTCCTGGCGAGTTGGCCTCTGCGTCTCCGTGGGACCTTTATATACAACAATAATGTAATATAACCTAACCTAACCCAATCTAACATCGCGGCTGTAATATTTGACAACATTCCTGGCGAGTTGGCCTCTACGTCTCCGTGGGACCTTCATATACATCAATTACGAAACATAACCTAACCTAACCCAATCTAACATCGCGGCGGTAATATTTGACAATATTCCTGGCGAGTTGGCCTCTACGTCTATGTGGGTCCTTCATATACATCAATAACGTAATATAACCTAACCTAACCCAACCTATCATCTCGGCGGTAACATTTGACCACATAACTGGCGAGTTGGCCTCTGCGTCTCCGTGGGACCTTTATATACAACAATAACGTAATATAACCTAACCTAACCCAATCTAACATCGCGGCTGTAATATTTGACAACATTCCTGGCGAGTTGGCCTCTACGTCTGCGTGGGACCTTTATATACATCAAGAACGTAATATAACCTAACCTAACCCAACCTAACATCTCGGCTGTAATATTTGGCAACATTCCTGGCTTGTTGGCCTCTACGACTCCGTGGGACCTTTATATACATCAAAAACGTAATATAACCTAACCTAACCCAACCTATCATCTCGGCGGTAATATTTGACAACATTCCTGGCATGTTGGCCTCTACGTCTCCGTGAGACCTTCATATACATCAATAACGAAATATAACCAAACCTAACCCAACCTATCATCTCGACGGTAATATTTGACCACATACCTGGCGAGTTGGCCTCTAACGTCTCCGTGGGACCTTTATATACAACAATAATGTAATATAACCTAACCTAACCCAATCTAACATCGCGGCTGTAATATTTGACAACATTTCTGGCGAGTTGGCCTCTACGTCTCCGTGGGACCTTCATATACATCAATTACGAAACATAACCTAACCTAACCCAATCTAACATCTCGGCGGTAATATTTGACAATATTCTTGACGAGATGGCCCCTACGTCTACGTGGGTCCTTCATATACATCAATAACGTAATATAACCTAACCTAATCCAACCTATCATCTCGGCGGTAATATTTGACAATATTCTTGACGAGATGGCCCCTACGTCTACGTGGGTCCTTCATATACATCAATAACGTAATATAACCTAACCTAACCCAACCTATCATCTCGGCGGTAATATTTGACAACATTCCTGGCGAGTTGGCCTCTGCGTCTCCATGGGACCTTTATATACAACAATAACGTAATATAACCTAACCTAACCCAATCTAACATCGCGGCTGTAATATTTGACAACATTCCTGGCGAGTTGGCCTCTACTTCTCCGTGCGGCCTTCATATACATCAATAACGAAACATAACCTAACCTAACCCAATCTAACATCGCGGCGGTAATATTTGACAACATTCCTGGAGGGTTGGCCTCTACGTCTGCGTGGGACCTTTATATACATCAAGAACGTAATATAACCTAACCTACCCCAACCTAACAACTCGGCGGTAATATTTGGCAACATACATGGCGACTTGGCCTCTACGTCTCCGTGGGATCTTGATATACATCAATAACGTAATATAACCTAACCTGACCCAACCTAACCTCTCGGCGCTATTATTTGAAAACATTTCTGGCGAGTTGGCATCTACGTCTCCGTGGGACCTTCATATACATCAATAACGAAATATAACCTAACCTAACCCAACCTATCACCTCGGCGGTAATATTTGGCAACATTCCTGGCATGTTGGCCTCTACGTCTCCGTGGGACCTTCATATACATCAATAACGAAATATAACCTAACCTAACCCAACCTATCATCTCGGCGGTAATATTTGACAACATTCCTGGAGGGTTGGCCTCTACGTCTGCGTGGGACCTTTATATACATCAAGAACGTAATATAACCTAACCTAACCCTACCTATCATCTCGGCGGTAATATTTGACCACATACCTGGCGAGTTGGCCTCTACGTCTCCGTGGGATCTTGATATACATCAATAACGTAATATAACCTAACCTGACCCAACCTAACCTCTCGGCGCTATTATTTGACAATATTCTTGGCGAGATGGCCCCTACGTCTACGTGGGTCCTTCATATACATCAATAACGTAATATAACCTAACCTAACCCAACCTATCATCTCGGCGGTAATATTTGACAACATTCCTGGCGAGTTGGCCTCTGCGTCTCCGTGGGACCTTTATATACAACAATAACGTAATATAACCTAACCTAACCCAATCTAACATCGCGGCTGTAATATTTGACATCATTCCTGGCGAGTGGGCCTCCACGTCTCCGTGGGGCCTTCATATACATCAATAACGAAACATAACCTAACCTAACCCAATCTAACATCGCGGCGGTAATATTTGACAACATTCCTGGAGGGTTGGCCTCTACGTCTGCGTGGGACCTTTATATACATCAAGAACGTAATATAACCTAATCTAACCCAACCTAACATCTCGGCGGTAATAATTGGCAACATTCCTGGCTTGTTGGCCTCTACCAACCTTGTAGAGACCTTTATATACATCAATAACGTAATATAACCTAACCTAACCCAATCTGTCATGTCGGCGGTCATATTTAAAAAAATTTCTGGCGAGTTGGCTTCGACGTCTGCGTGGGACCTCTATATACATCTAGAACGTAATATAACCTAACCTACCCCAACCTAACAACTCGGCGGTAATATTTGGCAACATACATGGCGAGTTGGCCTCTACGTCTCCGTGGGATCTTGATATACATCAATAACGTAATATAACCTAACCTGACCGAACCTAACCTCTCGGCGCTATTATTTGACAACATTTCTGGCGAGTTGGCATCTACGTCTCCGTGGGACCTTCATATACATCAATAACGAAACATAACCTAACCTGACCCAACCTATCATCTCGGCGGTAATATTTGACAAAATTCCTGGCGAGTTGGCCTCTGCGTCTCCGCGGGACCTCCATATACATCAATAACGAAATATAACCAAACCTAATCCAACCTATCATCTCGGCGGTAATATTTGACAATATTCTTGACGAGATGGCCCCTACGTCTACGTGGGTCCTTCATATACATCAATAACGTAATATAACCTATCCTAACCCAATCTAACATCGCGGCTGTAATATTTGACAACATACCTGGCGAGTTGGCCTCTACGTCTCCGTGGGGCCTTCATATACATCAATAACGAAACATAACCTAACCTAACCCAATCTAACATCGCGGCGGTAATATTTGACAACATTCCTGGAGGGTTGGCCTCTACGTCTGCGTGGGACCTTTATATACATCAAGAACGTAATATAACCTAATCTAACCCAACCTAACATCTCGGCGGTAATAATTGGCAACATTCCTGGCTTGTTGGCCTCTACCAACCTTGTAGAGACCTTTATATACATCAATAACGTAATATAACCTAACCTAACCCAATCTGTCATGTCGGCGGTCATATTTAAAAAAATTTCTGGCGAGTTGGCTTCGACGTCTGCGTGGGACCTCTATATACATCTAGAACGTAATATAACCTAACCTACCCCAACCTAACAACTCGGCGGTAATATTTGGCAACATACATGGCGAGTTGGCCTCTACGTCTCCGTGGGATCTTGATATACATCAATAACGTAATATAACCTAACCTGACCGAACCTAACCTCTCGGCGCTATTATTTGACAACATTTCTGGCGAGTTGGCATCTACGTCTCCGTGGGACCTTCATATACATCAATAACGAAACATAACCTAACCTGACCCAACCTATCATCTCGGCGGTAATATTTGACAAAATTCCTGGCGAGTTGGCCTCTGCGTCTCCGCGGGACCTCCATATACATCAATAACGAAATATAACCAAACCTAATCCAACCTATCATCTCGGCGGTAATATTTGACAATATTCTTGACGAGATGGCCCCTACGTCTACGTGGGTCCTTCATATACATCAATAACGTAATATAACCTAACCTAACCCAACCTATCATCTCGGCGGTAATATTTGACAACATTCCTGGCGAGTTGGCATCTGCGTCTCCGTGGGACCTTTATATACTGCAATAACGTAATATAACCTAACCTAACCCAATCTAACATCGCGGCTGTAATATTTGACAACATTCATGGCGACTTGGCCTCTACGTCTCCGTGGGACCTTCATATACATCAATAACGAAATATAACCTAACCTAACCCAACCTATCATCTCGGCGGTAATATTTGACAACATTCCTGGAGGGTTGGCCTCTACGTCTGCGTGGGACCTTTATATACATCAAGAACGTAATATAACCTAACCTAACCCAACCTAACATCTCGGCGGTAATATTTGACAACATTCCTGGAGGGTTGGCCTCTACGTCTGCGTGGGACCTTTATATACATCAAGAACGTAATATAACCTAACCTAACCCAACCTAACATCTCGGCGGTAATAATTGGCAACATTCCTGGCTTGTTGGCCTCTACCAACCTTGTAGAGACCTTTATATACATCAATAACGTAATATAACCTAATCTAATCCAACCTATCATCTCGGCGGTAATATTTGACAATATTCTTGACGAGATGGCCCCTACGTCTACGTGGGTCCTTCATATACATCAATAACGTAATATAACCTAACCTAATCCAACCTATCATCTCGGCGGTAATATTTGACAATATTCTTGACGAGATGGCCCCTACGTCTACGTGGGTCCTTCATATACATCAATAACGTAATATAACCTAACCTAACCCAACCTATCACCTCGGCGGTAATATTTGGCAACATTCCTGGCATGTTGGCCTCTACGTCTCCGTGGGACCTTCATATACATCAATAACGAAATATAACCTAACCTAACCCAACCTATCATCTCGGCGGTAATATTTGACAACATTCCTGGCGAGTTGGCCTCTACATCTCCGTGGGATCTTGATATACATCAATAACGTAATATAACCTAACCTGACCCAACCTAACCTCTCGGCGCTATTATTTGACAATATTCTTGACGAGATGGCCCCTACGTCTCCGTGGGACCTTCATATACATCAATAACGAAATATAACCTAACCTAACCCAACCTATCATCTCGGCGGTAATATTTGACAACATTCCTGGCGAGTTGGCCTCTGCGTCTCCGCGGGACATTTATATACAACAATAACGTAATATAACCTATCCTAACCCAATCTAACATCGCGGCTGTAATATTTGACAACATACCTGGCGAGTTGGCATCTGCGTCTCCGTGGGGCCTTCATATAGATCAATAACGAAACATAACCTTACCTAACCCAATCTAACATCGCGGCGGTAATATTTCACAACATTCCTGGAGGGTTGGCCTCTACGTCTGCGTGGGACCTTTATATACATCAAGAACGTAATATAACCTAACCTAACCCAACCTAACATCTCGGCGGTAATAATTGGCAACATTCCTGGCTTGTTGGCCTCTACCAACCTTGTAGAGACCTTTATATACATCAATAACGTAATATAACCTAATCTAATCCAACCTATCATCTCGGCGGTAATATTTGACAATATTCTTGACGAGATGGCCCCTACGTCTACGTGGGTCCTTCATATACATCAATAACGTAATATAACCTAACCTAATCCAACCTATCATCTCGGCGGTAATATTTGACAATATTCTTGACGAGATGGCCCCTACGTCTACGTGGGTCCTTCATATACATCAATAACGTAATATAACCTAACCTAATCCAACCTATCATCTCGGCGGTAATATTTGACAATATTCTTGACGAGATGGCCCCTACGTCTACGTGGGTCCTTCATATACATCAATAACGTAATATAACCTAACCTAACCCAACCTATCATCTCGGCGGTAATATTTGACAACATTCCTGGCGAGTTGGCCTCTGCGTCTCCGTGGGACCTTTATATACAACAATAATGTAATATAACCTAACCTAACCCAATCTAACATCGCGGCTGTAATATTTGACAACATTCCTGGCGAGTTGGCCTCTACGTCTCCGTGGGACCTTCATATACATCAATTACGAAACATAACCTAACCTAACCCAATCTAACATCGCGGCGGTAATATTTGACAATATTCCTGGCGAGTTGGCCTCTACGTCTATGTGGGTCCTTCATATACATCAATAACGTAATATAACCTAACCTAACCCAACCTATCATCTCGGCGGTAACATTTGACCACATAACTGGCGAGTTGGCCTCTGCGTCTCCGTGGGACCTTTATATACAACAATAACGTAATATAACCTAACCTAACCCAATCTAACATCGCGGCTGTAATATTTGACAACATTCCTGGCGAGTTGGCCTCTACGTCTGCGTGGGACCTTTATATACATCAAGAACGTAATATAACCTAACCTAACCCAACCTAACATCTCGGCTGTAATATTTGGCAACATTCCTGGCTTGTTGGCCTCTACGACTCCGTGGGACCTTTATATACATCAAAAACGTAATATAACCTAACCTAACCCAACCTATCATCTCGGCGGTAATATTTGACAACATTCCTGGCATGTTGGCCTCTACGTCTCCGTGAGACCTTCATATACATCAATAACGAAATATAACCAAACCTAACCCAACCTATCATCTCGACGGTAATATTTGACCACATACCTGGCGAGTTGGCCTCTAACGTCTCCGTGGGACCTTTATATACAACAATAATGTAATATAACCTAACCTAACCCAATCTAACATCGCGGCTGTAATATTTGACAACATTCCTGGCGAGTTGGCCTCTACGTCTCCGTGGGACCTTCATATACATCAATTACGAAACATAACCTAACCTAACCCAATCTAACATCTCGGCGGTAATATTTGACAATATTCTTGACGAGATGGCCCCTACGTCTACGTGGGTCCTTCATATACATCAATAACGTAATATAACCTAACCTAATCCAACCTATCATCTCGGCGGTAATATTTGACAATATTCTTGACGAGATGGCCCCTACGTCTACGTGGGTCCTTCATATACATCAATAACGTAATATAACCTAACCTAACCCAACCTATCATCTCGGCGGTAATATTTGACAACATTCCTGGCGAGTTGGCCTCTGCGTCTCCATGGGACCTTTATATACAACAATAACGTAATATAACCTAACCTAACCCAATCTAACATCGCGGCTGTAATATTTGACAACATTCCTGGCGAGTTGGCCTCTACTTCTCCGTGCGGCCTTCATATACATCAATAACGAAACATAACCTAACCTAACCCAATCTAACATCGCGGCGGTAATATTTGACAACATTCCTGGAGGGTTGGCCTCTACGTCTGCGTGGGACCTTTATATACATCAAGAACGTAATATAACCTAACCTACCCCAACCTAACAACTCGGCGGTAATATTTGGCAACATACATGGCGACTTGGCCTCTACGTCTCCGTGGGATCTTGATATACATCAATAACGTAATACAACCTAACCTGACCCAACCTAACCTCTCGGCGCTATTATTTGAAAACATTTCTGGCGAGTTGGCATCTACGTCTCCGTGGGACCTTCATATACATCAATAACGAAATATAACCTAACCTAACCCAACCTATCACCTCGGCGGTAATATTTGGCAACATTCCTGGCATGTTGGCCTCTACGTCTCCGTGGGACCTTCATATACATCAATAACGAAATATAACCTAACCTAACCCAACCTATCATCTCGGCGGTAATATTTGACAACATTCCTGGAGGGTTGGCCTCTACGTCTGCGTGGGACCTTTATATACATCAAGAACGTAATATAACCTAACCTAACCCTACCTATCATCTCGGCGGTAATATTTGACCACATACCTGGCGAGTTGGCCTCTACGTCTCCGTGGGATCTTGATATACATCAATAACGTAATATAACCTAACCTGACCCAACCTAACCTCTCGGCGCTATTATTTGACAATATTCTTGGCGAGATGGCCCCTACGTCTACGTGGGTCCTTCATATACATCAATAACGTAATATAACCTAACCTAACCCAACCTATCATCTCGGCGGTAATATTTGACAACATTCCTGGCGAGTTGGCCTCTGCGTCTCCGTGGGACCTTTATATACAACAATAACGTAATATAACCTAACCTAACCCAATCTAACATCGCGGCTGTAATATTTGACATCATTCCTGGCGAGTGGGCCTCCACGTCTCCGTGGGGCCTTCATATACATCAATAACGAAACATAACCTAACCTAACCCAATCTAACATCGCGGCGGTAATATTTGACAACATTCCTGGAGGGTTGGCCTCTACGTCTGCGTGGGACCTTTATATACATCAAGAACGTAATATAACCTAATCTAACCCAACCTAACATCTCGGCGGTAATAATTGGCAACATTCCTGGCTTGTTGGCCTCTACCAACCTTGTAGAGACCTTTATATACATCAATAACGTAATATAACCTAACCTAACCCAATCTGTCATGTCGGCGGTCATATTTAAAAAAATTTCTGGCGAGTTGGCTTCGACGTCTGCGTGGGACCTCTATATACATCTAGAACGTAATATAACCTAACCTACCCCAACCTAACAACTCGGCGGTAATATTTGGCAACATACATGGCGAGTTGGCCTCTACGTCTCCGTGGGATCTTGATATACATCAATAACGTAATATAACCTAACCTGACCGAACCTAACCTCTCGGCGCTATTATTTGACAACATTTCTGGCGAGTTGGCATCTACGTCTCCGTGGGACCTTCATATACATCAATAACGAAACATAACCTAACCTGACCCAACCTATCATCTCGGCGGTAATATTTGACAAAATTCCTGGCGAGTTGGCCTCTGCGTCTCCGCGGGACCTCCATATACATCAATAACGAAATATAACCAAACCTAATCCAACCTATCATCTCGGCGGTAATATTTGACAATATTCTTGACGAGATGGCCCCTACGTCTACGTGGGTCCTTCATATACATCAATAACGTAATATAACCTATCCTAACCCAATCTAACATCGCGGCTGTAATATTTGACAACATACCTGGCGAGTTGGCCTCTACGTCTCCGTGGGGCCTTCATATACATCAATAACGAAACATAACCTAACCTAACCCAATCTAACATCGCGGCGGTAATATTTGACAACATTCCTGGAGGGTTGGCCTCTACGTCTGCGTGGGACCTTTATATACATCAAGAACGTAATATAACCTAATCTAACCCAACCTAACATCTCGGCGGTAATAATTGGCAACATTCCTGGCTTGTTGGCCTCTACCAACCTTGTAGAGACCTTTATATACATCAATAACGTAATATAACCTAACCTAACCCAATCTGTCATGTCGGCGGTCATATTTAAAAAAATTTCTGGCGAGTTGGCTTCGACGTCTGCGTGGGACCTCTATATACATCTAGAACGTAATATAACCTAACCTACCCCAACCTAACAACTCGGCGGTAATATTTGGCAACATACATGGCGAGTTGGCCTCTACGTCTCCGTGGGATCTTGATATACATCAATAACGTAATATAACCTAACCTGACCGAACCTAACCTCTCGGCGCTATTATTTGACAACATTTCTGGCGAGTTGGCATCTACGTCTCCGTGGGACCTTCATATACATCAATAACGAAACATAACCTAACCTGACCCAACCTATCATCTCGGCGGTAATATTTGACAAAATTCCTGGCGAGTTGGCCTCTGCGTCTCCGCGGGACCTCCATATACATCAATAACGAAATATAACCAAACCTAATCCAACCTATCATCTCGGCGGTAATATTTGACAATATTCTTGACGAGATGGCCCCTACGTCTACGTGGGTCCTTCATATACATCAATAACGTAATATAACCTAACCTAACCCAACCTATCATCTCGGCGGTAATATTTGACAACATTCCTGGCGAGTTGGCATCTGCGTCTCCGTGGGACCTTTATATACTGCAATAACGTAATATAACCTAACCTAACCCAATCTAACATCGCGGCTGTAATATTTGACAACATTCATGGCGACTTGGCCTCTACGTCTCCGTGGGACCTTCATATACATCAATAACGAAATATAACCTAACCTAACCCAACCTATCATCTCGGCGGTAATATTTGACATCATTCCTGGCGAGTGGGCCTCCACGTCTCCGTGGGGCCTTCATATACATCAATAACGAAACATAACCTAACCTAACCCAATCTAACATCGCGGCGGTAATATTTGACAACATTCCTGGAGGGTTGGCCTCTACGTCTGCGTGGGACCTTTATATACATCAAGAACGTAATATAACCTAATCTAACCCAACCTAACATCTCGGCGGTAATAATTGGCAACATTCCTGGCTTGTTGGCCTCTACCAACCTTGTAGAGACCTTTATATACATCAATAACGTAATATAACCTAACCTAACCCAATCTGTCATGTCGGCGGTCATATTTAAAAAAATTTCTGGCGAGTTGGCTTCGACGTCTGCGTGGGACCTCTATATACATCTAGAACGTAATATAACCTAACCTACCCCAACCTAACAACTCGGCGGTAATATTTGGCAACATACATGGCGAGTTGGCCTCTACGTCTCCGTGGGATCTTGATATACATCAATAACGTAATATAACCTAACCTGACCGAACCTAACCTCTCGGCGCTATTATTTGACAATATTTCTGGCGAGTTGGCATCTACGTCTCCGTGGGACCTTCATATACATCAATAACGAAACATAACCTAACCTGACCCAACCTATCATCTCGGCGGTAATATTTGACAAAATTCCTGGCGAGTTGGCCTCTGCGTCTCCGCGGGACCTCCATATACATCAATAACGAAATATAACCAAACCTAATCCAACCTATCATCTCGGCGGTAATATTTGACAATATTCTTGACGAGATGGCCCCTACGTCTACGTGGGTCCTTCATATACATCAATAACGTAATATAACCTAACCTAATCCAACCTATCATCTCGGCGGTAATATTTGACAATATTCTTGACGAGATGGCCCCTACGTCTACGTGGGTCCTTCATATACATCAATAACGTAATATAACCTAACCTAACCCAACCTATCACCTCGGCGGTAATATTTGGCAACATTCCTGGCATGTTGGCCTCTACGTCTCCGTGGGACCTTCATATACATCAATAACGAAATATAACCTAACCTAACCCAACCTATCATCTCGGCGGTAATATTTGACAACATTCCTGGCGAGTTGGCCTCTACATCTCCGTGGGATCTTGATATACATCAATAACGTAATATAACCTAACCTGACCCAACCTAACCTCTCGGCGCTATTATTTGACAATATTCTTGACGAGATGGCCCCTACGTCTCCGTGGGACCTTCATATACATCAATAACGAAATATAACCTAACCTAACCCAACCTATCATCTCGGCGGTAATATTTGACAACATTCCTGGCGAGTTGGCCTCTGCGTCTCCGCGGGACATTTATATACAACAATAACGTAATATAACCTATCCTAACCCAATCTAACATCGCGGCTGTAATATTTGACAACATACCTGGCGAGTTGGCATCTGCGTCTCCGTGGGGCCTTCATATAGATCAATAACGAAACATAACCTTACCTAACCCAATCTAACATCGCGGCGGTAATATTTCACAACATTCCTGGAGGGTTGGCCTCTACGTCTGCGTGGGACCTTTATATACATCAAGAACGTAATATAACCTAACCTAACCCAACCTAACATCTCGGCGGTAATAATTGGCAACATTCCTGGCTTGTTGGCCTCTACCAACCTTGTAGAGACCTTTATATACATCAATAACGTAATATAACCTAATCTAATCCAACCTATCATCTCGGCGGTAATATTTGACAATATTCTTGACGAGATGGCCCCTACGTCTACGTGGGTCCTTCATATACATCAATAACGTAATATAACCTAACCTAATCCAACCTATCATCTCGGCGGTAATATTTGACAATATTCTTGACGAGATGGCCCCTACGTCTACGTGGGTCCTTCATATACATCAATAACGTAATATAACCTAACCTAATCCAACCTATCATCTCGGCGGTAATATTTGACAATATTCTTGACGAGATGGCCCCTACGTCTACGTGGGTCCTTCATATACATCAATAACGTAATATAACCTAACCTAACCCAACCTATCATCTCGGCGGTAATATTTGACAACATTCCTGGCGAGTTGGCCTCTGCGTCTCCGTGGGACCTTTATATACAACAATAATGTAATATAACCTAACCTAACCCAATCTAACATCGCGGCTGTAATATTTGACAACATTCCTGGCGAGTTGGCCTCTACGTCTCCGTGGGACCTTCATATACATCAATAACGAAACATAATCTAACCTAACCCAATCTAACATCGCGGCGGTAATATTTGACAATATTCCTGGCGAGTTGGCCCCTACGTCTACGTGGGTCCTTCATAAACCTCAGTAACGTAATATAACCTAACCTAACCCAACCTACCATCTCGGCGGTAATATTTGACCACAAACCTGGCGAGTTGGCCTCTACGTCTCCGTGGGATCTTCATATACATCAATAACGTAATATGACCTAACCTTACCCAACCTAACATCTCGGCGGTAATATTTGGCAACATTCCTGGCTTGGTGGCCTCTACATCCCCGTGGGACTTTTATATACATCAATAACGTAATATAAACTAACCTAACCCAATCTGTCATGTCGGCGGTCATATTTCAGAAAATTCCTGGCGAGTTAGCTTCGACGTCTGCGTGGGACATTTATATACATCAAGAACGTAATATAACCTAACCTACCCCAACCTAACAACTCGGCGGTAATATTTGGCAACATACATGGCGAGTTGGCCTCTACGTCTCCGTGGGATCTTGATATACATCAATAACGTAATATAACCTAACCTGACCCAACCTAACCTTTCGGCGCTATTATTTGACAACATTTCTGGCGAGTTGGCATCTACGTCTCCGTGGGACCATCATATACTTCAATCACGAAATATAACCTAACCTAACACAACCTATCACCTCGGCGGTAATATTTGGCAACATTCCTGGCATGTTGGCCTCTACGTCTCCGTGAGACCTTCATATACATCAATAACGAATTATAACCAAACCTAACCCAACCTATTATCTCGGCGGTAATATTTGACCACATACCTGGCGAGTTGGCCTCTACGTCTCCGTGGGATCTTCATATACATCAATAACGTAATATAACCTAACCTAATCCAACCTATCATATCGGCGGTAATATTTGACAATATTCTTGACGAGATGGCCCCTACGTCTACGTGGGTCCTTCATATACATCAATAACGTAATATAACCTAACCTAACCCAACCTATCATCTCGGCGGTAATATTTGACAACATTCCTGGCGAGTTGGCCTCTGCGTCTCCATGGGACCTTTATATACAACAATAACGTAATATAACCTAACCTAACCCAATCTAACATCGCGGCTGTAATATTTGACAACATTCCTGGCGAGTTGGCCTCTACTTCTCCGTGCGGCCTTCATATACATCAATAACGAAACATAACCTAACCTAACCCAATCTAACATCGCGGCGGTAATATTTGACAACATTCCTGGAGGGTTGGCCTCTACGTCTGCGTGGGACCTTTATATACATCAAGAACGTAATATAACCTAACCTACCCCAACCTAACAACTCGGCGGTAATATTTGGCAACATACATGGCGACTTGGCCTCTACGTCTCCGTGGGATCTTGATATACATCAATAACGTAATATAACCTAACCTGACCCAACCTAACCTCTCGGCGCTATTATTTGAAAACATTTCTGGCGAGTTGGCATCTACGTCTCCGTGGGACCTTCATATACATCAATAACGAAATATAACCTAACCTAACCCAACCCATCACCTCGGCGGTAATATTTGGCAACATTCCTGGCATGTTGGCCTCTACGTCTCCGTGGGACCTTCATATACATCAATAACGAAATATAACCTAACCTAACCCAACCTATCATCTCGGCGGTAATATTTGACAACATTCCTGGCGAGTTGGCCTCTACATCTCCGTGGGATCTTGATATACATCAATAACGTAATATAACCTAACCTGACCCAACCTAACCTCTCGGCGCTATTATTTGACAATATTCTTGACGAGATGGCCCCTACGTTTCCGTGGGACCTTCATATACATCAATAACGAAATATAACCTAACCTAACCCAACCTATCATCTCGGCGGTAATATTTGACAACATTCCTGGCGAGTTGGCCTCTGCGTCTCCGCGGGACATTTATATACAACAATAACGTAATATAACCTATCCTAACCCAATCTAACATCGCGGCTGTAATATTTGACAACATACCTGGCGAGTTGGCATCTGCGTCTCCGTGGGGCCTTAATATAGATCAATAACGAAACATAACCTTACCTAACCCAATCTAACATCGCGGCGGTAATATTTGACAACATTCCTGGAGGGTTGGCCTCTACGTCTGCGTGGGACTTTTATATACATCAAGAACGTAATATAACCTAACCTAACCCAACCTAACATCTCGGCGGTAATAATTGGCAACATTCCTGGCTTGTTGGCCTCTACCAACCTTGTAGAGACCTTTATATACATCAATAACGTAATATAACCTAATCTAATCCAACCTATCATCTCGGCGGTAATATTTGACAATATTCTTGACGAGATGGCCCCTACGTCTACGTGGGTCCTTCATATACATCAATAACGTAATATAACCTAACCTAATCCAACCTATCATCTCGGCGGTAATATTTGACAATATTCTTGACGAGATAGCCCCTACGTCTACGTGGGTCCTTCATATACATCAATAACGTAATATAACCTAACCTAATCCAACCTATCATCTCGGCGGTAATATTTGACAATATTCTTGACGAGATGGCCCCTACGTCTACGTGGGTCCTTCATATACATCAATAACGTAATATAACCTAACCTAACCCAACCTATCATCTCGGCGGTAATATTTGACAACATTCCTGGCGAGTTGGCCTCTGCGTCTCCGTGGGACCTTTATATACAACAATAATGTAATATAACCTAACCTAACCCAATCTAACATCGCGGCTGTAATATTTGACAACATTCCTGGCGAGTTGGCCTCTACGTCTCCGTGGGACCTTCATATACATCAATAACGAAACATAACCTAACCTAACCCAACCTATCATCTCGGCGGTAATATTTGACCACAAACCTGGCGAGTTGGCCTCTACGTCTCCGTGGGATCTTCATATACATCAATAACGTAATATAACCTAACCTTACCCAACCTAACATCTCGGCGGTAATATTTGGCAACATTCCTGGCTTGGTGGCCTCTACGTCCCCGTGGGACTTTTATATACATCAATAACGTAATATAACCTAACCTAACCCAATCTGTCATGTCGGCGGTCATATTTCAGAAAATTCCTGGCGAGTTGGCTTCGACGTCTGCGTGGGACCTTTATATACATCAAGAACGTAATATAACCTAACCTACCCCAACCTAACAACTCGGCGGTAATATTTGGCAACATACATGGCGAGTTGGCCTCTACGTCTCCGTGGGATCTTGATATACATCAATAACGTAATATAACCTAACCTGACCCAACCTAACCTTTCGGCGCTATTATTTGACAACATTTCTGGCGAGTTGGCATCTACGTCTCCGTGGGACCTTCATATACATCAATAACGAAATATAACCTAACCTAACCCAACCTATCATCTCGGCGGTAATATTTGACAACATTCCTGGAGGGTTGGCCTCTACGTCTGCGTGGGACCTTTATATACATCAAGAACGTAATATAACCTAACCTAACCCTACCTATCATCTCGGCGGTAATATTTGACCACATACCTGGCGAGTTGGCCTCTACGTCTCCGTGGGATCTTGATATACATCAATAACGTAATATAACCTAACCTGACCCAACCTAACCTCTCGGCGCTATTATTTGACAATATTCTTGACGAGATGGCCCCTACGTCTACGTGGGTCCTTCATATACATCAATAACGTAATATAACCTAACCTAACCCAACCTATCATCTCGGCGGTAATATTTGACAACATTCCTGGCGATTTGGCCTCTGCGTCTCCGTGGGACCTTTATATACAACAATAACGTAATATAACCTAACCTAACCCAATCTATCATCTCGGCGGTAATATTTGACCACAAACCTGGCGAGTTGGCCTCTACGTCTCCGTGGGATCTTCATATACATCAATAACGTAATATAACCTAACCTAACCCAACCTATTATCTCGGCGGTAATATTTGACCACATACCTGGCGAGTTGGCCTCTACGTCTCCGTGGGATCTTGATATACATCAATAACGTAATATAACCTAACCTAATCCAAACTATCATATCGGCGGTAATATTTCACAATATTCTTGACGAGATGGCCCCTACGTCTACGTGGGTCCTTCATATACATCAATAACGTAATATAACCTAACCTAACCCAACCTATCATCTCGGCGGTAATATTTGACAACATTCCTGGAGGGTTGGCCTCGACGTCTGCGTGGGACCTTTATATACATCAAGAACGTAATATAACCTAACCTAACCCAACCTAACATCTCGGCGGTAATATTTGACAACATTCCTGGCGAGTTGGCCTCTACGTCTCCGTGGGACCTTTATATACATCAATAACGTAATATAGCCTAACCTAACCCAACCTAACATCTCGGCGGTAATAATTGGCAACATTCCTGGCTTGTTGGCCTCTACCAACCTTGTAGAGACCTTTATATACATCAATAACGTAATATAACCTAACCTAACCCAACCTATCATCTCGGCGGTAATATTTGACAACATTCCTGGCGAGTTGGCCTCTGCGTCTCCGTGGGACCTTTATATACAACAATAACGTAATATAACCTATCCTAACCCAATCTAACATCGCGGCTGTAATATTTGACAACATACCTGGCGAGTTGGCCTCTGCGTCTCCGTGGGACATTTATATACAACAATAACGTAATATAACCTATCCTAACCCAATCTAACATCGCGGCTGTAATATTTGACAACATTCCTGGCGAGTTGGCCTCTACGTCTCCGTGGGACCTTCATATACATCAATAACGTAATATAACCTAACCTAACCCAACCTATCATCTCGGCGGTAATATTTGACCACAAACCTGGCGAGTTGGCCTCTACGTCTCCGTGGGATCTTCATATACATCAATAACGTAATATAACCTAACCTTACACAACCTAACATCTCGGCGGTAATATTTGGCAACATTCCTGGCTTGGTGGCCTCTACGTCCCCGTGGGACTCTTATATACATCAATAACGTAATATAACCTAACCCAACCCAATCTGTCATGTCGGCGGTCATATTTCAGAAAATTCCTGGCGAGTTGGCTTCGACGTCTGCGTGGGACCTTTATATACATCAAGAACGTAATATAACCTAACCTACCCCAACCTAACAACTCGGCGGTAATATTTGGCAACATACATGGCGAGTTGGCCTCTACGTCTCCGTGGGATCTTGATATACATCAATAACGTAATATAACCTAACCTGACCCAACCTAACCTCTCGGCGCTATTATTTGACAACATTTCTGGCGAGTTGGCATCTACGTCTCCGTGGGACCTTCATATACATCAATAACGAAATATAACCTAACCTAACCCAACCTATCATCTCGGCGGTAATATTTGACAACATTCCTGGCGAGTTGGCCTCTGCGTCTCCGTGGGACATTTATATACAACAATAACGTAATATAACCTATCCTAACCCAATCTAACATCGCGGCTGTAATATTTGACAACATACCTGGCGAGTTGGCCTCTGCGTCTCCGTGGGACATTTATATACAACAATAACGTAATATAACCTATCCTAACCCAATCTAACATCGTGGCTGTAATATTTGACAACATACCTGGCGAGTTGGCCTCTACGTCTGCGTGGGACCTTCATATACATCAATAACGAAACATAACCTAACCTAACCCAACCTATCATCTCGGCGGTAATATTTGGCAACATACATGGCGACTTGGCCTCTACGTCTCCGTGGGATCTTGATATACATCAATAACGTAATATAACCTAACCTGACCCAACCTAACCTCTCGGCGCTATTATTTGAAAACATTTCTGGCGAGTTGGCATCTACGTCTCCATGGGACCTTCATATACATCAATAACGAAATATAACCTAACCTAACCCAACCTATCACCTCGGCGGTAATATTTGGCAACATTCCTGGCATGTTGGCCTCTACGTCTCCGTGGGACCTTCATATACATCAATAACGAAATATAACCTAACCTAACCCAACCTATCATCTCGGCGGTAATATTTGACAACATTCCTGGAGGGTTGGCCTCTACGTCTGCGTGGGACCTTTATATACATCAAGAACGTAATATAACCTAACCTAACCCTACCTATCATCTCGGCGGTAATATTTGACCACATACCTGGCGAGTTGGCCTCTACGTCTCCGTGGGATCTTGATATACATCAATAACGTAATATAACCTAACCTGACCCAACCTAACCTCTCGGCGCTATTATTTGACAATATTCTTGGCGAGATGGCCCCTACGTCTACGTGGGTCCTTCATATACATCAATAACGTAATATAACCTAACCTAACCCAACCTATCATCTCGGCGGTAATATTTGACAACATTCCTGGCGAGTTGGCCTCTGCGGCTCCGTGGGACCTTTATATACAACAATAACGTAATATAACCTAACCTAACCCAATCTAACATCGCGGCTGTAATATTTGACATCATTCCTGGCGAGTGGGCCTCCACGTCTCCGTGGGGCCTTCATATACATCAATAACGAAACATAACCTAACCTAACCCAATCTAACATCGCGGCGGTAATATTTGACAACATTCCTGGAGGGTTGGCCTCTACGTCTGCGTGGGACCTTTATATACATCAAGAACGTAATATAACCTAATCTAACCCAACCTAACATCTCGGCGGTAATAATTGGCAACATTCCTGGCTTGTTGGCCTCTACCAACCTTGTAGAGACCTTTATATACATCAATAACGTAATATAACCTAACCTAACCCAATCTGTCATGTCGGCGGTCATATTTAAAAAACTTCCTGGCGAGTTGGCTTCGACGTCTGCGTGGGACCTCTATATACATCTAGAACGTAATATAACCTAACCTACCCCAACCTAACAACTCGGCGGTAATATTTGGCAACATACATGGCGAGTTGGCCTCTACGTCTCCGTGGGATCTTGATATACATCAATAACGTAATATAACCTAACCTGACCCAACCTAACCTCTCGGCGCTATTATTTGACAATATTCTTGACGAGATGGCCCCTACGTCTACGTGGGTCCTTCATATACATCAATAACGTAATATAACCTAACCTAACCCAACCTATCATCTCGGCGGTAATATTTGACAACATTCCTGGCGAGTTGGCCTCTGCGTCTCCGTGGGACCTTTATATACAACAATAATGTAATATAACCTAACCTAACCCAATCTAACATCGCGGCTGTAATATTTGACAACATTCCTGGCGAGTTGGCCTCTACGTCTCCGTGGGACCTTCATATACATCAATAACGTAATATAACCTAACCTAACCCAACCTATCATCTCGGCGGTAATATTTGACCACAAACCTGGCGAGTTGGCCTCTACGTCTCCGTGGGACCTTTATATACATCAATAACGTAATATAGCCTAACCTAACCCAACCTAACATCTCGGCGGTAATAATTGGCAACATTTCTGGCTTGTTGGCCTCTACCAACCTTGTAGACACCATTATATAAATCAATAACGTAATATAACCTAATCTGATCCAACCTATCATCTCGGCGGTAATATTTGAGAATATTCTTGACGAGATGGCCCCTACGTCTACGTGGGTCCTTCATATACATCAATAACGTAATATAACCTAACCTAACCCAACCTATCATCTCGGCGGTAATATTTGACAACATTCCTGGAGGGTTGGCCTCGACGTCTGCGTGGGACCTTTATATACATCAAGAACGTAATATAACCTAACCTAACCCAACCTAACATCTCGGCGGTAATATTTGACAACATTCCTGGCGAGTTGGCCTCTACGTCTCCGTGGGACCTTTATATACATCAATAACGTAATATAGCCTAACCTAACCCAACCTAACATCTCGGCGGTAATAATTGGCAACATTCCTGGCTTGTTGGCCTCTACCAACCTTGTAGAGACCTTTATATACATCAATAACGTAATATAACCTAACCTAACCCAACCTATCATCTCGGCGGTAATATTTGACAACATTCCTGGCGAGTTGGCCTCTGCGTCTCCGTGGGACCTTTATATACAACAATAATGTAATATAACCTAACCTAACCCAATCTAACATCGCGGCTGTAATATTTGACAACATTCCTGGCGAGTTGGCCTCTACGTCTCCGTGGGACCTTCATATACATCAATTACGAAACATAACCTAACCTAACCCAATCTAACATCGCGGCGGTAATATTTGACAATATTCCTGGCGAGTTGGCCCCTACGTCTACGTGGGTCCTTCATAAACCTCAATAACGTAATATAACCTAACCTAACCCAACCTATCATCTCGGCTGTAATATTTGACCACAAACATGGCGAGTTGGCCTCTACGTCTCCGTGGGATCTTCATATACATCAATAACGTAATATAACCTAACCTAACCCAACCTATCATCTCGGCGGTAATATTTGACAACATTCCTGGCGAGTTGGCCTCTGCGTCTCCGTGGGACCTTTCTATACAACAATAACGTAATATAACCTAACCTAACCCAATCTAACATCGCGGCTGTAATATTTGACATCATTCCTGGCGGGTTGGCCTCTACGTCTCCGTGGGGCCTTCATATACATCAATAACGAAACATAACCTAACCTAACCCAATCTAACATCGCGGCGGTAATATGTGACAACATTCCTGGAGGGTTGGCCTCTACGTCTGCGTGGGACCTTTATATACATCAAGAACGTAATATAACCTAACCTAACCCAACCTAACATCTCGGCGGTAATAATTGGCAACATTCCTGGCTTGTTGGCCTCTACCAACCTTGTAGAGACTTTTATATACATCAATAACGTAATATAACCTAACCTAACCCAATCTGTCATGTCGGCGGTCATATTTCAGAAAATTCCTGGCGAGTTGGCTTCGACGTCTGCGTGGGACCTTTATATACATCAAGAACGTAATATAACCTAACCTACCCCAACCTAACAACTCGGCGGTAATATTTGGCAACATACATGGCGAGTTGGCCTCTACGTCTCCGTGGGATCTTGATATACATCAATAACGTAATATAACCTAACCTGACCCAACCTAACCTCTCGGCGCTATTATTTGACAATATTCTTGACGAGATGGCCCCTACGTCTACGTGGGTCCTTCATATACATCAATAACGTAATATAACCTAACCTAACCCAACCTATCATCTCGGCGGTAATATTTGACAACATTCCTGGCGAGTTGGCCTCTGCGTCTCCGTGGGACCTTTATATACAACAATAATGTAATATAACCTAACCTAACCCAATCTAACATCGCGGCTGTAATATTTGACAACATTCCTGGCGAGTTGGCCTCTACGTCTCCGTGGGACCTTCATATACATCAATAACGTAATATAACCTAACCTAACCCAACCTATCATCTCGGCGGTAATATTTGACCACAAACCTGGCGAGTTGGCCTCTACGTCTCCGTGGGATCTTCATATACATCAATAACGTAATATAACCTAACCTTACACAACCTAACATCTCGGCGGTAATATTTGGCAACATTCCTGGCTTGGTGGCCTCTACGTCCCCGTGGGACTCTTATATACATCAATAACGTAATATAACCTAACCCAACCCAATCTGTCATGTCGGCGGTCATATTTCAGAAAATTCCTGGCGAGTTGGCTTCGACGTCTGCGTGGGACCTTTATATACATCAAGAACGTAATATAACCTAACCTACCCCAACCTAACAACTCGGCGGTAATATTTGGCAACATACATGGCGAGTTGGCCTCTACGTCTCCGTGGGATCTTGATATACATCAATAACGTAATATAACCTAACCTGACCCAACCTAACCTCTCGGCGCTATTATTTGACAACATTTCTGGCGAGTTGGCATCTACGTCTCCGTGGGACCTTCATATACATCAATAACGAAATATAACCTAACCTAACCCAACCTATCATCTCGGCGGTAATATTTGACAACATTCCTGGCGAGTTGGCCTCTGCGTCTCCGTGGGACATTTATATACAACAATAACGTAATATAACCTATCCTAACCCAATCTAACATCGCGGCTGTAATATTTGACAACATACCTGGCGAGTTGGCCTCTGCGTCTCCGTGGGACATTTATATACAACAATAACGTAATATAACCTATCCTAACCCAATCTAACATCGCGGCTGTAATATTTGACAACATACCTGGCGAGTTGGCCTCTACGTCTGCGTGGGACCTTCATATACATCAATAACGAAACATAACCTAACCTAACCCAACCTATCATCTCGGCGGTAATATTTGGCAACATACATGGCGACTTGGCCTCTACGTCTCCGTGGGATCTTGATATACATCAATAACGTAATATAACCTAACCTGACCCAACCTAACCTCTCGGCGCTATTATTTGAAAACGTTTCTGGCGAGTTGGCATCTACGTCTCCGTGGGACCTTCATAAACATCAATAACGAAATATAACCTAACCTAACCCAACCTATCACCTCGGCGGTAATATTTGGCAACATTCCTGGCATGTTGGCCTCTACGTCTCCGTGGGACCTTCATATACATCAATAACGAAATATAACCTAACCTAACCCAACCTATCATCTCGGCGGTAATATTTGACAACATTCCTGGAGGGTTGGCCTCTACGTCTGCGTGGGACCTTTATATACATCAAGAACGTAATATAACCTAATCTAACCCAACCTAACATCTCGGCGGTAATAATTGGCAACATTCCTGGCTTGTTGGCCTCTACCAACCTTGTAGATACCTTTATATACATCAATAACGTAATATAACCTAACCTAACCCAATCTGTCATGTCGGCGGTCATATTTAAAAAAATTCCTGGCGAGTTGGCTTCGACGTCTGCGTGGGACCTCTATATACATCTAGAACGTAATATAACCTAACCTACCCCAACCTAACAACTCGGCGGTAATATTTGGCAACATACATGGCGAGTTGGCCTCTACGTCTCCGTGGGATCTTGATATACATCAATAACGTAATATAACCTAACCTGACCCAACCTAACCTCTCGGCGCTATTATTTGACAACATTTCTGGCGAGTTGGCATCTACGTCTCCGTGGGACCTTCATATACATCAATAACGAAATATAACCTAACCTAACCCAACCTATCATCTCGGCGGTAATATTTGACAACATTCCTGGCGAGTTGGCCTCTGCGTCTCCGTGGGACATTTATATACAACAATAACGTAATATAACCTATCCTAACCCAATCTAACATCGCGGCTGTAATATTTGACAACATACCTGGCGAGTTGGCCTCTGCGTCTCCGTGGGACATTTATATACAACAATAACGTAATATAAACTATCCTAACCCAATCTAACATCGCGGCTGTAATATTTGACAACATACCTGGCGAGTTGGTCTCTACGTCTGCGTGGGACCTTCATATACATCAATAACGAAACATAACCTAACCTGACCCAACCTATCATCTCGGCGGTAATATTTGACAAAATTCCTGGCGAGTTGGCCTCTGCGTCTCCGCGGGACCTCCATATACATCAATAACGAAATATAACCAAACCTAATCCAACCTATCATCTCGGCGGTAATATTTGACAATATTCTTGACGAGATGGCACCTACGTCTACGTGGGTCCTTCATATACATCAATAACGTAATATAACCTATCCTAACCCAATCTAACATCGCGGCTGTAATATTTGACAACATACCTGGCGAGTTGGCATCTACGTCTGCGTGGGACCTTCATATACATCAATAACGAAACATAACCTAACCTAACCCAACCTATCATCTCGGCGGTAATATTTGACAAAATTCCTGGCGAGTTGGCCTCTGCGTCTCCGCGGGACCTCCATATACATCAATAACGAAATATAACCAAACCTAATCCAACCTATCATCTCGGCGGTAATATTTGACACTATTCTTGACGAGATGGCCCCTACTTCTCTGTGGGTCCTTCATATACATCAATAACGTAATATAACCTAACCTAACCCAACCTATCATCTCGGCGGTAATATTTGACAACATTCCTGGCGAGTTGGCATCTGCGTCTCCGTGGGACCTTTATATACTGCAATAACGTAATATAACCTAACCTAACCCAATCTAACATCGCGGCTGTAATATTTGACAACATTCATGGCGACTTGGCCTCTACGTCTCCGTGGGACCTTCATATACATCAATAACGAAATATAACCTAACCTAACCCAACCTATCATCTCGGCGGTAATATTTGACAACATTCCTGGAGGGTTGGCCTCTACGTCTGCGTGGGACCTTTATATACATCAAGAACGTAATATAACCTAACCTAACCCAACCTAACATCTCGGCGGTAATATTTGACAACATTCCTGGAGGGTTGGCCTCTACGTCTGCGTGGGACCTTTATATACATCAAGAACGTAATATAACCTAACCTAACCCAACCTAACATCTCGGCGGTAATAATTGGCAACATTCCTGGCTTGTTGGCCTCTACCAACCTTGTAGAGACCTTTATATACATCAATAACGTAATATAACCTAATCTAATCCAACCTATCATCTCGGCGGTAATATTTGACAATATTCTTGACGAGATGGCCCCTACGTCTACGTGGGTCCTTCATATACATCAATAACGTAATATAACCTAACCTAATCCAACCTATCATCTCGGCGGTAATATTTGACAATATTCTTGACGAGATGGCCCCTACGTCTACGTGGGTCCTTCATATACATCAATAACGTAATATAACCTAACCTAACCCAACCTATCATCTCGGCGGTAATATTTGACAACATTCCTGGCGAGTTGGCCTCTGCGTCTCCGTGGGACCTTTATATACAACAATAATGTAATATAACCTAACCTAACCCAATCTAACATCGCGGCTGTAATATTTGACAACATTCCTGGCGAGTTGGCCTCTACGTCTCCGTGGGACCTTCATATACATCAATTACGAAACATAACCTAACCTAACCCAATCTAACATCGCGGCGGTAATATTTGACAATATTCCTGGCGAGTTGGCCCCTACGTCTACGTGGGTCCTTCATAAACCTCAATAACGTAATATAACCTAACCTAACCCAACCTACCATCTCGGCGGTAATATTTGACCACAAACCTGGCGAGTTGGCCTCTACGTCTCCGTGGGATCTTCATATACATCAATAACGTAATATAACCTAACCTAACCCAACCTATCACCTCGGCGGTAATATTTGGCAACATTCCTGGCATGTTGGCCTCTACGTCTCCGTGGGACCTTCATATACATCAATAACGAAATATAACCTAACCTAACCCAACCTATCATCTCGGCGGTAATATTTGACAACATTCCTGGCGAGTTGGCCTCTACATCTCCGTGGGATCTTGATATACATCAATAACGTAATATAACCTAACCTGACCCAACCTAACCTGTCGGCGCTATTATTTGACAATATTCTTGACGAGATGGCCCCTACGTCTCCGTGGGACCTTCATATACATCAATAACGAAATATAACCTAACCTAACCCAACCTATCATCTCGGCGGTAATATTTGACAACATTCCTGGCGAGTTGGCCTCTGCGTCTCCGCGGGACATTTATATACAACAATAACGTAATATAACCTATCCTAACCCAATCTAACATCGCGGCTGTAATATTTGACAACATACCTGGCGAGTTGGCATCTGCGTCTCCGTGGGGCCTTCATATAGATCAATAACGAAACATAACCTTACCTAACCCAATCTAACATCGCGGCGGTAATATTTGACAACATTCCTGGAGGGTTGGCCTCTACGTCTGCGTGGGACCTTTATATACATCAAGAACGTAATATAACCTAACCTAACCCAACCTAACATCTCGGCGGTAATAATTGGCAACATTCCTGGCTTGTTGGCCTCTACCAACCTTGTAGAGACCTTTATATACATCAATAACGTAATATAACCTAATCTAATCCAACCTATCATCTCGGCGGTAATATTTGACAATATTCTTGACGAGATGGCCCCTACGTCTACGTGGGTCCTTCATATACATCAATAACGTAATATAACCTAACCTAATCCAACCTATCATCTCGGCGGTAATATTTGACAATATTCTTGACGAGATGGCCCCTACGTCTACGTGGGTCCTTCATATACATCAATAACGTAATATAACCTAACCTAACCCAACCTATCATCTCGGCGGTAATATTTGACAACATTCCTGGCGAGTTGGCCTCTGCGTCTCCGTGGGACCTTTATATACAACAATAATGTAATATAACCTAACCTAACCCAATCTAACATCGCGGCTGTAATATTTGACAACATTCCTGGCGAGTTGGCCTCTACGTCTCCGTGGGACCTTCATATACATCAATTACGAAACATAACCTAACCTAACCCAATCTAACATCGCGGCGGTAATATTTGACAATATTCCTGGCGAGTTGGCCCCTACGTCTACGTGGGTCCTTCATAAACCTCAATAACGTAATATAACCTAACCTAACCCAACCTACCATCTCGGCGGTAATATTTGACCACAAACCTGGCGAGTTGGCCTCTACGTCTCCGTGGGATCTTCATATACATCAATAACGTAATATAACCTAACCTAACCCAACCTATCACCTCGGCGGTAATATTTGGCAACATTCCTGGCATGTTGGCCTCTACGTCTCCGTGGGACCTTCATATACATCAATAACGAAATATAACCTAACCTAACCCAACCTATCATCTCGGCGGTAATATTTGACAACATTCCTGGCGAGTTGGCCTCTACATCTCCGTGGGATCTTGATATACATCAATAACGTAATATAACCTAACCTGACCCAACCTAACCTCTCGGCGCTATTATTTGACAATATTCTTGACGAGATGGCCCCTACGTCTCCGTGGGACCTTCATATACATCAATAACGAAATATAACCTAACCTAACCCAACCTATCATCTCGGCGGTAATATTTGACAACATTCCTGGCGAGTTGGCCTCTGCGTCTCCGCGGGACATTTATATACAACAATAACGTAATATAACCTATCCTAACCCAATCTAACATCGCGGCTGTAATATTTGACAACATACCTGGCGAGTTGGCATCTGCGTCTCCGTGGGGCCTTCATATAGATCAATAACGAAACATAACCTTACCTAACCCAATCTAACATCGCGGCGGTAATATTTGACAACATTCCTGGAGGGTTGGCCTCTACGTCTGCGTGGGACCTTTATATACATCAAGAACGTAATATAACCTAACCTAACCCAACCTAACATCTCGGCGGTAATAATTGGCAACATTCCTGGCTTGTTGGCCTCTACCAACCTTGTAGAGACCTTTATATACATCAATAACGTAATATAACCTAATCTAATCCATCCTATCATCTCGGCGGTAATATTTGACAATATTCTTGACGAGATGGCCCCTACGTCTACGTGGGTCCTTCATATACATCAATAACGTAATATAACCTAACCTAATCCAACCTATCATCTCGGCGGTAATATTTGACAATATTCTTGACGAGATGGCCCCTACGTCTACGTGGGTCCTTCATATACATCAATAACGTAATATAACCTAACCTAACCCAACCTATCATCTCGGCGGTAATATTTGACAACATTCCTGGCGAGTTGGCCTCTGCGTCTCCGTGGGACCTTTATATACAACAATAATGTAATATAACCTAACCTAACCCAATCTAACATCGCGGCTGTAATATTTGACAACATTCCTGGCGAGTTGACCTCTACGTCTCCGTGGGACCTTCATATACATCAATAACGAAACATAACCTAACCTAACCCAATCTAACATCGCGGCGGTAATATTTGACAATATTCCTGGCGAGTTGGCCCCTACGTCTACGTGGGTCCTTCATAAACCTCAGTAACGTAATATAACCTAACCTAACCCAACCTATCATCTCGGCGGTAATATTTGACCACAAACCTGGCGAGTTGGCCTCTACGTCTCCGTGGGACCTTCATATACATCAATAACGAAATATAACCTAACCTAACCCAACCTATCATCTCGGCGGTAATATTTGACAACATTCCTGGAGGGTTGGCCTCTACGTCTGCGTGGGACCTTTATATACATCAAGAACGTAATATAACCTAACCTAACCCTACCTATCATCTCGGCGGTAATATTTGACCACATACCTGGCGAGTTGGCCTCTACGTCTCCGTGGGATCTTGATATACATCAATAACGTAATATAACCTAACCTGACCCAACCTAACCTCTCGGCGCTATTATTTGACAATATTCTTGACGAGATGGCCCCTACGTCTCCGTGGGACCTTCATATACATCAATAACGAAATATAACCTAACCTAACCCAACCTATCATCTCGGCGGTAATATTTGACAACATTCCTGGCGATTTGGCCTCTGCGTCTCCGTGGGACCTTTATATACAACAATAACGTAATATAACCTAACCTAACCCAATCTAACATCGCGGCTGTAATATTTGACATCATTCCTGGCGAGTTGGCCTCTACGTCTCCGTGGGGCCTTCATATACATCAATAACGAAACATAACCTAACCTAACCCAATCTAACATCGCGGCGGTAATATTTGACAACATTCCTGGAGGGTTGGCCTCTACGTCTGCGTGGGATATTTTTATACATCAAGAACGTAATATAACCTAACCTAAACCAACCTAACATCTCGGCGGTAATAATTGGCAACATTCCTGGCTTGTTGGCCTCTACCAACCTTGTAGAGACCTTTATATACATCAATAACGTAATATAACCTAACCTAACCCAATCTGTCATGTCGGCGGTCATATTTCAGAAAATTCCTGGCGAGTTGGCTTCGACGTCTGCGTGGGACCTTTATATACATCAAGAACGTAATATAACCTAACCTACCCCAACCTAACAACTCGGCGGTAATATTTGGCAACATACATGGCGAGTTGGCCTCTACGTCTCCGTGGGATCTTGATATACATCAATAACGTAATATAACCTAACCTGACCCAACCTAACCTCTCGGCGCTATTATTTGACAACATTTCTGGCGAGTTGGCATCTACGTCTCCGTGGGACCTTCATATACATCAATAACGAAATATAACCTAACCTAACCCAACCTATCATCTCGGCGGTAATATTTCACAACATTCCTGGCGAGTTGGCCTCTGCGTCTCCGTGGGACATTTATATACAACAATAACGTAATATAACCTATCCTAACCCAATCTAACATCGCGGCTGTAATATTTGACAACATACCTGGCGAGTTGGCCTCTGCGTCTCCGTGGGACATTTATATACAACAATAACGTAATATAACCTATCCTAACCCAATCTAACATCGCGGCTGTAATATTTGACAACATACCTGGCGAGTTGGCCTCTACGTCTGCGTGGGACCTTCATATACATCAATAACGAAACATAACCTAACCTGACCCAACCTATCATCTCGGCGGTAATATTTGACAAAATTCCTGGCGAGTTGGCCTCTGCGTCTCCGCGGGACCTCCATATACATCAATAACGAAATATAACCAAACCTAATCCAACCTATCATCTCGGCGGTAATATTTGACAACATTCCTGGCGAGTTGGCCTCTGCGTCTCCGTGGGACCTTTATATACTGCAATAACGTAATATAACCTAACCTAACCCAATCTAACATCGCGGCTGTAATATTTGACAACATTCATGGCGACTTGGCCTCTACGTCTCCGTGGGACCTTCATATACATCAATAACGAAATATAACCTAACCTAACACAACCTATCATCTCGGCGGTAATATTTGACAACATTCCTGGAGGGTTGGCCTCTACGTCTGCGTGGGACCTTTATATACATCAAGAACGTAATATAACCTAACCTAACCCTACCTATCATCTCGGCGGTAATATTTGACCACATACCTGGCGAGTTGGCCTCTACGTCTCCGTGGGATCTTGATATACATCAATAACGTAATATAACATAACCTGACCCAACCTAACCTCTCGGCGCTATTATTTGACAATATTCTTGGCGAGATGGCCCCTACGTCTACGTGGGTCCTTCATATACATCAATAACGTAATATAACCTAACCTAACCCAACCTATCATCTCGGCGGTAATATTTGACAACATTCCTGGCGAGTTGGCCTCTGCGTCTCCGTGGGACCTTTATATACAACAATAACGTAATATAACCTAACCTAACCCAATCTAACATCGCGGCTGTAATATTTGACATCATTCCTGGCGAGTGGGCCTCCACGTCTCCGTGGGGCCTTCATATACATCAATAACGAAACATAACCTAACCTAACCCAATCTAACATCGCGGCGGTAATATTTGACAACATTCCTGGAGGGTTGGCCTCTACGTCTGCGTGGGACCTTTATATACATCAAGAACGTAATATAACCTAATCTAACCCAACCTAACATCTCGGCGGTAATAATTGGCAACATTCCTGGCTTGTTGGCCTCTACCAACCTTGTAGAGACCTTTATATACATCAATAACGTAATATAACCTAACCTAACCCAATCTGTCATGTCGGCGGACATATTTAAAAAAATTCCTGGCGAGTTGGCTTCGACGTCTGCGTGGGACCTCTATATACATCTAGAACGTAATATAACCTAACCTACCCCAACCTAACAACTCGGCGGTAATATTTGGCAACATACATGGCGAGTTGGCCTCTACGTCTCCGTGGGATCTTGATATACATCAATAACGTAATATAACCTAACCTGACCCAACCTAACCTCTCGGCGCTATTATTTGACAACATTTCTGGAGAGTTGGCATCTACGTCTCCGTGGGACCTTCATATACATCAATAACGAAACATAACCTAACCTAACCCAACCTATCATCTCGGCGGTAATATTTGACAAAATTCCTGGCGAGTTGGCCTCTGCGTCTCCGCGGGACCTCCATATACATCAATAACGAAATATAACCAAACCTAATCCAACCTATCATCTCGGCGGTAATATTTGACAATATTCTTGACGAGATGGCCCCTACGTCTACGTGGGTCCTTCATATACATCAATAACGTAATATAACCTAACCTAACCCAACCTATCATCTCGGCGGTAATATTTGACAACATTCCTGGCGAGTTGGCATCTGCGTCTCCGTGGGACCTTTATATACTGCAATAACGTAATATAACCTAACCTAACCCAATCTAACATCGCGGCTGTAATATTTGACAACATTCATGGCGACTTGGCCTCTACGTCTCCGTGGGACCTTCATATACATCAATAACGAAATATAACCTAACCTAACCCAACCTATCATCTCGGCGGTAATATTTCGCAACATTCCTGGAGGGTTGGCCTCTACGTCTGCGTGGGACCTTTATATACATCAAGAACGTAATATAACCTAACCTAACCCAACCTAACATCTCGGCGGTAATATTTGACAACATTCCTGGAGGGTTGGCCTCTACGTCTGCGTGGGACCTTTATATACATCAAGAACGTAATATAACCTAACCTAACCCAACCTAACCTCTCGGCGCTATTATTTGACAACATTTCTGGCGAGTTGTCATCTGCGTCTCCGTGGGACATTTATATACAACAATAACGTAATATAACCTATCCTAACCCAATCTAACATCGCGGCTGTAATATTTGACAACATACCTGGCGAGTTGGCCTCTGCGTCTCCGTGGGACATTTATATACAACAATAACGTAATATAAACTATCCTAACCCAATCTAACATCGCGGCTGTAATATTTGACAACATACCTGGCGAGTTGGCCTCTACGTCTGCGTGGGACCTTCATATACATCAATAACGAAACATAACCTAACCTGACCCAACCTATCATCTCGGCGGTAATATTTGACAAAATTCCTGGCGAGTTGGCTTCGACGTCTGCGTGGGACCTCCATATACATCAATAACGAAATATAACCAAACCTAATCCAACCTATCATCTCGGCGGTAATATTTGACAATATTCTTGACGAGATGGCCCCTACGTCTACGTGGGTCCTTCATATACATCAATAACGTAATATAACCTATCCTAACCCAATCTAACATCGCGGCTGTAATACTTGACAACATACCTGGCGAGTTGGCCTCTACGTCTGCGTGGGACCTTCATATACATCAATAACGAAACATAACCTAACCTAACCCAACCTATCATCTCGGCGGTAATATTTGACAAAATTCCTGGCGAGTTGGCCTCTGCGTCTCCGCGGGACCTCCATATACATCAATAACGAAATATAACCAAACCTAATCCAACCTATCATCTCGGCGGTAATATTTGACAATATTCTTGACGAGATGGCCCCTACGTCTACGTGGGTCCTTCATATACATCAATAACGTAATATAACCTAACCTAACCCAACCTATCATCTCGGCGGTAATATTTGACAACATTCCTGGCGAGTTGGCATCTGCGTCTCCGTGGGACCTTTATATACTGCAATAACGTAATATAACCTAACCTAATCCAATCTAACATCGCGGCTGTAATATTTGACAACATTCATGGCGACTTGGCCTCTACGTCTCCGTGGGACCTTCATATACATCAATAACGAAATATAACCTAACCTAACCCAACCTATCATCTCGGCGGTAATATTTGACAACATTCCTGGAGGGTTGGCCTCTACGTCTGCGTGGGACCTTTATATACATCAAGAACGTAATATAACCTAACCTAACCCAACCTAACATCTCGGCGGTAATATTTGACAACATTCCTGGAGGGTTGGCCTCTACGTCTGCGTGGGACCTTTATATACATCAAGAACGTAATATAACCTAACCTAACCCAACCTAACATCTCGGCGGTAATAATTGGCAACATTCCTGGCTTGTTGGCCTCTACCAACCTTGTAGAGTCCTTTATATACATCAATAACGTAATATAACCTAATCTAATCCAACCTATCATCTCGGCGGTAATATTTGACAATATTCTTGACGAGATGGCCCCTACGTCTACGTGGGTCCTTCATATACATCAATAACGTAATATAACCTAACCTAATCCAACCTATCATCTCGGCGGTAATATTTGACAATATTCTTGACGAGATGGCCCCTACGTCTACGTGGGTCCTTCATATACATCAATAACGTAATATAACCTAACCTAACCCAACCTATCATCTCGGCGGTAATATTTGACAACATTCCTGGCGAGTTGGCCTCTGCGTCTCCGTGGGACCTTTATATACAACAATAATGTAATATAACCTAACCTAACCCAATCTAACATCGCGGCTGTAATATTTGACAACATTCCTGGCGAGTTGGCCTCTACGTCTCCGTGGGACCTTCATATACATCAATAACGAAACATAACCTAACCTAACCCAATCTAACATCGCGGCGGTAATATTTGACAATATTCCTGGCGAGTTGGCCCCTACGTCTACGTGGGTCCTTCATAAACCTCAGTAACGTAATATAACCTAACCTAACCCAACCTATCATCTCGGCGGTAATATTTGACCACAAACCTGGCGAGTTGGCCTCTACGTCTCCGTGGGATCTTCATATACATCAATAACGTAATATAACCTAACCTTACCCAACCTAACATCTCGGCGGTAATATTTGGCAACATTCCTGGCTTGGTGGCCTCTACGTCCCCGTGGGACTTTTATATACATCAATAACGTAATATAACCTAACCTAACCCAATCTGTCATGTCGGCGGTCATATTTCAGAAAATTCCTGGCGAGTTGGCTTCGACGTCTGCGTGGGACCTTTATATACATCAAGAACGTAATATAACCTAACCTACCCCAACCTAACAACTCGGCGGTAATATTTGGCAACATACATGGCGAGTTGGCCTCTACGTCTCCGTGGGATCTTGATATACATCAATAACGTAATATAACCTAACCTGACCCAACCTAACCTTTCGGCGCTATTATTTGACAACATTTCTGGCGAGTTGGCATCTACGTCTCCGTGGGACCTTCATATACATCAATAACGAAATATAACCTAACATAACCCAACCTATCATCTCGGCGGTAATATTTGACAACATTCCTGGAGGGTTGGCCTCTACGTCTGCGTGGGACCTTTATATACATCAAGAACGTAATATAACCTAACCTAACCCTACCTATCATCTCGGCGGTAATATTTGACCACATACCTGGCGAGTTGGCCTCTGCGTCTCCGTGGGATCTTGATATACATCAATAACGTAATATAACCTAACCTGACCCAACCTAACTTCTCGGCGCTATTATTTGACAATATTCTTGACGAGATGGCCCCTACGTCTACGTGGGCCCTTCATATACATCAATAACGTAATATAACCTAACCTAACCCAACCTATCATCTCGGCGGTAATATTTGACAACATTCCTGGCGATTTGGCCTCTGCGTCTCCGTGGGACCTTTATATACAACAATAACGTAATATAACCTAACCTAACCCAATCTAACATCGCGGCTGTAATATTTGACATCATTCCTGGCGAGTTGGCCTCTACGTCTCCGTGGGGCCTTCATATACATCAATAACGAAACATAACCTAACCTAACCCAATCTAACATCGCGGCGGTAATATTTGACAACATTCCTGGAGGGTTGGCCTCTACGTCTGCGTGGGACCTTTATATACATCAAGAACGTAATATAACCTAACCTAACACAACCTAACATCTCGGCGGTAATAATTGGCAACATTCCTGGCTTGTTGGCCTCTACCAACCTTGTAGAGACCTTTATATACATCAATAACGTAATATAACCTAATCTAATCCAACCTATCATCTCGGCGGTAATATTTGACAATATTCTTGACGAGATGGCCCCTACGTCTACGTGGGTCCTTCATATACATCAATAACGTAATATAACCTAACCTAATCCAACCTATCATCTCGGCGGTAATATTTGACAATATTCTTGACGAGATGGCCCCTACGTCTACGTGGGTCCTTCATATACATCAATAACGTAATATAACCTAACCTAACCCAACCTATCATCTCGGCGGTAATATTTGACAACATTCCTGGCGAGTTGGCCTCTGCGTCTCCGTGGGACCTTTATATACAACAATAATGTAATATAACCTAACCTAACCCAATCTAACATCGCGGCTGTAATATTTGACAACATTCCTGGCGAGTTGGCCTCTACGTCTCCGTGGGACCTTCATATACATCAATAACGAAACATAACCTAACCTAACCCAATCTAACATCGCGGCGGTAATATTTGACAATATTCCTGGCGAGTTGGCCCCTACGTCTACGTGGGTCCTTCATAAACCTCAGTAACGTAATATAACCTAACCTAACCCAACCTATCATCTCGGCGGTAATATTTGACCACAAACCTGGCGAGTTGGCCTCTACGTCTCCGTGGGATCTTCATATACATCAATAACGTAATATAACCTAACCTTACCCAACCTAACATCTCGGCGGTAATATTTGGCAACATTCCTGGCTTGGTGGCCTCTACGTCCCCGTGGGACTTTTATATACATCAATAACGTAATATAACCTAACCTAACCCAATCTGTCATGTCGGCGGTCATATTTCAGAAAATTCCTGGCGAGTTGGCTTCGACGTCTGCGTGGGACCTTTATATACATCAAGAACGTAATATAACCTAACCTACCCCAACCTAACAACTCGGCGGTAATATTTGGCAACATACATGGCGAGTTGGCCTCTACGTCTCCGTGGGATCTTGATATACATCAATAACGTAATATAACCTAACCTGACCCAACCTAACCTTTCGGCGCTATTATTTGACAACATTTCTGGCGAGTTGGCATCTACGTCTCCGTGGGACCTTCATATACATCAATAACGAAATATAACTTAACCTAACCCAACCTATCATCTCGGCGGTAATATTTGACAACATTCCTGGAGGGTTGGCCTCTACGTCTGCGTGGGACCTTTATATACATCAAGAACGTAATATAACCTAACCTAACCCTACCTATCATCTCGGCGGTAATATTTGACCACATACCTGGCGAGTTGGCCTCTACGCCTCCGTGGGATCTTGATATACATCAATAACGTAATATAACCTAACCTGACCCAACCTAACCTCTCGGCGCTATTATTTGACAATATTCTTGACGAGATGGCCCCTACGTCTACGTGGGCCCTTCATATACATCAATAACGTAATATAACCTAACCTAACCCAACCTATCATCTCGGCGGTAATATTTGACAACATTCCTGGCGATTTGGCCTCTGCGTCTCCGTGGGAGCTTTATATACAACAATAACGTAATATAACCTAACCTAACCCAATCTAACATCGCGGCTGTAATATTTGACATCATTCCTGGCGAGTTGGCCTCTACGTCTCCGTGGGGCCTTCATATACATCAATAACGAAACATAACCTAACCTAACCCAATCTAACATCGCGGCGGTAATATTTGACAACATTCCTGGAGGGTTGGCCTCTACGTCTGCGTGGGATATTTTTATACATCAAGAACGTAATATAACCTAACCTAAACCAACCTAACATCTCGGCGGTAATAATTGGCAACATTCCTGGCTTGTTGGCCTCTACCAACCTTGTAGAGACCTTTATATACATCAATAACGTAATATAACCTAACCTAACCCAATCTGTCATGTCGGCAGTCATATTTCAGAAAATTCCTGGCGAGTTGGCTTCGACGTCTGCGTGGGACCTTTATATACATCAAGAACGTAATATAACCTAACCTACCCCAACCTAACAACTCGGCGGTAATATTTGGCAACATACATGGCGAGTTGGCCTCTACGTCTCCGTGGGATCTTGATATACATCAATAACGTAATATAACCTAACCTGACCCAACCTAACCTCTCGGCGCTATTATTTGACAACATTTCTGGCGAGTTGGCATCTACGTCTCCGTGGGACCTTCATATACATCAATAACGAAATATAACCTAACCTAACCCAACCTATCATCTCGGCGGTAATATTTCACAACATTCCTGGCGAGTTGGCCTCTGCGTCTCCGTGGGACATTTATATACAACAATAACGTAATATAACCTATCCTAACCCAATCTAACATCGCGGCTGTAAAATTTGACAACATACCTGGCGAGTTGGCCTCTGCGTCTCCGTGGGACATTTATATACAACAATAACGTAATATAACCTATCCTAACCCAATCTAACATCGCGGCTGTAATATTTGACAACATACCTGGCGAGTTGGCCTCTACGTCTGCGTGGGACCTTCATATACATCAATAACGAAACATAACCTAACCTGACCCAACCTATCATCTCGGCGGTAATATTTGACAAAATTCCTGGCGAGTTGGCCTCTGCGTCTCCGCGGGACCTCCATATACATCAATAACGAAATATAACCAAACCTAATCCAACCTATCATCTCGGCGGTAATATTTGACAATATTCTTGACGAGATGGCCCCTACGTCTACGTGGGTCCTTCATATACATCAATAACGTAATATAACCTATCCTAACCCAATCTAACATCGCGGCTGTAATATTTGACAACATACCTGGCGAGTTGGCCTCTACGTCTGCGTGGGACCTTCATATACATCAATAACGTAATATAACCTAACCTAACCCAACCTATCATCTCGGCGGTAATATTTGACAACATTCCTGGCGAGTTGGCCTCTGCGTCTCCGTGGGACCTTTATATACTGCAATAACGTAATATAACCTAACCTAACCCAATCTAACATCGCGGCTGTAATATTTGACAACATTCATGGCGACTTGGCCTCTACGTCTCCGTGGGACCTTCATATACATCAATAACGAAATATAACCTAACCTAACACAACCTATCATCTCGGCGGTAATATTTGACAACATTCCTGGAGGGTTGGCCTCTACGTCTGCGTGGGACCTTTATATACATCAAGAACGTAATATAACCTAACCTAACCCAACCTAACATCTCGGCGGTAATATTTGACAACATTCCTGGAGGGTTGGCCTCTACGTCTGCGTGGGACCTTTATATACATCAAGAACGTAATATAACCTAACCTAACCCAACCTAACATCTCGGCCGTAATAATTGGCAACATTCCTGGCTTGTTGGCCTCTACCAACCTTGTAGAGACCTTTATATACATCAATAACGTAATATAACCTAATCTAATCCAACCTATCATCTCGGCGGTAATATTTGACAATATTCTTGACGAGATGGCCCCTACGTCTACGTGGGTCCTTCATATACATCAATAACGTAATATAACCTAACATAATCCAACCTATCATCTCGGCGGTAATATTTGACAATATTCTTGACGAGATGGCCCCTACGTCTACGTGGGTCCTTCATATACATCAATAACGTAATATAACCTAACCTAATCCAACCTATCATCTCGGCGGTAATATTTGACAATATTCCTGGCGAGTTGGCCCCTACGTCTCCGTGGGACCTTCATATACATCAATAACGTAATATAACCTAACCTAACCCAACCTATCATCTCGGCGGTAATATTTGACCACAAACCTGGCGAGTTGGCCTCTACGTCTCCGTGGGACCTTCATATACATCAATTACGAAACATAACCTAACCTAACCCAATCTAACATCGCGGCGGTAATATTTGACAATATTCCTGGCGAGTTGGCCCCTACGTCTACGTGGGTCCTTCATAAACCTCAATAACGTAATATAACCTAACCTAACCCAACCTATCATCTCGGCTGTAATATTTGACCACAAACCTGGCGAGTTGGCCTCTACGTCTCCGTGGGATCTTCATATACATCAATAACGTAATATAACCTAACCTAACCCAACCTATCATCTCGGCGGTAATATTTGACAACATTCCTGGCGAGTTGGCCTCTGCGTCTCCGTGGGACCTTTCTATACAACAATAACGTAATATAACCTAACCTAACCCAATCTAACATCGCGGCTGTAATATTTGACATCATTCCTGGCGGGTTGGCCTCTACGTCTCCGTGGGGCCTTCATATACACCAATAACGAAACATAACCTAACCTAACCCAATCTAACATCGCGGCGGTAATATTTGACAACATTCCTGGAGGGTTGGCCTCTACGTCTGCGTGGGACCTTTATATACATCAAGAACGTAATATAACCTAACCTTACCCAACCTAACATCTCGGCGGTAATAATTGGCAACATTCCTGGCTTGTTGGACTCTACCAACCTTGTAGAGACTTTTATATACATCAATAACGTAATATAACCTAACCTAACCCAATCTGTCATGTCGGCGGTCATATTTCAGAAAATTCCTGGCGAGTTGGCTTCGACGTCTGCGTGGGACCTTTATATACATCAAGAACGTAATATAACCTAACCTACCCCAACCTAACAACTCGGCGGTAATATTTGGCAACATACATGGCGAGTTGGCCTCTACGTCTCCGTGGGATCTTGATATACATCAATAACGTAATATAACCTAACCTGACCCAACCTAACCTCTCGGCGCTATTATTTGACAATATTCTTGACGAGATGGCCCCTACGTCTACGTGGGTCCTTCATATACATCAATAACGTAATATAACCTAACCTAACCCAACCTATCATCTCGGCGGTAGTATTTGACAACATTCCTGGCGAGTTGGCCTCTGCGTCTCCGTGGGACCTTTATATACAACAATAATGTAATATAACCTAACCTAACCCAATCTAACATCGCGGCTGTAATATTTGACAACATTCCTGGCGAGTTGGCCTCTACGTCTCCGTGGGACCTTCATATACATCAATAACGTAATATAACCTAACCTAACCCAACCTATCATCTCGGCGGTAATATTTGACCACAAACCTGGCGAGTTGGCCTCTACGTCTCCGTGGGATCTTCATATACATCAATAACGTAATATAACCTAACCTTACACAACCTAACATCTCGGCGGTAATATTTGGCAACATTCCTGGCTTGGTGGCCTCTACGTCCCCGTGGGACTCTTATATACATCAATAACGTAATATAACCTAACCCAACCCAATCTGTCATGTCGGCGGTCATATTTCAGAAAATTCCTGGCGAGTTGGCTTCGACGTCTGCGTGGGACCTTTATATACATCAAGAACGTAATATAACCTAACCTACCCCAACCTAACAACTCGGCGGTAATATTTGGCAACATACATGGCGAGTTGGCCTCTACGTCTCCGTGGGATCTTGATATACATCAATAACGTAATATAACCTAACCTGACCCAACCTAACCTCTCGGCGCTATTATTTGACAACATTTCTGGCGAGTTGGCATCTACGTCTCCGTGGGACCTTCATATACATCAATAACGAAATATAACCTAACCTAACCCAACCTATCATCTCGGCGGTAATATTTGACAACATTCCTGGCGAGTTGGCCTCTGCGTCTCCGTGGGACATTTATATACAACAATAACGTAATATAACTTATCCCAACCCAATCTAACATCGCGGCTGTAATATTTGACAACATACCTGGCGAGTTGGCCTCTGCGTCTCCGTGGGACATTTATATACAACAATAACGTAATATAACCTATCCTAACCCAATCTAACATCGCGGCTGTAATATTTGACAACATACCTGGCGAGTTGGCCTCTACGTCTGCGTGGGACCTTCATATACATCAATAACGAAACATAACCTAACCTAATCCAACCTATCATCTCGGCGGTAATATTTGACAAAATTCCTGGCGAGTTGGCCTCTGCGTCTCCGCGGGACCTCCATATACATGAATAACGAAATATAACCAAACCTAATCCAACCTATCATCTCGGCGGTAATATTTGACAATATTCTTGACGAGATGGCCCCTACGTCTACGTGGGTCCTTCATATACATCAATAACGTAATGTAACCTAACCTAACCCAATCTAACATCGCGGCTGTAATATTTGACAACATTCATGGCGACTTGGCCTCTACGTCTCCGTGGGACCTTCATATACATCAATAACGAAATATAACCTAACCTAACCCAACCTATCATCTCGGCGGTAATATTTGACAACATTCCTGGAGGGTTGGCCTCTACGTCTGCGTGGGACCTTTATATACATCAAGAACGTAATATAACCTAACCTAACCCAACCTAACATCTCGGCGTTAATAATTGGCAACATTCCTGGCTTGTTGGCCTCTACCAACCTTGTAGAGACCTTTATATACATCAATAACGTTATATAACCTAATCTAATCCAACCTATCATCTCGGCGGTAATATTTGACAATATTCTTGACGAGATGGCCCCTACGTCTACGTGGGTCCTTCATATACATCAATAACGTAATATAACCTAACCTAACCCAACCTATCATCTCGGCGGTAATATTTGACAACATTCCTGGCGAGTTGGCCTCTGCGTCTCCGTGGGACCTTTATATACAACAATAATGTAATATAACCTAACCTAACCCAATCTAACATCGCGGCTGTAATATTTGACAACATTCCTGGCGAGTTGGCCCCTACGTCTCCGTGGGACCTTCATATACATCAATAACGTAATATAACCTAACCTAACCCAACCTATCATCTCGGCGGTAATATTTGACCACAAACCTGGCGAGTTGGCCTCTACGTCTCCGTGGGATCTTCATATACATCAATAACGTAATATAACCTAACCTTACCCAACCTAACATCGCGGCGGTAATATTTGGCAACATTCCTGGCTTGGTGGCCTCTACGTCCCCGTGGGACTCTTATATACATCAATAACGTAATATAACCTAACCTAACCCAATCTGTCATGTCGGCGGTCATATTTCAGAAAATTCCTGGCGAGTTGGCTTCGACGTCTGCGTGGGACCTTTATATACATCAAGAACGTAATATAACCTAACCTACCCCAACCTAACAACTCGGCGGTAATATTTGGCAACATACATGGCGAGTTGGCCTCTACGTTTCCGTGGGATCTTGATATACATCAATAACGTAATATAACCTAACCTGACCCAACCTAACCTTTCGGCGCTATTATTTGACAACATTTCTGGCGAGTTGGCATCTACGTCTCCGTGGGACCTTCATATACTTCAATAACGAAATATAACCTAACCTAACCCAACCTATCACCTCGGCGGTAATATTTGGCAACATTCCTGGCATGCTGGCCTCTACGTCTCCGTGAGACCTTCATATACATCAATAACGAATTATAACCAAACCTAACCCAACCTATTATCTCGGCGGTAATATTTGACCACATACCTGGCGAGTTGGCCTCTACGTCTCCGTGGGATCTTCATATACATCAATAACGTAATATAACCTAACCTAACCCAACCTATCATCTCGGCTGTAATATTTGACCACAAACCTGGCGAGTTGGCCTCTACGTCTCCGTGGGATCTTCATATACATCAATAACGTAATATAACCTAACCTAACCCAACCTATCATCTCGGCGGTAATATTTGACAACATTCCTGGCGAGTTGGCCTCTGCGTCTCCGTGGGACCTTTCTATACAACAATAACGTAATATAACCTAACCTAACCCAATCTAACATCGCGGCTGTAATATTTGACATCATTCCTGGCGGGTTGGCCTCTACGTCTCCGTGGGGCCTTCATATACATCAATAACGAAACATAACCTAACCTAACCCAATCTAACATCGCGGCGGTAATATTTGACAACATTCCTGGAGGGTTGGCCTCTACGTCTGCGTGGGACCTTTATATACATCAAGAACGTAATATAACCTAACCTAACCCAACCTAACATCTCGGCGGTAATAATTGGCAACATTCCTGGCTTGTTGGACTCTACCAACCTTGTAGAGACTTTTATATACATCAATAACGTAATATAACCTAACCTAACCCATTCTGTCATGTCGGCGGTCATATTTCAGAAAATTCCTGGCGAGTTGGCTTCGACGTCTGCGTGGGACCTTTATATACATCAAGAACGTAATATAACCTAACCTACCCCAACCTAACAACTCGGCGGTAATATTTGGCAACATACATGGCGAGTTGGCCTCTACGTCTCCGTGGGATCTTGATATACATCAATAACGTAATATAACCTAACCTGACCCAACCTAACCTCTCGGCGCTATTATTTGACAATATTCTTGACGAGATGGCCCCTACGTCTACGTGGGTCCTTCATATACATCAATAACGTAATATAACCTAACCTAACCCAACCTATCATCTCGGCGGTAGTATTTGACAACATTCCTGGCGAGTTGGCCTCTGCGTCTCCGTGGGACCTTTATATACAACAATAATGTAATATAACCTAACCTAACCCAATCTAACATCGCGGCTGTAATATTTGACAACATTCCTGGCGAGTTGGCCTCTACGTCTCCGTGGGACCTTCATATACATCAATAACGTAATATAACCTAACCTAACCCAACCTATCATCTCGGCGGTAATATTTGACCACAAACCTGGCGAGTTGGCCTCTACGTCTCCGTGGGATCTTCATATACATCAATAACGTAATATAACCTAACCTTACACAACCTAACATCTCGGCGGTAATATTTGGCAACATTCCTGGCTTGGTGGCCTCTACGTCCCCGTGGGACTCTTATATACATCAATAACGTAATATAACCTAACCCAACCCAATCTGTCATGTCGGCGGTCATATTTCAGAAAATTCCTGGCGAGTTGGCTTCGACGTCTGCGTGGGACCTTTATATACATCAAGAACGTAATATAACCTAACCTACCCCAACCTAACAACTCGGCGGTAATATTTGGCAACATACATGGCGAGTTGGCCTCTACGTCTCCGTGGGATCTTGATATACATCAATAACGTAATATAACCTAACCTGACCCAACCTAACCTCTCGGCGCTATTATTTGACAACATTTCTGGCGAGTTGGCATCTACGTCTCCGTGGGACCTTCATATACATCAATAACGAAATATAACCTAACCTAACCCAACCTATCATCTCGGCGGTAATATTTGACAACATTCCTGGCGAGTTGGCCTCTGCGTCTCCGTGGGACATTTATATACAACAATAACGTAATATAACCTATCCCAACCCAATCTAACATCGCGGCTGTAATATTTGACAACATACCTGGCGAGTTGGCCTCTGCGTCTCCGTGGGACATTTATATACAACAATAACGTAATATAACCTATCCTAACCCAATCTAACATCGCGGCTGTAATATTTGACAACATACCTGGCGAGTTGGCCTCTACGTCTGCGTGGGACCTTCATATACATCAATAACGAAACATAACCTAACCTAATCCAACCTATCATCTCGGCGGTAATATTTGACAAAATTCCTGGCGAGTTGGCCTCTGCGTCTCCGCGGGACCTCCATATACATGAATAACGAAATATAACCAAACCTAATCCAACCTATCATCTCGGCGGTAATATTTGACAATATTCTTGACGAGATGGCCCCTACGTCTACGTGGGTCCTTCATATACATCAATAACGTAATGTAACCTAACCTAACCCAATCTAACATCGCGGCTGTAATATTTGACAACATTCATGGCGACTTGGCCTCTACGTCTCCGTGGGACCTTCATATACATCAATAACGAAATATAACCTAACCTAACCCAACCTATCATCTCGGCGGTAATATTTGACAACATTCCTGGAGGGTTGGCCTCTACGTCTGCGTGGGACCTTTATATACATCAAGAACGTAATATAACCTAACCTAACCCAACCTAACATCTCGGCGTTAATAATTGGCAACATTCCTGGCTTGTTGGCCTCTACCAACCTTGTAGAGACCTTTATATACATCAATAACGTTATATAACCTAATCTAATCCAACCTATCATCTCGGCGGTAATATTTGACAATATTCTTGACGAGATGGCCCCTACGTCTACGTGGGTCCTTCATATACATCAATAACGTAATATAACCTAACCTAACCCAACCTATCATCTCGGCGGTAATATTTGACAACATTCCTGGCGAGTTGGCCTCTGCGTCTCCGTGGGACCTTTATATACAACAATAATGTAATATAACCTAACCTAACCCAATCTAACATCGCGGCTGTAATATTTGACAACATTCCTGGCGAGTTGGCCCCTACGTCTCCGTGGGACCTTCATATACATCAATAACGTAATATAACCTAACCTAACCCAACCTATCATCTCGGCGGTAATATTTGACCACAAACCTGGCGAGTTGGCCTCTACGTCTCCGTGGGATCTTCATATACATCAATAACGTAATATAACCTAACCTTACCCAACCTAACATCTCGGCGGTAATATTTGGCAACATTCCTGGCTTGGTGGCCTCTACGTCCCCGTGGGACTCTTATATACATCAATAACGTAATATAACCTAACCTAACCCAATCTGTCATGTCGGCGGTCATATTTCAGAAAATTCCTGGCGAGTTGGCTTCGACGTCTGCGTGGGACCTTTATATACATCAAGAACGTAATATAACCTAACCTACCCCAACCTAACAACTCGGCGGTAATATTTGGCAACATACATGGCGAGTTGGCCTCTACGTTTCCGTGGGATCTTGATATACATCAATAACGTAATATAACCTAACCTGACCCAACCTAACCTTTCGGCGCTATTATTTGACAACATTTCTGGCGAGTTGGCATCTACGTCTCCGTGGGACCTTCATATACTTCAATAACGAAATATAACCTAACCTAACCCAACCTATCACCTCGGCGGTAATATTTGGCAACATTCCTGGCATGCTGGCCTCTACGTCTCCGTGAGACCTTCATATACATCAATAACGAATTATAACCAAACCTAACCCAACCTATTATCTCGGCGGTAATATTTGACCACATACCTGGCGAGTTGGCCTCTACGTCTCCGTGGGATCTTCATATACATCAATAACGTAATATAACCTAACCTGACCCAACCTAACCTCTCGGCGCTATTATTTGACAATATTCTTGACGAGATGGCCCCTACGTCTACGTGGGTCCTTCATATACATCAATAACGTAATATAACCTAACCTAACCCAACCTATCATCTCGGCGGTAGTATTTGACAACATTCCTGGCGAGTTGGCCTCTGCGTCTCCGTGGGACCTTTATATACAACAATAATGTAATATAACCTAACCTAACCCAATCTAACATCGCGGCTGTAATATTTGACAACATTCCTGGCGAGTTGGCCTCTACGTCTCCGTGGGACCTTCATATACATCAATAACGTAATATAACCTAACCTAACCCAACCTATCATCTCGGCGGTAATATTTGACCACAAACCTGGCGAGTTGGCCTCTACGTCTCCGTGGGATCTTCATATACATCAATAACGTAATATAACCTAACCTTACACAACCTAACATCTCGGCGGTAATATTTGGCAACATTCCTGGCTTGGTATCCTCTACGTCCCCGTGGGACTCTTATATACATCAATAACGTAATATAACCTAACCCAACCCAATCTGTCATGTCGGCGGTCATATTTCAGAAAATTCCTGGCGAGTTGGCTTCGACGTCTGCGTGGGACCTTTATATACATCAAGAACGTAATATAACCTAACCTACCCCAACCTAACAACTCGGCGGTAATATTTGGCAACATACATGGCGAGTTGGCCTCTACGTCTCCGTGGGATCTTGATATACATCAATAACGTAATATAACCTAACCTGACCCAACCTAACCTCTCGGCGCTATTATTTGACAACATTTCTGGCGAGTTGGCATCTACGTCTCCGTGGGACCTTCATATACATCAATAACGAAATATAACCTAACCTAACCCAACCTATCATCTCGGCGGTAATATTTGACAACATTCCTGGCGAGTTGGCCTCTGCGTCTCCGTGGGACATTTATATACAACAATAACGTAATATAACCTATCCCAACCCAATCTAACACCGCGGCTGTAATATTTGACAACATACCTGGCGAGTTGGCCTCTGCGTCTCCGTGGGACATTTGTATACAACAATAACGTAATATAACCTATCCTAACCCAATCTAACATCGCGGCTGTAATATTTGACAACATACCTGGCGAGTTGGCCTCTACGTCTGCGTGGGACCTTCATATACATCAATAACGAAACATAACCTAACCTAATCCAACCTATCATCTCGGCGGTAATATTTGACAAAATTCCTGGCGAGTTGGCCTCTGCGTCTCCGCGGGACCTCCATATACATGAATAACGAAATATAACCAAACCTAATCCAACCTATCATCTCGGCGGTAATATTTGACAATATTCTTGACGAGATGGCCCCTACGTCTACGTGGGTCCTTCATATACATCAATAACGTAATGTAACCTAACCTAACCCAATCTAACATCGCGGCTGTAATATTTGACAACATTCATGGCGACTTGGCCTCTACGTCTCCGTGGGACCTTCATATACATCAATAACGAAATATAACCTAACCTAACCCAACCTATCATCTCGGCGGTAATATTTGACAACATTCCTGGAGGGTTGGCCTCTACGTCTGCGTGGGACCTTTATATACATCAAGAACGTAATATAACCTAACCTAACCCAACCTAACATCTCGGCGTTAATAATTGGCAACATTCCTGGCTTGTTGGCCTCTACCAACCTTGTAGAGACCTTTATATACATCAATAACGTTATATAACCTAATCTAATCCAACCTATCATCTCGGCGGTAATATTTGACAATATTCTTGACGAGATGGCCCCTACGTCTACGTGGGTCCTTCATATACATCAATAACGTAATATAACCTAACCTAACCCAACCTATCATCTCGGCGGTAATATTTGACAACATTCCTGGCGAGTTGGCCTCTGCGTCTCCGTGGGACCTTTATATACAACAATAATGTAATATAACCTAACCTAACCCAATCTAACATCGCGGCTGTAATATTTGACAACATTCCTGGCGAGTTGGCCCCTACGTCTCCGTGGGACCTTCATATACATCAATAACGTAATATAACCTAACCTAACCCAACCTATCATCTCGGCGGTAATATTTGACCACAAACCTGGCGAGTTGGCCTCTACGTCTCCGTGGGATCTTCATATACATCAATAACGTAATATAACCTAACCTTACCCAACCTAACATCTCGGCGGTAATATTTGGCAACATTCCTGGCTTGGTGGCCTCTACGTCCCCGTGGGACTCTTATATACACCAATAACGTAATATAACCTAACCTAACCCAATCTGTCATGTCGGCGGTCATATTTCAGAAAATTCCTGGCGAGTTGGCTTCGACGTCTGCGTGGGACCTTTATATACATCAAGAACGTAATATAACCTAACCTACCCCAACCTAACAACTCGGCGGTAATATTTGGCAACATACATGGCGAGTTGGCCTCTACGTTTCCGTGGGATCTTGATATACATCAATAACGTAATATAACCTAACCTGACCCAACCTAACCTTTCGGCGCTATTATTTGACAACATTTCTGGCGAGTTGGCATCTACGTCTCCGTGGGACCTTCATATACTTCAATAACGAAATATAACCTAACCTAACCCAACCTATCACCTCGGCGGTAATATTTGGCAACATTCCTGGCATGCTGGCCTCTACGTCTCCGTGAGACCTTCATATACATCAATAACGAATTATAACCAAACCTAACCCAACCTATTATCTCGGCGGTAATATTTGACCACATACCTGGCGAGTTGGCCTCTACGTCTCCGTGGGATCTTCATATACATCAATAACGTAATATAACCTAACCTAATCCAACCTATCATATCGGCGGTAATATTTGACAATATTCTTGACGAGATGGCCCCTACGTCTACGTGGGTCCTTCATATACATCAATAACGTAATATAACCTAACCTAACCCAACCTATCATCTCGGCGGTAATATTTGACCACAAACCTGGCGAGTTGGCCTCTACGTCTCCGTGGGATCATCATATACATCAATAACGTAATATAACCTAACCTTACCCAACCTAACATCTCGGCGGTAATATTTGGCAACATTCCTGGCTTGGTGGCCTCTACGTCCCCGTGGGACTTTTATATACATCAATAACGTAATATAACCTAACCTAATCCAATCTGTCATGTCGGCGGTGATATTTCAGAAAATTCCTGGCGAGTTGGCTTCGACGTCTGCGTGGGACCTTTATATACATCAAGAACGTAATATAACCTAACCTACCCCAACCTAACAACTCGGCGGTAATATTTGGCAACATACATGGCGAGTTGGCCTCTACGTCTCCGTGGGATCTTGATATACATCAATAACGTAATATAACCTAACCTGACCCAACCTAACCTCTCGGCGCTATTATTTGACAACATTTCTGGCGAGTTGGCATCTACGTCTCCGTGGGACCTTCATATACATCAATAACGAAATATAACCTAACCTAACCCAACCTATCATCTCGGCGGTAATATTTCACAACATTCCTGGCGAGTTGGCCTCTGCGTCTCCGTGGGACATTTATATACAACAATAACGTAATATAACCTATCCTAACCCAATCTAACATCGCGGCTGTAATATTTGACAACATACCTGGCGAGTTGGCCTCTGCGTCTCCGTGGGACATTTATATACAACAATAACGTAATATAACCTATCCTAACCCAATCTAACATCGCGGCTGTAATATTTGACAACATACCTGGCGAGTTGGCCTCTGCGTCTCCGTGGGACATTTATATACAACAATAACGTAATATAACCTATCCTAACCCAATCTAACATCGCGGCTGTAATATTTGACAACATACCTGGCGAGTTGGCCTCTACGTCTGCGTGGGACCTTCATATACATCAATAACGAAACATAACCTAACCTAACCCAACCTATCATCTCGGCGGTAATATTTGGCAACATACATGGCGACTTGGCCTCTACGTCTCCGTGGGATCTTGATATACATCAATAACGTAATATAACCTAACCTGACCCAACCTAACCTCTCGGCGCTATTATTTGAAAACATTTCTGGCGAGTTGGCATCTACGTCTCCGTGGGACCTTCATATACATCAATAACGAAATATAACCTAACCTAACCCAACCTATCACCTCGGCGGTAATATTTGGCAACATTCCTGGCATGTTGGCCTCTACGTCTCCGTGGGACCTTCATATACATCAATAACGAAACATAACCTAACCTAACCCAATCTAACATCGCGGCGGTAATATTTGACAACATTCCTGGAGGGTTGGCCTCTACGTCTGCGTGGGACCTTTATATACATCAAGAACGTAATATAACCTAACCTAACCCAACCTAACATCTCGGCGGTAATATTTGACAACATTCCTGGAGGGTTGGCCTCTACGTCTGCGTGGGACCTTTATATACATCAAGAACGTAATATAACCTAACCTAACCCAACCTAACATCTCGGCGGTAATAATTGGCAACATTCCTGGCTTGTTGGCCTCTACCAACCTTGTAGAGACCTTTATATACATCAATAACGTAATATAACCTAATCTAATCCAACCTATCATCTCGGCGGTAATATTTGACAATATTCTTGACGAGATGGCCCCTACGTCTACGTGGGTCCTTCATATACATCAATAACGTAATATAACCTAACCTAATCCAACCTATCATCTCGGCGGTAATATTTGACAATATTCTTGACGAGATGGCCCCTACGTCTACGTGGGTCCTTCATATACATCAATAACGTAATATAACCTAACCTAACCCAACCTATCATCTCGGCGGTAATATTTGACAACATTCCTGGCGAGTTGGCCTCTGCGTCTCCGTGGGACCTTTATATACAACAATAATGTAATATAACCTAACCTAACCCAATCTAACATCGCGGCTGTAATATTTGACAACATTCCTGGCGAGTTGGCCTCTACGTCTCCGTGGGACCTTCATATACATCAATAACGAAACATAACCTAACCTAACCCAATCTAACATCGCGGCGGTAATATTTGACAATATTCCTGGCGAGTTGGCCCCTACGTCTACGTGGGTCCTTCATAAACCTCAGTAACGTAATATAACCTAACCTAACCCAACCTATCATCTCGGCGGTAATATTTGACCACAAACCTGGCGAGTTGGCCTCTACGTCTCCGTGGGATCTTCATATACATCAATAACGTAATATAACCTAACCTTACCCAACCTAACATCTCGGCGGTAATATTTGGCAACATTCCTGGCTTGGTGGCCTCTACGTCCCCGTGGGACTTTTATATACATCAATAACGTAATATAACCTAACCTAACCCAATCTGTCATGTCGGCGGTCATATTTCAGAAAATTCCTGGCGAGTTGGCTTCGACGTCTGCGTGGGACCTTTATATACATCAATAACGTAATATAACCTAACCTACCCCAACCTAACAACTCGGCGGTAATATTTGGCAACATACATGGCGAGTTGGCCTCTACGTCTCCGTGGGATCTTGATATACATCAATAACGTAATATAACCTAACCTGACCCAACCTAACCTTTCGGCGCTATTATTTGACAACATTTCTGGCGAGTTGGCATCTACGTCTCCGTGGGACCTTCATATACATCAATAACGAAATATAACCTAACCTAACCCAACCTATCATCTCGGCGGTAATATTTGACAACATTCCTGGAGGGTTGGCCTCTACGTCTGCGTGGGACCTTTATATACATCAAGAACGTAATATAACCTAACCTAACCCTACCTATCATCTCGGCGGTAATATTTGACCACATACCTGGCGAGTTGGCCTCTACGTCTCCGTAGGATCTTGATATACATCAATAACGTAATATAACCTAACCTGACCCAACCTAACCTCTCGGCGCTATTATTTGACAATATTCTTGACGAGATGGCCCCTACGTCTACGTGGGCCCTTCATATACATCAATAACGAAATATAACCTAACCTAACCCAACCTATCATCTCGGCGGTAATATTTCACAACATTCCTGGCGAGTTGGCCTCTGCGTCTCCGTGGGACATTTATATACAACAATAACGTAATATAACCTATCCTAACCCAATCTAACATCGCGGCTGTAATATTTGACAACATACCTGGCGAGTTGGCCTCTGCGTCTCCGTGGGACATTTATATACAACAATAACGTAATATAACCTATCCTAACCCAATCTAACATCGCGGCTGTAATATTTGACAACATACCTGGCGAGTTGGCCTCTGCGTCTCCGTGGGACATTTATATACAACAATAACGTAATATAACCTATCCTAACCCAATCTAACATCGCGGCTGTAATATTTGACAACATACCTGGCGAGTTGGCCTCTACGTCTGCGTGGGACCTTCATATACATCAATAACGAAACATAACCTAACCTAACCCAACCTATCATCTCGGCGGTAATATTTGGCAACATACATGGCGACTTGGCCTCTACGTCTCCGTGGGATCTTGATATACATCAATAACGTAATATAACCTAACCTGACCCAACCTAACCTCTCGGCGCTATTATTTGAAAACATTTCTGGCGAGTTGGCATCTACGTCTCCGTGGGACCTTCATATACATCAATAACGAAATATAACCTAACCTAACCCAACCTATCACCTCGGCGGTAATATTTGGCAACATTCCTGGCATGTTGGCCTCTACGTCTCCGTGGGACCTTCATATACATCAATAACGAAACATAACCTAACCTAACCCAATCTAACATCGCGGCGGTAATATTTGACAACATTCCTGGAGGGTTGGCCTCTACGTCTGCGTGGGACCTTTATATACATCAAGAACGTAATATAACCTAACCTAACCCAACCTAACATCTCGGCGGTAATATTTGACAACATTCCTGGAGGGTTGGCCTCTACGTCTGCGTGGGACCTTTATATACATCAAGAACGTAATATAACCTAACCTAACCCAACCTAACATCTCGGCGGTAATAATTGGCAACATTCCTGGCTTGTTGGCCTCTACCAACCTTGTAGAGACCTTTATATACATCAATAACGTAATATAACCTAATCTAATCCAACCTATCATCTCGGCGGTAATATTTGACAATATTCTTGACGAGATGGCCCCTACGTCTACGTGGGTCCTTCATATACATCAATAACGTAATATAACCTAACCTAATCCAACCTATCATCTCGGCGGTAATATTTGACAATATTCTTGACGAGATGGCCCCTACGTCTACGTGGGTCCTTCATATACATCAATAACGTAATATAACCTAACCTAACCCAACCTATCATCTCGGCGGTAATATTTGACAACATTCCTGGCGAGTTGGCCTCTGCGTCTCCGTGGGACCTTTATATACAACAATAATGTAATATAACCTAACCTAACCCAATCTAACATCGCGGCTGTAATATTTGACAACATTCCTGGCGAGTTGGCCTCTACGTCTCCGTGGGACCTTCATATACATCAATAACGAAACATAACCTAACCTAACCCAATCTAACATCGCGGCGGTAATATTTGACAATATTCCTGGCGAGTTGGCCCCTACGTCTACGTGGGTCCTTCATAAACCTCAGTAACGTAATATAACCTAACCTAACCCAACCTATCATCTCGGCGGTAATATTTGACCACAAACCTGGCGAGTTGGCCTCTACGTCTCCGTGGGATCTTCATATACATCAATAACGTAATATAACCTAACCTTACCCAACCTAACATCTCGGCGGTAATATTTGGCAACATTCCTGGCTTGGTGGCCTCTACGTCCCCGTGGGACTTTTATATACATCAATAACGTAATATAACCTAACCTAACCCAATCTGTCATGTCGGCGGTCATATTTCAGAAAATTCCTGGCGAGTTGGCTTCGACGTCTGCGTGGGACCTTTATATACATCAATAACGTAATATAACCTAACCTACCCCAACCTAACAACTCGGCGGTAATATTTGGCAACATACATGGCGAGTTGGCCTCTACGTCTCCGTGGGATCTTGATATACATCAATAACGTAATATAACCTAACCTGACCCAACCTAACCTTTCGGCGCTATTATTTGACAACATTTCTGGCGAGTTGGCATCTACGTCTCCGTGGGACCTTCATATACATCAATAACGAAATATAACCTAACCTAACCCAACCTATCATCTCGGCGGTAATATTTGACAACATTCCTGGAGGGTTGGCCTCTACGTCTGCGTGGGACCTTTATATACATCAAGAACGTAATATAACCTAACCTAACCCTACCTATCATCTCGGCGGTAATATTTGACCACATACCTGGCGAGTTGGCCTCTACGTCTCCGTAGGATCTTGATATACATCAATAACGTAATATAACCTAACCTGACCCAACCTAACCTCTCGGCGCTATTATTTGACAATATTCTTGACGAGATGGCCCCTACGTCTACGTGGGCCCTTCATATACATCAATAACGTAATATAACCTAACCTAACCCAACCTATCATCTCGGCGGTAATATTTGACAACATTCCTGGCGATTTGGCCTCTGCGTCTCCGTGGGACCTTTATATACAACAATAACGTAATATAACCTAACCTAACCCAATCTAACATCGCGGCTGTAATATTTGACATCATTCCTGGCGAGTTGGCCTCTACGTCTCCGTGGGGCCTTCATATACATCAATAACGAAACATAACCTAACCTAACCCAATCTAACATCGCGGCGGTAATATTTGACAACATTCCTGGAGGGTTGGCCTCTACGTCTGCGTGGGATATTTTTATACATCAAGAACGTAATATAACCTAACCTAAACCAACCTAACATCTCGGCGGTAATAATTGGCAACATTCCTGGCTTGTTGGCCTCTACCAACCTTGTAGAGACCTTTATATACATCAATAACGTAATATAACCTAACCTAACCCAATCTGTCATGTCGGCGGTCATATTTCAGAAAATTCCTGGCGAGTTGGCTTCGACGTCTGCGTGGGACCTTTATATACATCAAGAACGTAATATAACCTAACCTACCCCAACCTAACAACTCGGCGGTAATATTTGGCAACATACATGGCGAGTTGGCCTCTACGTCTCCGTGGGATCTTGATATACATCAATAACGTAATATAACCTAACCTGACCCAACCTAACCTCTCGGCGCTATTATTTGACAACATTTCTGGCGAGTTGGCATCTACGTCTCCGTGGGACCTTCATATACATCAATAACGAAATATAACCTAACCTAACCCAACCTATCATCTCGGCGGTAATATTTCACAACATTCCTGGCGAGTTGGCCTCTGCGTCTCCGTGGGACATTTATATACAACAATAACGTAATATAACCTATCCTAACCCAATCTAACATCGCGGCTGTAATATTTGACAACATACCTGGCGAGTTGGCCTCTGCGTCTCCGTGGGACATTTATATACAACAATAACGTAATATAACCTATCCTAACCCAATCTAACATCGCGGCTGTAATATTTGACAACATACCTGGCGAGTTGGCCTCTACGTCTGCGTGGGACCTTCATATACATCAATAACGAAACATAACCTAACCTGACCCAACCTATCATCTCGGCGGTAATATTTGACAAAATTCCTGGCGAGTTGGCCTCTGCGTCTCCGCGGGACCTCCATATACATCAATAACGAAATATAACCAAACCTAATCCAACCTATCATCTCGGCGGTAATATTTGACAATATTCTTGACGAGATGGCCCCTACGTCTACGTGGGTCCTTCATATACATCAATAACGTAATATAACCTATCCTAACCCAATCTAACATCGCGGCTGTAATATTTGACAACATACCTGGCGAGTTGGCCTCTACGTCTGCGTGGGACCTTCATATACATCAATAACGTAATATAACCTAACCTAACCCAACCTATCATCTCGGCGGTAATATTTGACAACATTCCTGGCGAGTTGGCCTCTGCGTCTCCGTGGGACCTTTATATACTGCAATAACGTAATATAACCTAACCTAACCCAATCTAACATCGCGGCTGTAATATTTGACAACATTCATGGCGACTTGGCCTCTACGTCTCCGTGGGACCTTCATATACATCAATAACGAAATATAACCTAACCTAACACAACCTATCATCTCGGCGGTAATATTTGACAACATTCCTGGAGGGTTGGCCTCTACGTCTGCGTGGGACCTTTATATACATCAAGAACGTAATATAACCTAACCTAACCCAACCTAACATCTCGGCGGTAATATTTGACAACATTCCTGGAGGGTTGGCCTCTACGTCTGCGTGGGACCTTTATATACATCAAGAACGTAATATAACCTAACCTAACCCAACCTAACATCTCGGCGGTAATAATTGGCAACATTCCTGGCTTGTTGGCCTCTACCAACCTTGTAGAGACCTTTATATACATCAATAACGTAATATAACCTAATCTAATCCAACCTATCATCTCGGCGGTAATATTTGACAATATTCTTGACGAGATGGCCCCTACGTCTACGTGGGTCCTTCATATACATCAATAACGTAATATAACCTAACATAATCCAACCTATCATCTCGGCGGTAATATTTGACAATATTCTTGACGAGATGGCCCCTACGTCTACGTGGGTCCTTCATATACATCAATAACGTAATATAACCTAACCTAATCCAACCTATCATCTCGGCGGTAATATTTGACAATATTCCTGGCGAGTTGGCCCCTACGTCTCCGTGGGACCTTCATATACATCAATAACGTAATATAACCTAACCTAACCCAACCTATCATCTCGGCGGTAATATTTGACCACAAACCTGGCGAGTTGGCCTCTACGTCTCCGTGGGATCTTCATATACATCAATAACGTAATATAACCTAACCTTACCCAACCTAACATCTCGGCGGTAATATTTGGCAACATTCCTGGCTTGGTGGCCTCTACGTCCCCGTGGGACTCTTATATACATCAATAACGTAATATAACCTAACCTAACCCAATCTGTCATGTCGGCGGTCATATTTCAGAAAATTCCTGGCGAGTTGGCTTCGACGTCTGCGTGGGACTTTTATATACATCAAGAACGTAATATAACCTAACCTACCCCAACCTAACAACTCGGCGGTAATATTTGGCAACATACATGGCGAGTTGGCCTCTACGTTTCCGTGGGATCTTGATATACATCAATAACGTAATATAACCTAACCTGACCCAACCTAACCTCTCGGCGCTATTATTTGACAACATTTCTGGCGAGTTGGCATCTACGTCTCCGTGGGACCTTCATATACATCAATAACGAAATATAACCTAACCTAACCCAACCTATTATCTCGGCGGTAATATTTGACCACATACCTGGCGAGTTGGCCTCTACGTCTCCGTGGGATCTTCATATACATCAATAACGTAATATAACCTAACCTAATCCAAACTATCATATCGGCGGTAATATTTCACAATATTCTTGACGAGATGGCCCCTACGTCTACGTGGGTCCTTCATATACATCAATAACGTAATATAACCTAACCTAACCCAACCTATCATCTCGGCGGTAATATTTGACAACATTCCTGGCGAGTTGGCCTCTGCGTCTCCGTGGGACCTTTATATACAACAATAATGTAATATAACCTAACCTAACCCAATCTAACATCGCGGCTGTAATATTTGACAACATTCCTGGCGAGTTGGCCTCTACGTCTCCGTGGGACCTTCATATACATCAATAACGAAACATAACCTAACCTAACCCAATCTAACATCGCGGCGGTAATATTTGACAATATTCCTGGCGAGTTGGCCCCTACGTCTACGTGGGTCCTTCATAAACCTCAGTAACGTAATATAACCTAACCTAACCCAACCTATCATCTCGGCGGTAATATTTGACCACAAACCTGGCGAGTTGGCCTCTACGTCTCCGTGGGATCTTCATATACATCAATAACGTAATATAACCTAACCTTACCCAACCTAACATCTCGGCGGTAATATTTGGCAACATTCCTGGCTTGGTGGCCTCTACGTCCCCGTGGGACTTTTATATACATCAATAACGTAATATAACCTAACCTAACCCAATCTGTCATGTCGGCGGTCATATTTCAGAAAATTCCTGGCGAGTTGGCTTCGACGTCTGCGTGGGACCTTTATATACATCAAGAACGTAATATAACCTAACCTACCCCAACCTAACAACTCGGCGGTAATATTTGGCAACATACATGGCGAGTTGGCCTCTACGTCTCCGTGGGATCTTGATATACATCAATAACGTAATATAACCTAACCTGACCCAACCTAACCTTTCGGCGCTATTATTTGACAACATTTCTGGCGAGTTGGCATCTACGTCTCCGTGGGACCTTCATATACATCAATAACGAAATATAACCTAACCTAACCCAACCTATCATCTCGGCGGTAATATTTGACAACATTCCTGGAGGGTTGGCCTCTACGTCTGCGTGGGACCTTTATATACATCAAGAACGTAATATAACCTAACCTAACCCTACCTATCATCTCGGCGGTAATATTTGACCACATACCTGGCGAGTTGGCCTCTACGTCTCCGTGGGATCTTGATATACATCAATAACGTAATATAACCTAACCTGACCCAACCTAACCTCTCGGCGCTATTATTTGACAATATTCTTGACGAGATGGCCCCTACGTCTACGTGGGCCCTTCATATACATCAATAACGTAATATAACCTAACCTAACCCAACCTATCATCTCGGCGGTAATATTTGACAACATTCCTGGCGATTTGGCCTCTGCGTCTCCGTGGGACCTTTATATACAACAATAACGTAATATAACCTAACCTAACCCAATCTAACATCGCGGCTGTAATATTTGACATCATTCCTGGCGAGTTGGCCTCTACGTCTCCGTGGGGCCTTCATATACATCAATAACGAAACATAACCTAACCTAACCCAATCTAACATCGCGGCGGTAATATTTGACAACATTCCTGGAGGGTTGGCCTCTACGTCTGCGTGGGATATTTTTATACATCAAGAACGTAATATAACCTAACCTAAACCAACCTAACATCTCGGCGGTAATAATTGGCAACATTCCTGGCTTGTTGGCCTCTACCAACCTTGTAGAGACCTTTATATACATCAATAACGTAATATAACCTAACCTAACCCAATCTGTCATGTCGGCGGTCATATTTCAGAAAATTCCTGGCGAGTTGGCTTCGACGTCTGCGTGGGACCTTTATATACATCAAGAACGTAATATAACCTAACCTACCCCAACCTAACAACTCGGCGGTAATATTTGGCAACATACATGGCGAGTTGGCCTCTACGTCTCCGTGGGATCTTGATATACATCAATAACGTAATATAACCTAACCTGACCCAACCTAACCTCTCGGCGCTATTATTTGACAACATTTCTGGCGAGTTGGCATCTACGTCTCCGTGGGACCTTCATATACATCAATAACGAAATATAACCTAACCTAACCCAACCTATCATCTCGGCGGTAATATTTCACAACATTCCTGGCGAGTTGGCCTCTGCGTCTCCGTGGGACATTTATATACAACAATAACGTAATATAACCTATCCTAACCCAATCTAACATCGCGGCTGTAATATTTGACAACATACCTGGCGAGTTGGCCTCTGCGTCTCCGTGGGACATTTATATACAACAATAACGTAATATAACCTATCCTAACCCAATCTAACATCGCGGCTGTAATATTTGACAACATACCTGGCGAGTTGGCCTCTACGTCTGCGTGGGACCTTCATATACATCAATAACGAAACATAACCTAACCTGACCCAACCTATCATCTCGGCGGTAATATTTGACAAAATTCCTGGCGAGTTGGCCTCTGCGTCTCCGCGGGACCTCCATATACATCAATAACGAAATATAACCAAACCTAATCCAACCTATCATCTCAGCGGTAATATTTGACAATATTCTTGACGAGATGGCCCCTACGTCTACGTGGGTCCTTCATATACATCAATAACGTAATATAACCTATCCTAACCCAATCTAACATCGCGGCTGTAATATTTGACAACATACCTGGCGAGTTGGCCTCTACGTCTGCGTGGGACCTTCATATACATCAATAACGTAATATAACCTAACCTAACCCAACCTATCATCTCGGCGGTAATATTTGACAACATTCCTGGCGAGTTGGCCTCTGCGTCTCCGTGGGACCTTTATATACTGCAATAACGTAATATAACCTAACCTAATCCAACCTATCATCTCGGCGGTAATATTTGACAATATTCCTGGCGAGTTGGCCCCTACGTCTCCGTGGGACCTTCATATACATCAATAACGTAATATAACCTAACCTAACCCAACCTATCATCTCGGCGGTAATATTTGACCACAAACCTGGCGAGTTGGCCTCTACGTCTCCGTGGGATCTTCATATACATCAATAACGTAATATAACCTAACCTTACCCAACCTAACATCTCGGCGGTAATATTTGGCAACATTCCTGGCTTGGTGGCCTCTACGTCCCCGTGGGACTCTTATATACATCAATAACGTAATATAACCTAACCTAACCCAATCTGTCATGTCGGCGGTCATATTTCAGAAAATTCCTGGCGAGTTGGCTTCGACGTCTGCGTGGGACTTTTATATACATCAAGAACGTAATATAACCTAACCTACCCCAACCTAACAACTCGGCGGTAATATTTGGCAACATACATGGCGAGTTGGCCTCTACGTTTCCGTGGGATCTTGATATACATCAATAACGTAATATAACCTAACCTGACCCAACCTAACCTCTCGGCGCTATTATTTGACAACATTTCTGGCGAGTTGGCATCTACGTCTCCGTGGGACCTTCATATACATCAATAACGAAATATAACCTAACCTAACCCAACCTATTATCTCGGCGGTAATATTTGACCACATACCTGGCGAGTTGGCCTCTACGTCTCCGTGGGATCTTCATATACATCAATAACGTAATATAACCTAACCTAATCCAAACTATCATATCGGCGGTAATATTTCACAATATTCTTGACGAGATGGCCCCTACGTCTACGTGGGTCCTTCATATACATCAATAACGTAATATAACCTAACCTAACCCAACCTATCATCTCGGCGGTAATATTTGACAACATTCCTGGCGAGTTGGCCTCTGCGTCTCCGTGGGACCTTTATATACAACAATAATGTAATATAACCTAACCTAACCCAATCTAACATCGCGGCTGTAATATTTGACAACATTCCTGGCGAGTTGGCCTCTACGTCTCCGTGGGACCTTCATATACATCAATTACGAAACATAACCTAACCTAACCCAATCTAACATCGCGGCGGTAATATTTGACAATATTCCTGGCGAGTTGGCCCCTACGTCTACGTGGGTCCTTCATAAACCTCAATAACGTAATATAACCTAACCAAACCCAACCTATCATCTCGGCTGTAATATTTGACCACAAACCTGGCGAGTTGGCCTCTACGTCTCCGTGGGATCTTCATATACATCAATAACGTAATATAACCTAACCTAACCCAACCTATCATCTCGGCGGTAATATTTGACAACATTCCTGGCGAGTTGGCCTCTGCGTCTCCGTGGGACCTTTCTATACAACAATAACGTAATATAACCTAACCTAACCCAATCTAACATCGCGGCTGTAATATTTGACATCATTCCTGGCGGGTTGGCCTCTACGTCTCCGTGGGGCCTTCATATACATCAATAACGAAACATAACCTAACCTAACCCAATCTAACATCGCGGCGGTAATATTTGACAACATTCCTGGAGGGTTGGCCTCTACGTCTGCGTGGGACCTTTATATACATCAAGAACGTAATATAACCTAACCTAACCCAACCTAACATCTCGGCGGTAATAATTGGCAACATTCCTGGCTTGTTGGACTCTACCAACCTTGTAGAGACTTTTATATACATCAATAACGTAATATAACCTAACCTAACCCAATCTGTCATGTCGGCGGTCATATTTCAGAAAATTCCTGGCGAGTTGGCTTCGACGTCTGCGTGGGACCTTTATATACATCAAGAACGTAATATAACCTAACCTACCCCAACCTAACAACTCGGCGGTAATATTTGGCAACATACATGGCGAGTTGGCCTCTACGTCTCCGTGGGATCTTGATATACATCAATAACGTAATATAACCTAACCTGACCCAACCTAACCTCTCGGCGCTATTATTTGACAATATTCTTGACGAGATGGCCCCTACGTCTACGTGGGTCCTTCATATACATCAATAACGTAATATAACCTAACCTAACCCAACCTATCATCTCGGCGGTAGTATTTGACAACATTCCTGGCGAGTTGGCCTCTGCGTCTCCGTGGGACCTTTATATACAACAATAATGTAATATAACCTAACCTAACCCAATCTAACATCGCGGCTGTAATATTTGACAACATTCCTGGCGAGTTGGCCTCTACGTCTCCGTGGGACCTTCATATACATCAATAACGTAATATAACCTAACCTAACCCAACCTATCATCTCGGCGGTAATATTTGACCACAAACCTGGCGAGTTGGCCTCTACGTCTCCGTGGGATCTTCATATACATCAATAACGTAATATAACCTAACCTTACACAACCTAACATCTCGGCGGTAATATTTGGCAACATTCCTGGCTTGGTGGCCTCTACGTCCCCGTGGGACTCTTATATACATCAATAACGTAATATAACCTAACCCAACCCAATCTGTCATGTCGGCTGTCATATTTCAGAAAATTCCTGGCGAGTTGGCTTCGACGTCTGCGTGGGACCTTTATATACATCAAGAACGTAATATAACCTAACCTACCCCAACCTAACAACTCGGCGGTAATATTTGGCAACATACATGGCGAGTTGGCCTCTACGTCTCCGTGGGATCTTGATATACATCAATAACGTAATATAACCTAACCTGACCCAACCTAACCTCTCGGCGCTATTATTTGACAACATTTCTGGCGAGTTGGCATCTACGTCTCCGTGGGACCTTCATATACATCAATAACGAAATATAACCTAACCTAACCCAACCTATCATCTCGGCGGTAATATTTGACAACATTCCTGGCGAGTTGGCCTCTGCGTCTCCGTGGGACATTTATATACAACAATAACGTAATATAACCTATCCCAACCCAATCTAACATCGCGGCTGTAATATTTGACAACATACCTGGCGAGTTGGCCTCTGCGTCTCCGTGGGACATTTATATACAACAATAACGTAATATAACCTATCCTAACCCAATCTAACATCGCGGCTGTAATATTTGACAACATACCTGGCGAGTTGGCCTCTACGTCTGCGTGGGACCTTCATATACATCAATAACGAAACATAACCTAACCTAACCCAACCTATCATCTCGGCGGTAATATTTGACAAAATTCCTGGCGAGTTGGCCTCTGCGTCTCCGCGGGACCTCCATATACATGAATAACGAAATATAACCAAACCTAATCCAACCTATCATCTCGGCGGTAATATTTGACAATATTCTTGACGAGATGGCCCCTACGTCTACGTGGGTCCTTCATATACATCAATAACGTAATGTAACCTAACCTAACCCAATCTAACATCGCGGCTGTAATATTTGACAACATTCATGGCGACTTGGCCTCTACGTCTCCGTGGGACCTTCATATACATCAATAACGAAATATAACCTAACCTAACCCAACCTATCATCTCGGCGGTAATATTTGACAACATTCCTGGAGGGTTGGCCTCTACGTCTGCGTGGGACCTTTATATACATCAAGAACGTAATATAACCTAACCTAACCCAACATAACATCTCGGCGTTAATAATTGGCAACATTCCTGGCTTGTTGGCCTCTACCAACCTTGTAGAGACCTTTATATACATCAATAACGTTATATAACCTAATCTAATCCAACCTATCATCTCGGCGGTAATATTTGACAATATTCTTGACGAGATGGCCCCTACGTCTACGTGGGTCCTTCATATACATCAATAACGTAATATAACCTAACCTAACCCAACCTATCATCTCGGCGGTAATATTTGACAACATTCCTGGCGAGTTGGCCTCTGCGTGTCCGTGGGACCTTTATATACAACAATAATGTAATATAACCTAACCTAACCCAATCTAACATCGCGGCTGTAATATTTGACAACATTCCTGGCGAGTTGGCCCCTACGTCTCCGTGGGACCTTCATATACATCAATAACGTAATATAACCTAACCTAACCCAACCTATCATCTCGGCGGTAATATTTGACCACAAACCTGGCGAGTTGGCCTCTACGTCTCCGTGGGATCTTCATATACATCAATAACGTAATATAACCTAACCTTACCCAACCTAACATCTCGGCGGTAATATTTGGCAACATTCCTGGCTTGGTGGCCTCTACGTCCCCGTGGGACTCTTATATACATCAATAACGTAATATAACCTAACCTAACCCAATCTGTCATGTCGGCGGTCATATTTCAGAAAATTCCTGGCGAGTTGGCTTCGACGTCTGCGTGGGACCTTTATATACATCAAGAACGTAATATAACCTAACCTACCCCAACCTAACAACTCGGCGGTAATATTTGGCAACATACATGGCGAGTTGGCCTCTACGTTTCCGTGGGATCTTGATATACATCAATAACGTAATATAACCTAACTTGACCCAACCTAACCTCTCGGCGCTATTATTTGACAACATTTCTAGCGAGTTGGCATCTACGTCTCCGTGGGACCTTCATATACATCAATAACGAAATATAACCTAACCTAACCCAACCTATTATCTCGGCGGTAATATTTGACCACATACCTGGCGAGTTGGCCTCTACGTCTCCGTGGGATCTTCATATACATCAATAACGTAATATAACCTAACCTAATCCAAACTATCATATCGGCGGTAATATTTCACAATATTCTTGACGAGATGGCCCCTACGTCTACGTGGGTCCTTCATATACATCAATAACGTAATATAACCTAACCTAACCCAACCTATCATCTCGGCGGTAATATTTGACAACATTCCTGGCGACTTGGCCTCTGCGTCTCCGTGGGACCTTTATATACAACAATAACGTAATATAACCTAACCTAACCCAATCTAACATCGCGACTGTAATATTTGACAACATTCCTGGCGAGTTGGCCTCTACGTCTCCGTGGGATCTTGATATACATCAATAACGTAATATAACCTAACCTGACCCAACCTAACCTCTCGGCGCTATTATTTGACAACATTTCTGGCGAGTTGGCATCTACGTCTCCGTGGGACCTTCATATACATCAATAACGAAATATAACCTAACCTAACCCAACCTATCATCTCGGCGGTAATATTTGACAACATTCCTGGCGAGTTGGCCTCTGCGTCTCCGTGGGACATTTATATACAACAATAACGTAATATAACCTATCCCAACCCAATCTAACATCGCGGCTGTAATATTTGACAACATACCTGGCGAGTTGGCCTCTGCGTCTCCGTGGGACATTTATATACAACAATAACGTAATATAACCTATCCTAACCCAATCTAACATCGCGGCTGTAATATTTGACAACATACCTGGCGAGTTGGCCTCTACGTCTGCGTGGGACCTTCATATACATCAATAACGAAACATAACCTAACCTAACCCAACCTATCATCTCGGCGGTAATATTTGACAAAATTCCTGGCGAGTTGGCCTCTGCGTCTCCGCGGGACCTCCATATACATGAATAACGAAATATAACCAAACCTAATCCAACCTATCATCTCGGCGGTAATATTTGACAATATTCTTGACGAGATGGCCCCTACGTCTACGTGGGTCCTTCATATACATCAATAACGTAATGTAACCTAACCTAACCCAATCTAACATCGCGGCTGTAATATTTGACAACATTCATGGCGACTTGGCCTCTACGTCTCCGTGGGACCTTCATATACATCAATAACGAAATATAACCTAACCTAACCCAACCTATCATCTCGGCGGTAATATTTGACAACATTCCTGGAGGGTTGGCCTCTACGTCTGCGTGGGACCTTTATATACATCAAGAACGTAATATAACCTAACCTAACCCAACCTAACATCTCGGCGTTAATAATTGGCAACATTCCTGGCTTGTTGGCCTCTACCAACCTTGTAGAGACCTTTATATACATCAATAACGTTATATAACCTAATCTAATCCAACCTATCATCTCGGCGGTAATATTTGACAATATTCTTGACGAGATGGCCCCTACGTCTACGTGGGTCCTTCATATACATCAATAACGTAATATAACCTAACCTAACCCAACCTATCATCTCGGCGGTAATATTTGACAACATTCCTGGCGAGTTGGCCTCTGCGTGTCCGTGGGACCTTTATATACAACAATAATGTAATATAACCTAACCTAACCCAATCTAACATCGCGGCTGTAATATTTGACAACATTCCTGGCGAGTTGGCCCCTACGTCTCCGTGGGACCTTCATATACATCAATAACGTAATATAACCTAACCTAACCCAACCTATCATCTCGGCGGTAATATTTGACCACAAACCTGGCGAGTTGGCCTCTACGTCTCCGTGGGATCTTCATATACATCAATAACGTAATATAACCTAACCTTACCCAACCTAACATCTCGGCGGTAATATTTGGCAACATTCCTGGCTTGGTGGCCTCTACGTCCCCGTGGGACTCTTATATACATCAATAACGTAATATAACCTAACCTAACCCAATCTGTCATGTCGGCGGTCATATTTCAGAAAATTCCTGGCGAGTTGGCTTCGACGTCTGCGTGGGACCTTTATATACATCAAGAACGTAATATAACCTAACCTACCCCAACCTAACAACTCGGCGGTAATATTTGGCAACATACATGGCGAGTTGGCCTCTACGTTTCCGTGGGATCTTGATATACATCAATAACGTAATATAACCTAACTTGACCCAACCTAACCTCTCGGCGCTATTATTTGACAACATTTCTAGCGAGTTGGCATCTACGTCTCCGTGGGACCTTCATATACATCAATAACGAAATATAACCTAACCTAACCCAACCTATTATCTCGGCGGTAATATTTGACCACATACCTGGCGAGTTGGCCTCTACGTCTCCGTGGGATCTTCATATACATCAATAACGTAATATAACCTAACCTAATCCAAACTATCATATCGGCGGTAATATTTCACAATATTCTTGACGAGATGGCCCCTACGTCTACGTGGGTCCTTCATATACATCAATAACGTAATATAACCTAACCTAACCCAACCTATCATCTCGGCGGTAATATTTGACAACATTCCTGGCGACTTGGCCTCTGCGTCTCCGTGGGACCTTTATATACAACAATAACGTAATATAACCTAACCTAACCCAATCTAACATCGCGACTGTAATATTTGACAACATTCCTGGCGAGTTGGCCTCTACGTCTCCGTGGGACCTTCATATACATCAATAACGAAATATAACCTAACCTAACCCAACCTATCATCTCGGCGGTAATATTTGACAAAATTCCTGGCGAGTTGGCCTCTGCGTCTCCGCGGGACCTCCATATACATCAATAACGTAATATAACCTAACCTAACCCAACCTATCATCTCGGCGGTAATATTTGACAACATTCCTGGCGAGTTGGCCTCTACGTCTCCGTGGGACCTTTATATACATCAATAACGTAATATAGCCTAACCTAACCCAACCTAACATCTCGGCGGTAATAATTGGCAACATTTCTGGCTTGTTGGCCTCTACCAACCTTGTAGACACCATTATATACATCAATAACGTAATATAACCTAATCTGATCCAACCCATCATCTCGGCGGTAATATTTGAGAATATTCTTGACGAGATGGCCCCTACGTCTACGTGGGTCCTTCATATACATCAATAACGTAATATAACCTAACCTAACCCAACCTATCATCTCGGCGGTAATATTTGACAACATTCCTGGAGGGTTGGCCTCGACGTCTGCGTGGGACCTTTATATACATCAAGAACGTAATATAACCTAACCTAACCCAACTTAACATCTCGGCGGTAATATTTGACAACATTCCTGGCGAGTTGGCCTCTACGTCTCCGTGGGACCTTTATATACATCAATAACGTAATATAGCCTAACCTAACCCAACCTAACATCTCGGCGGTAATAATTGGCAACATTCCTGGCTTGTTGGCCTCTACCAACCTTGTAGAGACCTTTATATACATCAATAACGTAATATAACCTAACCTAACCCAACCTATCATCTCGGCGGTAATATTTGACAACATTCCTGGCGAGTTGGCCTCTGCGTCTCCGTGGGACCTTTATATACAACAATAATGTAATATAACCTAACCTAACCCAATCTAACATCGCGGCTGTAATATTTGACAACATTCCTGGCGAGTTGGCCTCTACGTCTCCGTGGGACCTTCATATACATCAATTACGAAACATAACCTAACCTAACCCAATCTAACATCGCGGCGGTAATATTTGACAATATTCCTGGCGAGTTGGCCTCTACGTCTCCGTGGGACCTTCATATACATCAATTACGAAACATAACCTAACCTAACCCAATCTAACATCGCGGCGGTAATATTTGACAATATTCCTGGCGAGTTGGCCCCTACGTCTACGTGGGTCCTTCATAAACCTCAATAACGTAATATAACCTAACCTAACCCAACCTATCATCTCGGCTGTAATATTTGACCACAAACCTGGCGAGTTGGCCTCTGCGTCTCCGTGGGACCTTTATATACAACAATAACGTAATATAACCTAACCTAACCCAATCTAACATCGCGGCTGTAATATTTGACATCATTCCTGGCGGGTTGGCCTCTACGTCTCCGTGGGGCCTTCATATACATCAATAACGAAACATAACCTAACCTAACCCAATCTAACATCGCGGCGGTAATATTTGACAACATTCCTGGAGGGTTGGCCTCTACGTCTGCGTGGGACCTTTATATACATCAAGAACGTAATATAACCTAACCTAACCCAACCTAACATCTCGGCGGTAATAATTGGCAACATTCCTGGCTTGTTGGCCTCTACCAACCTTGTAGAGACCTTTATATACATCAATAACGTAATATAACCTAACCTAACCCAATCTGTCATGTCGGCGGTCATATTTCAGAAAATTCCTGGCGAGTTGGCTTCGACGTCTGCGTGGGACCTTTATATACATCAAGAACGTAATATAACCTAACCTACCCCAACCTAACAACTCGGCGGTAATATTTGGCAACATACATGGCGAGTTGGCCTCTACGTCTCCGTGGGATCTTGATATACATCAATAACGTAATATAACCTAACCTGACCCAACCTAACCTCTCGGCGCTATTATTTGACAATATTCTTGACGAGATGGCCCCTACGTCTACGTGGGTCCTTCATATACATCAATAACGTAATATAACCTAACCTAACCCAACCTATCATCTCGGCGGTAATATTTGACAACATTCCTGGCGAGTTGGCCTCTGCGTCTCCGTGGGACCTTTATATACAACAATAATGTAATATAACCTAACCTAACCCAATCTAACATCGCGGCTGTAATATTTGACAACATTCCTGGCGAGTTGGCCTCTACGTCTCCGTGGGACCTTCATATACATCAATAACGTAATATAACCTAACCTAACCCAACCTATCATCTCGGCGGTAATATTTGACCACAAACCTGGCGAGTTGGCCTCTACGTCTCCGTGGGATCTTCATATACATCAATAACGTAATATAACCTAACCTTACACAACCTAACATCTCGGCGGTAATATTTGGCAACATTCCTGGCTTGGTGGCCTCTACGTCCCCGTGGGACTCTTATATACATCAATAACGTAATATAACCTAACCCAACCCAATCTGTCATGTCGGCGGTCATATTTCAGAAAATTCCTGGCGAGTTGGCTTCGACGTCTGCGTGGGACCTTTATATACATCAAGAACGTAATATAACCTAACCTACCCCAACCTAACAACTCGGCGGTAATATTTGGCAACATACATGGCGAGTTGGCCTCTACGTCTCCGTGGGATCTTGATATACATCAATAACGTAATATAACCTAACCTGACCCAACCTAACCTCTCGGCGCTATTATTTGACAACATTTCTGGCGAGTTGGCATCTACGTCTCCGTGGGACCTTCATATACATCAATAACGAAATATAACCTAACCTAACCCAACCTATCATCTCGGCGGTAATATTTGACAACATTCCTGGCGAGTTGGCCTCTGCGTCTCCGTGGGACATTTATATACAACAATAACGTAATATAACCTATCCTAACCCAATCTAACATCGCGGCTGTAATATTTGACAACATACCTGGCGAGTTGGCCTCTGCGTCTCCGTGGGACATTTATATACAACAATAACGTAATATAACCTATCCTAACCCAATCTAACATCGCGGCTGTAATATTTGACAACATACCTGGCGAGTTGGCCTCTACGTCTGCGTGGGACCTTCATATACATCAGTAACGAAACATAACCTAACCTAACCCAACCTATCATCTCGGCGGTAATATTTGACAAAATTCCTGGCGAGTTGGCCTCTGCGTCTCCGCGGGACCTCCATATACATGAATAACGAAATATAACCAAACCTAATCCAACCTATCATCTCGGCGGTAATATTTGACAATATTCTTGACGAGATGGCCCCTACGTCTACGTGGGTCCTTCATATACATCAATAACGTAATGTAACCTAACCTAACCCAGTCTAACATCGCGGCTGTAATATTTGACAACATTCATGGCGACTTGGCCTCTACGTCTCCGTGGGACCTTCATATACATCAATAACGAAATATAACCTAACCTAACCCAACCTATCATCTCGGCGGTAATATTTGACAACATTCCTGGAGGGTTGGCCTCTACGTCTGCGTGGGACCTTTATATACATCAAGAACGTAATATAACCTAACCTAACCCAACCTAACATCTCGGCGGTAATAATTGGCAACATTCCTGGCTTGTTGGCCTCTACCAGCCTTGTAGAGACCTTTATATACATCAATAACGTTATATAACCTAATCTAATCCAACCTATCATCTCGGCGGTAATATTTGACAATATTCTTGACGAGATGGCCCCTACGTCTACGTGGGTCCTTCATATACATCAATAACGTAATATAACCTAACCTAACCCAACCTATCATCTCGGCGGTAATATTTGACAACATTCCTGGCGAGTTGGCCTCTGCGTCTTCGTGGGACCTTTATATACAACAATAATGTAATATAACCTAACCTAACCCAATCTAACATCGCGGCTGTAATATTTGACAACATTCCTGGCGAGTTGGCCCCTACGTCTCCGTGGGACCTTCATATACATCAATAACGTAATATAACCTAACCTAACCCAACCTATCATCTCGGCGGTAATATTTGACCACAAACCTGGCGAGTTGGCCTCTACGTCTCCGTGGGATCTTCATATACATCAATAACGTAATATAACCTAACCTTACCCAACCTAACATCTCGGCGGTAATATTTGGCAACATTCCTGGCTTGGTGGCCTCTACGTCCCCGTGGGACTCTTATATACATCAATAACGTAATATAACCTAACCTAACCCAATCTGTCATGTCGGCGGTCATATTTCAGAAAATTCCTGGCGAGTTGGCTTCGACGTCTGCGTGGGACCTTTATATACATCAAGACCGTAATATAACCTAACCTACCCCAACCTAACAACTCGGCGGTAATATTTGGCAACATACATGGCGAGTTGGCCTCTACGTTTCCGTGGGATCTTGATATACATCAATAACGTAATATAACCTAACCTGACCCAACCTAACCTCTCGGCGCTATTATTTGACAACATTTCTGGCGAGTTGGCATCTACGTCTCCGTGGGACCTTCATATACATCAATAACGAAATATAACCTAACCTAACCCAACCTATTATCTCGGCGGTAATATTTGACCACATACCTGGCGAGTTGGCCTCTACGTCTCCGTGGGATCTTCATATACATCAATAACGAAATATAACCTAACCTAACCCAACCTATCATCTCGGCGGTAATATTTGACAAAATTCCTGGCGAGTTGGCCTCTGCGTCTCCGCGGGACCTCCATATACATCAATAACGTAATATAACCTAACCTAACCCAACCTATCATCTCGGCGGTAATATTTGACAACATTCCTGGCGAGTTGGCCTCTACGTCTCCGTGGGACCTTTCTATACATCAATAACGTAATATAGCCTAACCTAACCCAACCTAACATCTCGGCGGTAATAATTGGCAACATTCCTGGCTTGTTGGCCTCTACGTCTGCGTGGGACCTTTATATACATCAAGAACGTAATATAACCTAACCTAACCCTACCTATCATCTCGGCGGTAATATTTGACCACATACCTGGCGAGTTGGCCTCTGCGTCTCCGTGGGACCTTCATATACAACAATAACGTAATATAACCTAACCTAACCCAATCTAACATCGCGGCTGTAATATTTGACAACATTCCTGGCGAGTTGGCCTCTACGTCTCCGTGGGACCTTCATATACATCAATTACGAAACATAACCTAACCTAACCCAATCTAACATCGCGGCGGTAATATTTGACAATATTCCTGGCGAGTTGGCCCCTACGTCTACGTGGGTCCTTCATAAACCTCAATAACGTAATATAACCTAACCTAACCCAACCTATCATCTCGGCGGTAATATTTGACCACAAACCTGGCGAGTTGGCCTCTACGTCTCCGTGGGATCTTCATATACATCAATAACGTAATATAACCTAACCTTACCCAACCTAACATCTCGGCGGTAATATTTGGCAACATTCCTGGCTTGGTGGCCTCTACGTCCCCGTGGGACTTTTATATACCTCAATAACGTAATATAACCTAACCTAACCCAATCTGTCATGTCGGCGGTCATATTTCAGAAAATTCCTGGCGAGTTGGCTTCGACGTCTGCGTGGGACCTTTATATACATCAAGAACGTAATATAACCTAACCTACCCCAACCTAACAACTCGGCGGTATTATTTGGCAACATACATGGCGAGTTGGCCTCTACGTCTCCGTGGGATCTTGATATACATCAATAACGTAATATAACCTAACCTAACCCAACCTAACCTCTCGGCGCTATTATTTGACAACATTTCTGGCGAGTTGGCCTCTACGTCTGCGTGGTACCTTTATATACATTAAGAACGTAATATAACCTAACCTAACCCTACCTATCATCTCGGCGGTAATATTTGACCACATACCTGGCGAGTTGGCATCTACGTCTCCGTGGGATCTTGATATACATCAATAACGTAATATAACCTAACCTGACCCAACCTAACCTCTCGGCGCTATTATTTGACAATATTCTTGACGAGATGGCCCCTACGTCTACGTGGGTCCTTCATATACATCAATAACGTAATATAACCTAACCTAACCCAACCTATCATCTCGGCGGTAATATTTGACAACATTCCTGGCGAGTTGGCCTCTGCGTCTCCGTGGGACATTTATATACAACAATAACGTAATATAACCTAACCTAACCCAATCTAACATCGCGGCTGTAATATTTGACAACATTCATGGCGAGTTGTCCTCTACGTCTCCGTGGGACCTTCATATACATCAATAACGAAATATAACCTAACCTAACCCAACCTATCATCTCGGCGGTAATATTTGACAACATTCCTGGAGGGTTGGCCTCTACGTCTGCGTGGGACCTTTATATACATCAATAACGTAATATAGCCTCACCTAACCCAACCTAACATCTCGGCGGTAATATTTGACAACATTCCTGGCTTGTTGGCCTCTGCGTCTCCGTGGGACCTTTATATACAACAATAACGTAATATAACCTAACCTAACCCAATCTAACATCGCGGCTGTAATATTTGACAACATTCGTGGCGAGTTGGACTCTACGTCTCCGTGGGACCTTCATATACATCAATAACGAAATATAACCTAACCTAACCCAACCTAACATCTCGGCGCTATTATTTGACAACATTTCTGGCGAGTTGGCCTCTACGTCTGCGTGGTACCTTTATATACATTAAGAACGTAATATAACCTAACCTAACCCTACCTATCATCTCGGCGGTAATATTTGACCACATACCTGGCGAGTTGGCATCTACGTCTCCGTGGGATCTTGATATACATCAATAACGTAATATAACCTAACCTGACCCAACCTAACCTCTCGGCGCTATTATTTGACAATATTCTTGACGAGATGGCCCCTACGTCTACGTGGGTCCTTCATATACATCAATAACGTAATATAACCTAACCTAACCCAACCTATCATCTCGGCGGTAATATTTGACAACATTCCTGGCGAGTTGGCCTCTGCGTCTCCGTGGGACATTTATATACAACAATAACGTAATATAACCTAACCTAACCCAATCTAACATCGCGGCTGTAATATTTGACAACATTCATGGCGAGTTGTCCTCTACGTCTCCGTGGGACCTTCATATACATCAATAACGAAATATAACCTAACCTAACCCAACCTATCATCTCGGCGGTAATATTTGACAACATTCCTGGAGGGTTGGCCTCTACGTCTGCGTGGGACCTTTATATACATCAATAACGTAATATAGCCTCACCTAACCCAACCTAACATCTCGGCGGTAATATTTGACAACATTCCTGGCTTGTTGGCCTCTGCGTCTCCGTGGGACCTTTATATACAACAATAACGTAATATAACCTAACCTAACCCAATCTAACATCGCGGCTGTAATATTTGACAACATTCGTGGCGAGTTGGCCTCTACGTCTCCGTGGGACCTTCATATACATCAATAACGAAATATAACCTAACCTAACCCAACCTAACATCTCGGCGGTAATATTTGACAACATTCCTGGAGGGTTGGCCTCTACGTCTGCGTGGGATCTTGATATACATCAATAACGTAATATAACCTAACCTGACCCAACCTAACCTCTCGGCTCTATTATTTGACAATATTCTTGACGAGATGGCCCCTACGTCTACGTGGGTCCTTCATATACATCAATAACGTAATATAACCTAACCTAACCCAACCTATCATCTCGGCGGTAATATTTGACAACATTCCTGGCGAGTTGGCCTCTGCGTCTCCGTGGGACATTTATATACAACAATAACGTAATATAACCTAACCTAACCCAATCTAACATCGCGGCTGTAATATTTGACAACATTCATGGCGAGTTGTCCTCTACGTCTCCGTGGGACCTTCATATACATCAATAACGAAATATAACCTAACCTAACCCAACCTATCATCTCGGCGGTAATATTTGACAACATTCCTGGAGGGTTGGCCTCTACGTCTGCGTGGGACCTTTATATACATCAATAACGTAATATAGCCTCACCTAACCCAACCTAACATCTCGGCGGTAATATTTGACAACATTCCTGGCTTGTTGGCCTCTGCGTCTCCGTGGGACCTTTATATACAACAATAACGTAATATAACCTAACCTAACCCAATCTAACATCGCGGCTGTAATATTTGACAACATTCGTGGCGAGTTGGCCTCTACGTCTCCGTGGGACCTTCATATACATCAATAACGAAATATAACCTAACCTAACCCAACCTAACATCTCGGCGCTATTATTTGACAACATTTCTGGCGAGTTGGCCTCTACGTCTGCGTGGTACCTTTATATACATTAAGAACGTAATATAACCTAACCTAACCCTACCTATCATCTCGGCGGTAATATTTGACCACATACCTGGCGAGTTGGCATCTACGTCTCCGTGGGATCTTGATATACATCAATAACGTAATATAACCTAACCTGACCCAACCTAACCTCTCGGCGCTATTATTTGACAATATTCTTGACGAGATGGCCCCTACGTCTACGTGGGTCCTTCATATACATCAATAACGTAATATAACCTAACCTAACCCAACCTATCATCTCGGCGGTAATATTTGACAACATTCCTGGCGAGTTGGCCTCTGCGTCTCCGTGGGACATTTATATACAACAATAACGTAATATAACCTAACCTAACCCAATCTAACATCGCGGCTGTAATATTTGACAACATTCATGGCGAGTTGTCCTCTACGTCTCCGTGGGACCTTCATATACATCAATAACGAAATATAACCTAACCTAACCCAACCTATCATCTCGGCGGTAATATTTGACAACATTCCTGGAGGGTTGGCCTCTACGTCTGCGTGGGACCTTTATATACATCAATAACGTAATATAGCCTCACCTAACCCAACCTAACATCTCGGCGGTAATATTTGACAACATTCCTGGCTTGTTGGCCTCTGCGTCTCCGTGGGACCTTTATATACAACAATAACGTAATATAACCTAACCTAACCCAATCTAACATCGCGGCTGTAATATTTGACAACATTCGTGGCGAGTTGGCCTCTACGTCTCCGTGGGACCTTCATATACATCAATAACGAAATATAACCTAACCTAACCCAACCTAACATCTCGGCGGTAATATTTGACAACATTCCTGGAGGGTTGGCCTCTACGTCTGCGTGGGACCTTTATATACATCAAGAACGTAATATAACCTAACCTAACCCTACCTATCATCTCGGCGGTAATATTTGGCCACATACCTGGCGAGTTGGCCTCTACGTCTCCGTGGGATCTTGATATACATCAATAACGTAATATAACCTAACCTGACCCAACCTAACCTCTCGGCGCTATTATTTGACAATATTCTTGACGAGATGGCCCCTACGTCTACGTGGGTCCTTCATATACATCAATAACGTAATATAACCTAACCTAACCCAACCTATCATCTGGGCGGTAATATTTGACAACATTCCTGGCGAGTTGGCCTCTGCGTCTCCGTGGGACATTTATATACAACAATAACGTAATATAACCTAACCTAACCCAATCTAACATCGCGGCTGTAATATTTGACAACATGCCTGGCGAGTTGGCCTCTACGTATCCGTGGGACCTCCATATACATCAATAACGAAATATAACCTAACCTAACCCAACCTATCATCTCGGCGGTAATATTTGACAACATTCCTGGAGGGTTGGCCTCTACGTCTGCGTGGGACCTTTATATACATCAAGAACGTAATATAACCTAACCTAACCCAACCTAACATCTCGGCGGTAATATTTGACAACATTCCTGGCGAGTTGGCCTCTACGTCTCCGTGGGACCTTTATATACATCAATAACGTAATATAGCCTAACCTAACCCAACCTAACATCTCGGCGGTAATAATTGGCAACATTCCTGGCTTGTTGGCCTCTACCAACCTTGTAGAAACCTTTATATACATCAATAACGTAATATAACCTAATCTAATCCATCCTATCATCTCGGCGGTAATATTTGACAATATTCTTGACGAGATGGCCCCTACGTCTACGTGGGTCCTTCATATACATCAATAACGTAATATAACCTAACCTAATCCAACCTATCATCTCGGCGGTAATATTTGACAATATTCTTGACGAGATGGCCCCTACGTCTACGTGGGTCCTTCATAAACCTCAATAACGTAATATAACCTAACCTAACCCAACCTAACCTCTCGGCGCTATTATTTGACAACATTTCTGGCGAGTTGGCATTTACGTCTCCGTGGGACCTTCATATACATCAATAACGAAATATAACCTAACCTAACCCAACCTATCACCTCGGCGGTAATATTTGGCAACATTCCTGGCATGTTGGCCTCTACGTCTCCGTGAGACCTTCATATACATCAATAACGAATTATAACCAAACCTAACCCAACCTATTATCTCGGCGGTAATATTTGACCAAATACCTGGCGAGTTGGCATCTACGTCTCCGTGGGATCTTCATATACATCAATAACGTAATATAACCTAACCTAATCCAACCTATCATCTCGGCGGTAATATTTGACAATATTATTGACGAGATGGCCCCTACGTCTACGTGGGTCCTTCATGTACATCAATAACGTAATATAACCTAACCTAACCCAACCTATCATCTCGGCGGTAATATTTGACAACATTCCTGGCGAGTTGGCCTCTGCGTCTCCGTGGGACCTTTATATACTACAATAACGTAATATAACCTAACCTAACACAATCTAACATCGCGGCTGTAATATTTGACAACATTCCTGGCGAGTTGGCCTCTACGTCTCCGTGGTACCTTCATATACATCAATTACGAAACATAACCTAACCTAACCCAATCTAACATCGCGGCGGTAATATTTGACAATATTCCTGGCGAGTTGGCCCCTACGTCTACGTGGGTCCTTCATAAACCTCAATAACGTAATATAACCTAACCTAACCCAACCTATCATCTCGGCGGTAATATTTGACCACAAACCTGGCGAGTTGGCATCTACGTCTCCGTGGGATCTTCATATACATCAATAACGTAATATAACCTAACCTTACCCAACCTAACATCTCGGCGGTAATATTTGGCAACATTCCTGGCTTGGTGGCCTCTACGTCCCCGTGGGACTTTTATATACCTCAATAACGTAATATAACCTAACCTAACCCAATCTGTCATGTCGGCGGTCATATTTCAGAAAATTCCTGGCGAGTTGGCTTCGACGTCTGCGTGGGACCTTTATATACATCAAGAACGTAATATAACCTAACCTACCCCAACCTAACAACTCGGCGGTATTATTTGGCAACATACATGGCGAGTTGGCCTCTACGTCTCCGTGGGATCTTGATATACATCAATAACGTAATATAACCTAACCTAACCCAACCTAACCTCTCGGCGCTATTATTTGACAACATTTCTGGCGAGTTGGCCTCTACGTCTGCGTGGTACCTTTATATACATTAAGAACGTAATATAACCTAACCTAACCCTACCTATCATCTCGGCGGTAATATTTGACCACATACCTGGCGAGTTGGCATCTACGTCTCCGTGGGATCTTGATATACATCAATAACGTAATATAACCTAACCTGACCCAACCTAACCTCTCGGCGCTATTATTTGACAATATTCTTGACGAGATGGCCCCTACGTCTACGTGGGTCCTTCATATACATCAATAACGTAATATAACCTAACCTAACCCAACCTATCATCTCGGCGGTAATATTTGACAACATTCCTGGCGAGTTGGCCTCTGCGTCTCCGTGGGACATTTATATACAACAATAACGTAATATAACCTAACCTAACCCAATCTAACATCGCGGCTGTAATATTTGACAACATTCATGGCGAGTTGTCCTCTACGTCTCCGTGGGACCTTCATATACATCAATAACGAAATATAACCTAACCTAACCCAACCTATCATCTCGGCGGTAATATTTGACAACATTCCTGGAGGGTTGGCCTCTACGTCTGCGTGGGACCTTTATATACATCAATAACGTAATATAGCCTCACCTAACCCAACCTAACATCTCGGCGGTAATATTTGACAACATTCCTGGCTTGTTGGCCTCTGCGTCTCCGTGGGACCTTTATATACAACAATAACGTAATATAACCTAACCTAACCCAATCTAACATCGCGGCTGTAATATTTGACAACATTCGTGGCGAGTTGGCCTCTACGTCTCCGTGGGACCTTCATATACATCAATAACGAAATATAACCTAACCTAACCCAACCTAACATCTCGGCGGTAATATTTGACAACATTCCTGGAGGGTTGGCCTCTACGTCTGCGTGGGACCTTTATATACATCAAGAACGTAATATAACCTAACCTAACCCTACCTATCATCTCGGCGGTAATATTTGGCCACATACCTGGCGAGTTGGCCTCTACGTCTCCGTGGGATCTTGATATACATCAATAACGTAATATAACCTAACCTGACCCAACCTAACCTCTCGGCGCTATTATTTGACAATATTCTTGACGAGATGGCCCCTACGTCTACGTGGGTCCTTCATATACATCAATAACGTAATATAACCTAACCTAACCCAACCTATCATCTGGGCGGTAATATTTGACAACATTCCTGGCGAGTTGGCCTCTGCGTCTCCGTGGGACATTTATATACAACAATAACGTAATATAACCTAACCTAACCCAATCTAACATCGCGGCTGTAATATTTGACAACATGCCTGGCGAGTTGGCCTCTACGTATCCGTGGGACCTCCATATACATCAATAACGAAATATAACCTAACCTAACCCAACCTATCATCTCGGCGGTAATATTTGACAACATTCCTGGAGGGTTGGCCTCTACGTCTGCGTGGGACCTTTATATACATCAAGAACGTAATATAACCTAACCTAACCCAACCTAACATCTCGGCGGTAATATTTGACAACATTCCTGGCGAGTTGGCCTCTACGTCTCCGTGGGACCTTTATATACATCAATAACGTAATATAGCCTAACCTAACCCAACCTAACATCTCGGCGGTAATAATTGGCAACATTCCTGGCTTGTTGGCCTCTACCAACCTTGTAGAAACCTTTATATACATCAATAACGTAATATAACCTAATCTAATCCATCCTATCATCTCGGCGGTAATATTTGACAATATTCTTGACGAGATGGCCCCTACGTCTACGTGGGTCCTTCATATACATCAATAACGTAATATAACCTAACCTAATCCAACCTATCATCTCGGCGGTAATATTTGACAATATTCTTGACGAGATGGCCCCTACGTCTACGTGGGTCCTTCATAAACCTCAATAACGTAATATAACCTAACCTAACCCAACCTAACCTCTCGGCGCTATTATTTGACAACATTTCTGGCGAGTTGGCATTTACGTCTCCGTGGGACCTTCATATACATCAATAACGAAATATAACCTAACCTAACCCAACCTATCACCTCGGCGGTAATATTTGGCAACATTCCTGGCATGTTGGCCTCTACGTCTCCGTGAGACCTTCATATACATCAATAACGAATTATAACCAAACCTAACCCAACCTATTATCTCGGCGGTAATATTTGACCAAATACCTGGCGAGTTGGCATCTACGTCTCCGTGGGATCTTCATATACATCAATAACGTAATATAACCTAACCTAATCCAACCTATCATCTCGGCGGTAATATTTGACAATATTATTGACGAGATGGCCCCTACGTCTACGTGGGTCCTTCATGTACATCAATAACGTAATATAACCTAACCTAACCCAACCTATCATCTCGGCGGTAATATTTGACAACATTCCTGGCGAGTTGGCCTCTGCGTCTCCGTGGGACCTTTATATACTACAATAACGTAATATAACCTAACCTAACACAATCTAACATCGCGGCTGTAATATTTGACAACATTCCTGGCGAGTTGGCCTCTACGTCTCCGTGGTACCTTCATATACATCAATTACGAAACATAACCTAACCTAACCCAATCTAACATCGCGGCGGTAATATTTGACAATATTCCTGGCGAGTTGGCCCCTACGTCTACGTGGGTCCTTCATAAACCTCAATAACGTAATATAACCTAACCTAACCCAACCTATCATCTCGGCGGTAATATTTGACCACAAACCTGGCGAGTTGGCATCTACGTCTCCGTGGGATCTTCATATACATCAATAACGTAATATAACCTAACCTTACCCAACCTAACATCTCGGCGGTAATATTTGGCAACATTCCTGGCTTGGTGGCCTCTACGTCCCCGTGGGACTTTTATATACCTCAATAACGTAATATAACCTAACCTAACCCAATCTGTCATGTCGGCGGTCATATTTCAGAAAATTCCTGGCGAGTTGGCTTCGACGTCTGCGTGGGACCTTTATATACATCAAGAACGTAATATAACCTAACCTACCCCAACCTAACAACTCGGCGGTATTATTTGGCAACATACATGGCGAGTTGGCCTCTACGTCTCCGTGGGATCTTGATATACATCAATAACGTAATATAACCTAACCTAACCCAACCTAACCTCTCGGCGCTATTATTTGACAACATTTCTGGCGAGTTGGCCTCTACGTCTGCGTGGTACCTTTATATACATTAAGAACGTAATATAACCTAACCTAACCCTACCTATCATCTCGGCGGTAATATTTGACCACATACCTGGCGAGTTGGCATCTACGTCTCCGTGGGATCTTGATATACATCAATAACGTAATATAACCTAACCTGACCCAACCTAACCTCTCGGCGCTATTATTTGACAATATTCTTGACGAGATGGCCCCTACGTCTACGTGGGTCCTTCATATACATCAATAACGTAATATAACCTAACCTAACCCAACCTATCATCTCGGCGGTAATATTTGACAACATTCCTGGCGAGTTGGCCTCTGCGTCTCCGTGGGACATTTATATACAACAATAACGTAATATAACCTAACCTAACCCAATCTAACATCGCGGCTGTAATATTTGACAACATTCATGGCGAGTTGTCCTCTACGTCTCCGTGGGACCTTCATATACATCAATAACGAAATATAACCTAACCTAACCCAACCTATCATCTCGGCGGTAATATTTGACAACATTCCTGGAGGGTTGGCCTCTACGTCTGCGTGGGACCTTTATATACATCAATAACGTAATATAGCCTCACCTAACCCAACCTAACATCTCGGCGGTAATATTTGACAACATTCCTGGCTTGTTGGCCTCTGCGTCTCCGTGGGACCTTTATATACAACAATAACGTAATATAACCTAACCTAACCCAATCTAACATCGCGGCTGTAATATTTGACAACATTCGTGGCGAGTTGGCCTCTACGTCTCCGTGGGACCTTCATATACATCAATAACGAAATATAACCTAACCTAACCCAACCTAACATCTCGGCGGTAATATTTGACAACATTCCTGGAGGGTTGGCCTCTACGTCTGCGTGGGACCTTTATATACATCAAGAACGTAATATAACCTAACCTAACCCTACCTATCATCTCGGCGGTAATATTTGGCCACATACCTGGCGAGTTGGCCTCTACGTCTCCGTGGGATCTTGATATACATCAATAACGTAATATAACCTAACCTGACCCAACCTAACCTCTCGGCGCTATTATTTGACAATATTCTTGACGAGATGGCCCCTACGTCTACGTGGGTCCTTCATATACATCAATAACGTAATATAACCTAACCTAACCCAACCTATCATCTGGGCGGTAATATTTGACAACATTCCTGGCGAGTTGGCCTCTGCGTCTCCGTGGGACATTTATATACAACAATAACGTAATATAACCTAACCTAACCCAATCTAACATCGCGGCTGTAATATTTGACAACATGCCTGGCGAGTTGGCCTCTACGTATCCGTGGGACCTCCATATACATCAATAACGAAATATAACCTAACCTAACCCAACCTATCATCTCGGCGGTAATATTTGACAACATTCCTGGAGGGTTGGCCTCTACGTCTGCGTGGGACCTTTATATACATCAAGAACGTAATATAACCTAACCTAACCCAACCTAACATCTCGGCGGTAATATTTGACAACATTCCTGGCGAGTTGGCCTCTACGTCTCCGTGGGACCTTTATATACATCAATAACGTAATATAGCCTAACCTAACCCAACCTAACATCTCGGCGGTAATAATTGGCAACATTTCTGGCTTGTTGGCCTCTACCAACCTTGTAGAAACCTTTATATACATCAATAACGTAATATAACCTAATCTAATCCATCCTATCATCTCGGCGGTAATATTTGACAATATTCTTGACGAGATGGCCCCTACGTCTACGTGGGTCCTTCATAAACCTCAATAACGTAATATAACCTAACCTAACCCAACCTAACCTCTCGGCGCTATTATTTGACAACATTTCTGGCGAGTTGGCATTTACGTCTCCGTGGGACCTTCATATACATCAATAACGAAATATAACCTAACCTAACCCAACCTATCACCTCGGCGGTAATATTTGGCAACATTCCTGGCATGTTGGCCTCTACGTCTCCGTGAGACCTTCATATACATCAATAACGAATTATAACCAAACCTAACCCAACCTATTATCTCGGCGGTAATATTTGACCAAATACCTGGCGAGTTGGCATCTACGTCTCCGTGGGATCTTCATATACATCAATAACGTAATATAACCTAACCTAATCCAACCTATCATCTCGGCGGTAATATTTGACAATATTATTGACGAGATGGCCCCTACGTCTACGTGGGTCCTTCATGTACATCAATAACGTAATATAACCTAACCTAACCCAACCTATCATCTCGGCGGTAATATTTGACAACATTCCTGGCGAGTTGGCCTCTGCGTCTCCGTGGGACCTTTATATACTACAATAACGTAATATAACCTAACCTAACACAATCTAACATCGCGGCTGTAATATTTGACAACATTCATGGCGAGTTGGCCTCTACGTCTCCGTGGGACCTTCATATACATTAATAACGAAATATAACATAACCTAACCCAACCTATCATCTCGGCGGTAATATTTGACAACATTCCTGGCGAGTTGGCCTCTACGTCTCCGTGGGACCTTTATATACATCAATAACGTAATATAGCCTAACCTAACCCAACCTATCATCTCGGCGGTAATATTTGACAACATTCCTGGCGAGTTGGCCTCTGCGTCTCTGTGGGACATTTATATACAACAATAACGTAATATAACCTAACCTAACCCAATCTAACATCGCGGCTGTAATATTTGACAACATGCCTGGCGAGTTGGCCTCTACGTCTCCGTGCGACCTCCATATACATCAATAACGAAATATAACCTAACCTAACCCAACCTATCATCTCGGCGGTAATATTTGACAACATTCCTGGAGGGTTGGCCTCTACGTCTGCGTGGGACCTTTATATACATCAAGAACGTAATATAACCTAACCTAACCCAACCTAACATCTCGGCGGTAATATTTGACAACATTCCTGGCGAGTTGGCCTCTACGTCTCCGTGGGAACTTTATATACATCAATAACGTAATATAGCCTAACCTAACCCAACCTAACATCTCGGCGGTAATAATTGGCAACATTCCTGGCTTGTTGGCCTCTACCAACCTTGTAGAGACCTTTATATACATCAATAACGTAATATAACCTAATCTAATCCATCCTATCATCTCGGCGGTAATATTTGACAATATTCTTGACGAGATGGCCCCTACGTCTACGTGGGTCCTTCATATACATCAATAACGTAATATAACCTAACCTAATCCAACCTATCATCTCGGCGGTAATATTTGACAATATTGTTGACGAGATGGCCCCTACGTCTACGTGGGTCCTTCATAAACCTCAATAACGTAATATAACCTAACCTAACCCAACCTAACCTCTCGGCGCTATTATTTGACAACATTTCTGGCGAGTTGGCATTTACGTCTCCGTGGGACCTTCATATACATCAATAACGAAATATAACCTAACCTAACCCAATCTAACATCGCGGCTGTAATATTTGACAACATACCTGGCGAGTTGGCCTCTACGTCTCTTTGGGATCTTGATATACATCAATAACGTAATATAACCTAACCTGACCCAACCTAACCTCTCGGCGCTATTATTTGACAACATTTCTGGCGAGTTGGCATCTACGTCTCCGTGGGACCTTGATATACATCAATAACGAAATATAACGTAACCTAACCCAACCTATCACCTCGGCGGTAATATTTGGCAACATTCCTGGCATGTTGGACTCTACGTCTCCGTGAGACCTTCATATACATCAATAACGAATTATAACCAAACCGAACCCAACCTATTATCTCGGCGGTAATATTTGACCAAATATCTGGCGCGTTGGCCTCTACGTCTCCGTGGGATCTTCATATACATCAATAACGTAATATAACCTAACCTAATCCAACCTATCATCTCGGCGGTAATATTTCACAATATTCTTGACGAGATGGCCCCTACGTCTACGTGGGTCCTTCATGTACATCAATAACGTAATATAACCTAAACTAACCCAATCTAACATCGCGGCTGTAATATTTGACAACATTCATGGCGAGTTGTCCTCTACGTCTCCGTGGGACCTTCATATACATCAATAACGAAATATAACCTAACCTAACCCAACCTATCATCTCGGCGGTAATATTTGACAACATTCCTGGAGGGTTGGCCTCTACGTCTGCGTGGGACCTTTATATACATCAAGAACGTAATATAACCTAACCTAACCCAACCTAACATCTCGGCGGTAATATTTGACAACATTCCTGGCGAGTTGGCCTCTACGTCTCCGTGGGACCTTTATATACATCAATAACGTAATATAGCCTAACCTAACCCAACCTAACATCTCGGCGGTAATAATTGGCAACATTCCTGGCTTGTTGGCCTCTACCAACCTTGTAGAGACCTTTATATACATCAATAACGTAATATAACCTAATCTAATCCAACCTATCATCTCGGCGGTAATATTTGACAATATTCTTGACGAGATGGCCCCTACGTCTACGTGGGTCCTTCATATACATCAGTAACGTAATATAACCTAACCTAACCCAACCTATCATCTCGGCGGTAATATTTGGCAACATTCCTGGCGAGTTGGCCTCTGCGTCTCCGTGGGACCTTTATATACTACAATAACGAAATATAACCTAACCTAACCCAACCTATCATCTCGGCGGTAATATTTGACAACATTCCTGGAGGGTTGGCCTCTACGTCTGCGTGGGACCTTTATATACATCAAGAACGTAATATAACCTAACCTAAGCCAACCTAACATCTCGGCGGTAATAATTGGCAACATTCCTGGCTTGTTGGCCTCTACCAACCTTGTAGAGACCTTTATATACATCAATAACGTAATATAACCTAATCTAATCCAACCTATCATCTCGGCGGTAATATTTGACCATATTCTTGACGAGATGGCCCCTACGTCTACGTGGGTCCTTCATATACATCAATAACGTAATATAACCTAACATAATCCAACCTATCATCTCGGCGGTAATATTTGACAATATTCTTGACGAGATGGCCCCTACGTCTACGTAGGTCCTTCATATACATCAATAACGTAATATAACCTAACCTAACCCAACCTAACATCTCGGCGGTAATAATTGGCAACATTCCTGGCTTGTTGGCCTCTACCAACCTTGTAGAGACCTTTATATACATCAATAACGTAATATAACCTAATCTAATCCAACCTATCATCTCGGCGGTAATATTTGACAATATTCTTGTCGAGATGGCCCCTACGTCTACGTGGGTCCTTCATATACATCAATAACGTAATATAACCTAACCTAACCCAACCTATCATCTCGGCGGTAATATTTGGCAACATTCCTGGCGAGTTGGCCTCTGCGTCTCCGTGGGACCTTTATATACTACAATAACGTAATATAACCTAACCTAACCCAATCTAATATCGCGGCTGTAATATTTGACAACATTCATGGCGAGTTGGCCTCTACGTCTCCGTGGGACCTTCATATACATCAATAACGAAATATAACCTAACGTAACCCAACCTATCATCTCGGCGGTAATATTTGACAACATTCCTGGAGGGTTGGCCTCTGCGTCTCCGTGGGACCTTTATATACATCAATAACGAAATATAACCTAACCTAACCCAACCTATCATCACGGCGGTAATATTTGACAACATTCCTGGAGGGTTGGCCTCTACGTCTGCGTGGGACCTTTATATACATCAAGAACGTAATATAACCTAACCTAAGCCAACCTAACATCTCGGCGGTAATAATTGGCAACATTCCTGGCTTGTTGGCCTCTACCAACCTTGTAGACACCTTTATATACATCAATAACGTAATATAACCTAATCTAATCCAACCTATCATCTCGGCGGTAATATTTGAGAATATTCTTGTCGAGATGGCCCCTACGTCTACGTGGGTCCTTCATATACATCAATAACGTAATATAACCTAACCTAACCCAACCTATCATCTCGGCGGTAATATTTGGCAACATTCCTGGCGAGTTGGCCTCTGTGTCTCCGTGGGACCTTTATATACAACAATAACGTAATATAACCTAACCTAACCCAACCTAACATCTCGGCGGTAATATTTGACAACATTCCTGGCGAGTTGGCCTCTACCAACCTTGTAGAGACCTTTATATACATCAATAACGTAATATAACCTAATCTAATCCGACCTATCATCTCGGCGGTAATATTTGACAATATTCTTGACGAGATGGCCCCTACGTCTACGTGGGTCCTTCATATACATCAATAACGTAATATAACCTGACCTAATTCAACCTATCATCTCGGCGGTAATATTTGACAATATTCTTGACGAGATGGCCCCTACGTCTACGTAGGTCCTTCATATACATCAATAACGTAATATAACCTAACCTAACCCAATCTAACATCGCGGCTGTAATATTTGACAACATTCATGGCGAGTTGTCCTCTACGTCTCCGTGGGACCTTCATATACATCATTAACGAAATATAACCTAACCTAACCCAACCTATCATCTCGGCGGTAATATTTGACAACATTCCTGGAGGGTTGGCCTCTACGTCTGCGTGGGACCTTTATATACATCAAGAACGTAATATAACCTAACCTAACCCAACCTAACATCTCGGCGGTAATATTTGACAACATTCCTGGCGAGTTGGCCTCTACGTCTCCGTGGGACCTTTATATACATCAATAACGTAATATAGCCTAACCTAACCCAACCTAACATCTCGGCGGTAATAATTGGCAACATTCCTGGCTTGTTGGCCCCTATCAACCTTGTAGAGACCTTTATATACATCAATAACGTAATATAACCTAATCTAATCCATCCTATCATCTCGGCGGTAATATTTGAAAATATTCTTGACGAGATGGCCCCTACGTCTACGTGGGTCCTTCATAAACCTCAATAACGTAATATAACCTAACCTAACCCAACCTAACATCTCGGCGGTAATATCTGACAACATTCCTGGCGAGTTGGCCTCTACGTCTCCGTGGGACCTTTATATACATCAATAACGTAATATAGCCTAACCTAACCCAACCTAACATCTCGGCGGTAATAATTGGCAACATTCCTGGCTTGTTGGCCTCTACCAACCTTGTAGAGACCTTTATATACATCAATAACGTAATATAACCTAATCTAATCCAACCTATCATCTCGGCGGTAATATTTGACAATATTCTTGACGAGATGGCCCCTACGTCTACGTAGGTCCTTCATATACATCAGTAACGTAATATAACCTAACCTAACCCAATCTAACATCGCGGCTGTAATATTTGACAACATTCATGGCGAGTTGTCCTCTACGTCTCCGTGGGACCTTCATATACATCAATAACGAAATATAACCTAACCTAACCCAACCTATCATCTCGGCGGTAATATTTGACAACATTCCTGGAGGGTTGGCCTCTACGTCTGCGTGGGACCTTTATATACATCAAGAACGTAATATAACCTAACCTAACCCAACCTAACATCTCGGCGGTAATATTTGACAACATTCCTGGCGAGTTGGCCTCTACGTCTCCGTGGGACCTTTATATACATCAATAACGTAATATAGCCTAACCTAACCCAACCTAACATCTCGGCGGTAATAATTGGCAACATTCCTGGCTTGTTGGCCTCTACCAACCTTGTAGAGAACTTTATATACATCAATAACGTAATATAACCTAATCTAATCCAACCTATCATCTCGGCGGTAATATTTGACAATATTCTTGACGAGATGGCCCCTACGTCTACGTGGGTCCTTCATATACATCAGTAACGTAATATAACCTAACCTAACCCAACCTATCATCTCGGCGGTAATATTTGGCAACATTCCTGGCGAGTTGGCCTCTGCGTCTCCGTGGGACCTTTATATACTACAATAACGAAATATAACCTAACCTAACCCAACCTATCATCTCGGCGGTAATATTTGACAACATTCCTGGAGGGTTGGCCTCTACGTCTGCGTGGGACCTTTATATACATCAAGAACGTAATATAACCTAACCTAAGCCAACCTAACATCTCGGCGGTAATAATTGGCAACATTCCTGGCTTGTTGGCCTCTACCAACCTTGTAGAGACCTTTATATACATCAATAACGTAATATAACCTAATCTAATCCAACCTATCATCTCGGCGGTAATATTTGACCATATTCTTGACGAGATGGCCCCTACGTCTACGTGGGTCCTTCATATACATCAATAACGTAATATAACCTAACATAATCCAACCTATCATCTCGGCGGTAATATTTGACAGTATTCTTGACGAGATGGCCCCTACGTCTACGTAGGTCCTTCATATACATCAATAACGTAATATAACCTAACCTAACCCAACCTAACATCTCGGCGGTAATAATTGGCAACATTCCTGGCTTGTTGGCCTCTACCAACCTTGTAGAGACCTTTATATACATCAATAACGTAATATAACCTAATCTAATCCATCCTATCATCTCGGCGGTAATATTTGACAATATTCTTGACGAGATGGCCCCTACGTCTACGTGGGTCCTTCATAAACCTCAATAACGTAATATAACCTAACCTAACCCAACCTAACATCTCGGCGGTAATATCTGACAACATTCCTGGCGAGTTGGCCTCTACGTCTCCGTGGGACCTTTATATACATCAATAACGTAATATAGCCTAACCTAACCCAACCTAACATCTCGGCGGTAATAATTGGCAACATTTCTGGCTTGTTGGCCTCTACCAACCTTGTAGAGACCTTTATATACATCAATAACGTAATATAACCTAATCTAATCCAACCTATCATCTCGGCGGTAATATTTGACAATATTCTTGACGAGATGGCCCCTACGTCTACGTGGGTCCTTCATGTACATCAATAACGTAATATAACCTAACCTAACCCAACCTATCATCTCGGCGGTAATATTTGGCAACATTCCTGGCGAGTTGGCCTCTGCGTCTCCGTGGGACCTTTATATACTACAATAACGTAATATAACCTAACCTAACCTAATCTAACATCGCGGCTGTAATATTTGACAACATTCATGGCGAGTTGGCCTCTACGTCTCCGTGGGACCTTCATATACATCAATAACGAAATATAACCTAACCTAACCCAACCTATCATCTCGGCGGTAATATTTGACAACATTCCTGGAGGGTTGGCCTCTACGTCTGCGTGGGACCTTTATATACATCAAGAACGTAATATAACCTAACGTAAGCCAACCTAACATCTCGGCGGTAATAATTGGCAACATTCCTGGCTTGTTGGCCTCTACCAACCTTGTAGAGACCTTTATATACATCAATAACGTAATATAACCTAATCTAATCCAACCTATCATCTCGGCGGTAATATTTGACAATATTCTTGACGAGATGGCCCCTACGTCTACGTGGGTCCTTCATATACATCAGTAACGTAATATAACCTAACCTAACCCAACCTATCATCTCGGCGGTAATATTTGGCAACATTCCTGGCGAGTTGGCCTCTGCGTCTCCGTGGGACCTTTATATACTACAATAACGAAATATAACCTAACCTAACCCAACCTATCATCTCGGCGGTAATATTTGACAACATTCCTGGAGGGTTGGCCTCTACGTCTGCGTGGGACCTTTATATACATCAAGAACGTAATATAACCTAACCTAAGCCAACCTAACATCTCGGCGGTAATAATTGGCAACATTCCTGGCTTGTTGGCCTCTACCAACCTTGTAGAGACCTTTATATACATCAATAACGTAATATAACCTAATCTAATCCAACCTATCATCTCGGCGGTAATATTTGACCATATTCTTGACGAGATGGCCCCTACGTCTACGTGGGTCCTTCATATACATCAATAACGTAATATAACCTAACATAATCCAACCTATCATCTCGGCGGTAATATTTGACAATATTCTTGACGAGATGGCCCCTACGTCTACGTAGGTCCTTCATATACATCAATAACGTAATATAACCTAACCTAACCCAACCTAACATCTCGGCGGTAATATTTGACAACATTCCTGGCGAGTTGGCCTCTACCAACCTTGTAGAGACCTTTATATACATCAATAACGTAATATAACCTAATCTAATCCAACCTATCATCTCGGCGGTAATATTTGACAATATTCTTGACGAGATGGCCCCTACGTCTACGTGGGTCCTTCATATACATCAATAACGTAATATAACCTGACCTAATTCAACCTATCATCTCGGCGGTAATATTTGACAATATTCTTGACGAGATGGCCCCTACGTCTACGTAGGTCCTTCATATACATCAATAACGTAATATAACCTAACCTAACCCAATCTAACATCGCGGCTGTAATATTTGACAACATTCATGGCGAGTTGTCCTCTACGTCTCCGTGGGACCTTCATATACATCATTAACGAAATATAACCTAACCTAACCCAACCTATCATCTCGGCGGTAATATTTGACAACATTCCTGGAGGGTTGGCCTCTACGTCTGCGTGGGACCTTTATATACATCAAGAACGTAATATAACCTAACCTAACCCAACCTAACATCTCGGCGGTAATATTTGACAACATTCCTGGCGAGTTGGCCTCTACGTCTGCGTGGGACCTTTATATACATCAATAACGTAATATAGCCTAACCTAAGCCAACCTAACATCTCGGCGGTAATAATTGGCAACATTCCTGGCTTGTTGGCCCCTATCAACCTTGTAGAGACCTTTATATACATCAATAACGTAATATAACCTAATCTAATCCATCCTATCATCTCGGCGGTAATATTTGAAAATATTCTTGACGAGATGGCCCCTACGTCTACGTGGGTCCTTCATAAACCTCAATAACGTAATATAACCTAACCTAACCCAACCTAACATCTCGGCGGTAATATCTGACAACATTCCTGGCGAGTTGGCCTCTACGTCTCCGTGGGACCTTTATATACATCAATAACGTAATATAGCCTAACCTAACCCAACCTATCATCTCGGCGGTAATATTTGACAACATTCCTGGAGGGTTGGCCTCTACGTCTGCGTGGGACCTTTATATACATCAAGAACGTAATATAACCTAACCTAAGCCAACCTAACATCTCGGCGGTAATAATTGGCAACATTCCTGGCTTGTTGGCCCCTATCAACCTTGTAGAGACCTTTATATACATCAATAACGTAATATAACCTAATCTAATCCATCCTATCATCTCGGCGGTAATATTTGACAATATTCTTGACGAGATGGCCCCTACGTCTACGTGGGTCCTTCATAAACCTCAATAACGTAATATAACCTAACCTAACCCAACCTAACATCTCGGCGGTAATATCTGACAACATTCCTGGCGAGTTGGCCTCTACGTCTCCGTGGGACCTTTATATACATCAATAACGTAATATAGCCTAACCTAACCCAACCTAACATCTCGGCGGTAATAATTGGCAACATTTCTGGCTTGTTGGCCTCTACCAACCTTGTAGAGACCTTTATATACATCAATAACGTAATATAACCTAATCTAATCCAACCTATCATCTCGGCGGTAATATTTGACAATATTCTTGACGAGATGGCCCCTACGTCTACGTGGGTCCTTCATGTACATCAATAACGTAATATAACCTAACCTAACCCAACCTATCATCTCGGCGGTAATATTTGGCAACATTCCTGGCGAGTTGGCCTCTGCGTCTCCGTGGGACCTTTATATACTACAATAACGTAATATAACCTAACCTAACCCAATCTAACATCGCGGCTGTAATATTTGACAACATTCATGGCGAGTTGGCCTCTACGTCTCCGTGGGACCTTCATATACATCAATAACGAAATATAACCTAACCTAACCCAACCTATCATCTCGGCGGTAATATTTGACAACATTCCTGGAGGGTTGGCCTCTACGTCTGCGTGGGACCTTTATATACATCAAGAACGTAATATAACCTAACGTAAGCCAACCTAACATCTCGGCGGTAATAATTGGCAACATTCCTGGCTTGTTGGCCTCTACCAACCTTGTAGAGACCTTTATATACATCAATAACGTAATATAACCTAATCTAATCCAACCTATCATCTCGGCGGTAATATTTGACAATATTCTTGACGAGATGGCCCCTACGTCTACGTGGGTCCTTCATATACATCAGTAACGTAATATAACCTAACCTAACCCAACCTATCATCTCGGCGGTAATATTTGGCAACATTCCTGGCGAGTTGGCCTCTGCGTCTCCGTGGGACCTTTATATACTACAATAACGAAATATAACCTAACCTAACCCAACCTATCATCTCGGCGGTAATATTTGACAACATTCCTGGAGGGTTGGCCTCTACGTCTGCGTGGGACCTTTATATACATCAAGAACGTAATATAACCTAACCTAAGCCAACCTAACATCTCGGCGGTAATAATTGGCAACATTCCTGGCTTGTTGGCCTCTACCAACCTTGTAGAGACCTTTATATACATCAATAACGTAATATAACCTAATCTAATCCAACCTATCATCTCGGCGGTAATATTTGACCATATTCTTGACGAGATGGCCCCTACGTCTACGTGGGTCCTTCATATACATCAATAACGTAATATAACCTAACATAATCCAACCTATCATCTCGGCGGTAATATTTGACAATATTCTTGACGAGATGGCCCCTACGTCTACGTAGGTCCTTCATATACATCAATAACGTAATATAACCTAACCTAACCCAACCTAACATCTCGGCGGTAATATTTGACAACATTCCTGGCGAGTTGGCCTCTACCAACCTTGTAGAGACCTTTATATACATCAATAACGTAATATAACCTAATCTAATCCAACCTATCATCTCGGCGGTAATATTTGACAATATTCTTGACGAGATGGCCCCTACGTCTACGTGGGTCCTTCATATACATCAATAACGTAATATAACCTGACCTAATTCAACCTATCATCTCGGCGGTAATATTTGACAATATTCTTGACGAGATGGCCCCTACGTCTACGTAGGTCCTTCATATACATCAATAACGTAATATAACCTAACCTAACCCAATCTAACATCGCGGCTGTAATATTTGACAACATTCATGGCGAGTTGTCCTCTACGTCTCCGTGGGACCTTCATATACATCATTAACGAAATATAACCTAACCTAACCCAACCTATCATCTCGGCGGTAATATTTGACAACATTCCTGGAGGGTTGGCCTCTACGTCTGCGTGGGACCTTTATATACATCAAGAACGTAATATAACCTAACCTAACCCAACCTAACATCTCGGCGGTAATATTTGACAACATTCCTGGCGAGTTGGCCTCTACGTCTGCGTGGGACCTTTATATACATCAATAACGTAATATAGCCTAACCTAAGCCAACCTAACATCTCGGCGGTAATAATTGGCAACATTCCTGGCTTGTTGGCCCCTATCAACCTTGTAGAGACCTTTATATACATCAATAACGTAATATAACCTAATCTAATCCATCCTATCATCTCGGCGGTAATATTTGAAAATATTCTTGACGAGATGGCCCCTACGTCTACGTGGGTCCTTCATAAACCTCAATAACGTAATATAACCTAACCTAACCCAACCTAACATCTCGGCGGTAATATCTGACAACATTCCTGGCGAGTTGGCCTCTACGTCTCCGTGGGACCTTTATATACATCAATAACGTAATATAGCCTAACCTAACCCAACCTATCATCTCGGCGGTAATATTTGACAACATTCCTGGAGGGTTGGCCTCTACGTCTGCGTGGGACCTTTATATACATCAAGAACGTAATATAACCTAACCTAAGCCAACCTAACATCTCGGCGGTAATAATTGGCAACATTCCTGGCTTGTTGGCCCCTATCAACCTTGTAGAGACCTTTATATACATCAATAACGTAATATAACCTAATCTAATCCATCCTATCATCTCGGCGGTAATATTTGAAAATATTCTTGACGAGATGGCCCCTACGTCTACGTGGGTCCTTCATAAACCTCAATAACGTAATATAACCTAACCTAACCCAACCTAACATCTCGGCGGTAATATCTGACAACATTCCTGGCGAGTTGGCCTCTACGTCTCCGTGGGACCTTTATATACATCAATAACGTAATATAGCCTAACCTAACCCAACCTAACATCTCGGCGGTAATAATTGGCAACATTCCTGGCTTGTTGGCCTCTACCAACCTTGTAGAGACCTTTATATACATCAATAACGTAATATAACCTAATCTAATCCAACCTATCATCTCGGCGGTAATATTTGACAATATTCTTGACGAGATGGCCCCTACGTCTACGTGGGTCCTTCATGTACATCAATAACGTAATATAACCTAACCTAACCCAACCTATCATCTCGGCGGTAATATTTGGCAACATTCCTGGCGAGTTGGCCTCTGCGTCTCCGTGGGACCTTTATATACTACAATAACGTAATATAACCTAACCTAACCTAATCTAACATCGCGGCTGTAATATTTGACAACATTCATGGCGAGTTGGCCTCTACGTCTCCGTGGGACCTTCATATACATCAATAACGAAATATAACCTAACCTAACCCAACCTATCATCTCGGCGGTAATATTTGACAACATTCCTGGAGGGTTGGCCTCTACGTCTGCGTGGGACCTTTATATACATCAAGAACGTAATATAACCTAACGTAAGCCAACCTAACATCTCGGCGGTAATAATTGGCAACATTCCTGGCTTGTTGGCCTCTACCAACCTTGTAGAGACCTTTATATACATCAATAACGTAATATAACCTAATCTAATCCAACCTATCATCTCGGCGGTAATATTTGACAATATTCTTGACGAGATGGCCCCTACGTCTACGTGGGTCCTTCATATACATCAGTAACGTAATATAACCTAACCTAACCCAACCTATCATCTCGGCGGTAATATTTGGCAACATTCCTGGCGAGTTGGCCTCTGCGTCTCCGTGGGACCTTTATATACTACAATAACGAAATATAACCTAACCTAACCCAACCTATCATCTCGGCGGTAATATTTGACAACATTCCTGGAGGGTTGGCCTCTACGTCTGCGTGGGACCTTTATATACATCAAGAACGTAATATAACCTAACCTAAGCCAACCTAACATCTCGGCGGTAATAATTGGCAACATTCCTGGCTTGTTGGCCTCTACCAACCTTGTAGAGACCTTTATATACATCAATAACGTAATATAACCTAATCTAATCCAACCTATCATCTCGGCGGTAATATTTGACCATATTCTTGACGAGATGGCCCCTACGTCTACGTGGGTCCTTCATATACATCAATAACGTAATATAACCTAACATAATCCAACCTATCATCTCGGCGGTAATATTTGACAATATTCTTGACGAGATGGCCCCTACGTCTACGTAGGTCCTTCATATACATCAATAACGTAATATAACCTAACCTAACCCAATCTAACATCGCGGCTGTAATATTTGACAACATTCATGGCGAGTTGTCCTCTACGTCTCCGTGGGACCTTCATATACATCATTAACGAAATATAACCTAACCTAACCCAACCTATCATCTCGGCGGTAATATTTGACAACATTCCTGGAGGGTTGGCCTCTACGTCTGCGTGGGACCTTTATATACATCAAGAACGTAATATAACCTAACCTAACCCAACCTAACATCTCGGCGGTAATATTTGACAACATTCCTGGCGAGTTGGCCTCTACGTCTGCGTGGGACCTTTATATACATCAATAACGTAATATAGCCTAACCTAAGCCAACCTAACATCTCGGCGGTAATAATTGGCAACATTCCTGGCTTGTTGGCCCCTATCAACCTTGTAGAGACCTTTATATACATCAATAACGTAATATAACCTAATCTAATCCATCCTATCATCTCGGCGGTAATATTTGAAAATATTCTTGACGAGATGGCCCCTACGTCTACGTGGGTCCTTCATAAACCTCAATAACGTAATATAACCTAACCTAACCCAACCTAACATCTCGGCGGTAATATCTGACAACATTCCTGGCGAGTTGGCCTCTACGTCTCCGTGGGACCTTTATATACATCAATAACGTAATATAGCCTAACCTAACCCAACCTATCATCTCGGCGGTAATATTTGACAACATTCCTGGAGGGTTGGCCTCTACGTCTGCGTGGGACCTTTATATACATCAAGAACGTAATATAACCTAACCTAAGCCAACCTAACATCTCGGCGGTAATAATTGGCAACATTCCTGGCTTGTTGGCCCCTATCAACCTTGTAGAGACCTTTATATACATCAATAACGTAATATAACCTAATCTAATCCATCCTATCATCTCGGCGGTAATATTTGAAAATATTCTTGACGAGATGGCCCCTACGTCTACGTGGGTCCTTCATAAACCTCAATAACGTAATATAACCTAACCTAACCCAACCTAACATCTCGGCGGTAATATCTGACAACATTCCTGGCGAGTTGGCCTCTACGTCTCCGTGGGACCTTTATATACATCAATAACGTAATATAGCCTAACCTAACCCAACCTAACATCTCGGCGGTAATAATTGGCAACATTCCTGGCTTGTTGGCCTCTACCAACCTTGTAGAGACCTTTATATACATCAATAACGTAATATAACCTAATCTAATCCAACCTATCATCTCGGCGGTAATATTTGACAATATTCTTGACGAGATGGCCCCTACGTCTACGTGGGTCCTTCATGTACATCAATAACGTAATATAACCTAACCTAACCCAACCTATCATCTCGGCGGTAATATTTGGCAACATTCCTGGCGAGTTGGCCTCTGCGTCTCCGTGGGACCTTTATATACTACAATAACGTAATATAACCTAACCTAACCTAATCTAACATCGCGGCTGTAATATTTGACAACATTCATGGCGAGTTGGCCTCTACGTCTCCGTGGGACCTTCATATACATCAATAACGAAATATAACCTAACCTAACCCAACCTATCATCTCGGCGGTAATATTTGACAACATTCCTGGAGGGTTGGCCTCTACGTCTGCGTGGGACCTTTATATACATCAAGAACGTAATATAACCTAACCTAAGCCAACCTAACATCTCGGCGGTAATAATTGGCAACATTCCTGGCTTGTTGGCCTCTACCAACCTTGTAGAGACCTTTATATACATCAATAACGTAATATAACCTAATCTAATCCATCCTATCATCTCGGCGGTAATATTTGAAAATATTCTTGACGAGATGGCCCCTACGTCTACGTGGGTCCTTCATAAACCTCAATAACGTAATATAACCTAACCTAACCCAACCTAACATCTCGGCGGTAATATCTGACAACATTCCTGGCGAGTTGGCCTCTACGTCTCCGTGGGACCTTTATATACATCAATAACGTAATATAGCCTAACCTAACCCAACCTAACATCTCGGCGGTAATAATTGGCAACATTCCTGGCTTGTTGGCCCCTATCAACCTTGTAGAGACCTTTATATACATCAATAACGTAATATAACCTAATCTAATCCATCCTATCATCTCGGCGGTAATATTTGAAAATATTCTTGACGAGATGGCCCCTACGTCTACGTGGGTCCTTCATAAACCTCAATAACGTAATATAACCTAACCTAACCCAACCTAACATCTCGGCGGTAATATCTGACAACATTCCTGGCGAGTTGGCCTCTACGTCTCCGTGGGACCTTTATATACATCAATAACGTAATATAGCCTAACCTAACCCAACCTAACATCTCGGCGGTAATAATTGGCAACATTCCTGGCTTGTTGGCCTCTACCAACCTTGTAGAGACCTTTATATACATCAATAACGTAATATAACCTAATCTAATCCAACCTATCATCTCGGCGGTAATATTTGACAATATTCTTGACGAGATGGCCCCTACGTCTACGTGGGTCCTTCATGTACATCAATAACGTAATATAACCTAACCTAACCCAACCTATCATCTCGGCGGTAATATTTGGCAACATTCCTGGCGAGTTGGCCTCTGCGTCTCCGTGGGACCTTTATATACTACAATAACGTAATATAACCTAACCTAACCCAATCTAACATCGCGGCTGTAATATTTGACAACATTCATGGCGAGTTGGCCTCTACGTCTCCGTGGGACCTTCATATACATCAATAACGAAATATAACCTAACCTAACCCAACCTATCATCTCGGCGGTAATATTTGACAACATTCCTGGAGGGTTGGCCTCTACGTCTTCGTGGGACCTTTATATACATCAAGAACGTAATATAACCTAACCTAAGCCAACCTAACATCTCGGCGGTAATAATTGGCAACATTCCTGGCTTTTTGGCCTCTACCAACCTTGTAGAGACCTTTATATACATCAATAACGTAATATAACCTAATCTAATCCAACCTATCATCTCGGCGGTAATATTTGACAATATTCTTGACGAGATGGCCCCTACGTCTACATGGGTCCTTCATATACATCAATAACGTAATATAACCTAACCTAACCCAACCTATCATCTCGGCGGTAATATTTGGCAACATTCCTGGCGAGTTGGCCTCTGCGTCTCCGTGGGACCTTTATATACTACAATAACGAAATATAACCTAACCTAACCCAACCTATCATCTCGGCGGTAATATTTGACAACATTCCTGGAGGGTTGGCCTCTACGTCTGCGTGGGACCTTTATATACATCAAGAACGTAATATAACCTAACCTAAGCCAACCTAACATCTCGGCGGTAATAATTGGCAACATTCCTGGCTTGTTGGCCTCTACCAACCTTGTAGAGACCTTTATATACATCAATAACGTAATATAACCTAATCTAATCCAACCTATCATCTCGGCGGTAATATTTGACAATATTCTTGACGAGATGGCCCCTACGTCTACGTGGGTCCTTCATATACATCAATAACGTAATATAACCTAACATAATCCAACCTATCATCTCGGCGGTAATATTTGACAATATTCTTGACGAGATGGCCCCTACGTCTACGTAGGTCCTTCATATACAGCAATAACGAAATATAACCTAACTTAACCCAATCTAACATCGCGGCTCTAATATTTGACAACATTCAATGCGAGTTGTCCTCTACGTCTCCGTGGGACCTTCATATACATCAATAACGAAATATAACCTAACCTAACCCAACCTATCATCTCGGCGGTAATATTTGACAACATTCCTGGAGGGTTGGCCTCTACGTCTGCGTGGGACCATTATATACATCAAGAACGTAATATAACCTAACCTAACCCAACCTAACATCTCGGCGGTAATATCTGACAACATTCCTGGCGAGTTGGCCTCTACGTCTCCGTGGGACCTTTATATACATCAATAACGTAATATAGCCTAACCTAACCCAACCTAACATCTCGGCGGTAATATTTGACAACATTCCTGGCGAGTTGGCCTCTACCAACCTTGTAGAGACCTTTATATACATCAATAACGTAATATAACCTAATCTAATCCAACCTATCATCTCGGCGGTAATATTTGACAATATTCTTGACGAGATGGCCCCTACGTCTACGTGGGTCCTTCATATACATCAATAACGTAATATAACCTAACCTAATACAACCTATCATCTCGGCGGTAATATTTGACAATATTCTTGACGAGATGGCCCCTACGTCTACGTAGGTCCTTCATATACATCAATAACGTAATATAACCTAACCTAACCCAATCTAACATCGCGGCTGTAATATTTGACAACATTCATGGCGAGTTGTCCTCTACGTCTCCGTGGGACCTTCATATACATCAATAACGAAATATAACCTAACCTAACCCAACCTATCATCTCGGCGGTAATATTTGACAACATTCCTGGAGGGTTGGCCTCTACGTCTGCGTGGGACCTTTATATACATCAAGAACGTAATATAACCTAACCTAACCCAACCTAACATCTCGGCGGTAATATTTGACAAAATTCCTGGCGAGTTGGCCTCTACGTCTCCGTGGGACCTTTATATACATCAATAACGTAATATAGCCTAACCTAACCCAACCTAACATCTCGGCGGTAATAATTGGCAACATTCCTGGCTTGTTGGCCCCTACCAACCTTGTAGAGACCTTTATATACATCAATAACGTAATATAACCTAACCTAACCCAATCTAACATCGCGGCTGTAATATTTGACAACATTCATGGCGAGTTGTCCTCTACGTCTCCGTGGGACCTTCATATACATCAATAACGAAATATAACCTAACCTAACCCAACCTATCATCTCGGCGGTAATATTTGACAACATTCCTGGAGGGTTGGCCTCTACGTCTGCGTGGGACCTTTATATACATCAAGAACGTAATATAACCTAACCTAACCCAACCTAACATCTCGGCGGTAATATTTGACAACATTCCTGGCGAGTTGGCCTCTACCAACCTTGTAGAGACCTTTATATACATCAATAACGTAATATAACCTAATCTAATCCAACCTATCATCTCGGCGGTAATATTTGACAATATTCTTGACGAGATGGCCCCTACGTCTACGTGGGTCCTTCATATACATCAATAACGTAATATAACCTAACCTAATACAACCTATCATCTCGGCGGTAATATTTGACAATATTCTTGACGTGATGGCCCCTACGTCTACGTGGGTCCTTCATGTACATCAATAACGTAATATAACCTAACCTAACCCAACCTATCATCTCGGCGGTAATATTTGGCAACATTCCTGGCGAGTTGGCCTCTGCGTCTCCGTGGGACCTTTATATACTACAATAACGTAATATAACCTAACCTAACCCAATCTAACATCGCGGCTGTAATATTTGACAACATTCATGGCGAGTTGGCCTCTACGTCTCCGTGGGACCTTCATATACATCAATAACGAAATATAACCTAACCTAACCCAACCTATCATCTCGGCGGTAATATTTGACAACATTCCTGGAGGGTTGGCCTCTACGTCTGCGTGGGACCTTTATATACATCAAGAACGTAATATAACCTAACCTAAGCCAACCTAACATCTCGGCGGTAATAATTGGCAACATTCCTGGCTTGTTGGCCTCTACCAACCTTGTAGAGACCTTTATATACATCAATAACGTAATATAACCTAATCTAATCCAACCTATCATCTCGGCGGTAATATTTGACAATATTCTTGACGAGATGGCCCCTACGTCTACGTGGGTCCTTCATATACATCAATAACGTAATATAACCTAACCTAACCCAACCTATCATCTCGGCGGTAATATTTGACAACATTCCTGGAGGGTTGGCCTCTACGTCTGCGTGGGACCATTATATACATCAAGAACGTAATATAACCTAACCTAACCCAACCTAACATCTCGGCGGTAATATCTGACAACATACCTGGCGAGTTGGCCTCTACGTCTCCGTGGGACCTTTATATACATCAATAACGTAATATAACCTAACCTAAGCCAACCTAACATCTCGGCGGTAATAATTGGCAACATTCCTGGCTTGTTGGCCTCTACGTCTCCGTGGGACCTTTATATACATCAATAACGTAATATAACCTAACCTAACCCAACCTATCATCTCGGCGGTAATATTTGACAACATTCCTGGAGGGTTGGCCTCTACGTCTGCGTGGGACCTTTATATACATCAAGAACGTAATATAACCTAACCTAACCCAACCTAACATCTCGGCGGTAATAATTGGCAACATTCCTGGCTTGTTGGCCTCTACCAACCTTGTAGAGACCTTTATATACATCAATAACGTAATATAACCTAATCTAATCCAACCTATCATCTCGGCGGTAATATTTGACAATATTCTTGACGAGATGGCCCCTACGTCTACGTGGGTCCTTCATATACATCAATAACGTAATATAACCTAACCTAACCCAACCTATCATCTCGGCGGTAATATTTGGCAACATTCCTGGCGAGTTGGCCTCTGAGTCTCCGTGGGACCTTTATATACTACAATAACGAAATATAACCTGACCTAACCCAACCTATCATCTCGGCGGTAATATTTGACAACATTCCTGGAGGGTTGGCCTCTACGTCTGCGTGGGACCTTTATATACATCAAGAACGTAATATAACCTAACCTAAGCCAACCTAACATCTCGGCGGTAATAATTGGCAACATTCCTGGCTTGTTGGCCTCTACCAACCTTGTAGAGACCTTTATATACATCAATAACGTAATATAACCTAATCTAATCCAACCTATCATCTCGGCGGTAATATTTGACAATATTCTTGACGAGATGGCCCCTACGTCTACGTGGGTCCTTCATATACATCAATAACGTAATATAACCTAACCTAATACAACCTATCATCTCGGCGGTAATATTTGACAATATTCTTGACGAGATGGCCCCTACGTCTACGTAGGTCCTTCATATACATCAATAACGTAATATAACCTAACCTAACCCAATCTAACATCGCGGCTGTAATATTTGACAACATTCATGGCGAGTTTTCCTCTACGTCTCCGTGGGACCTTCATATACATCAATAACGAAATATAACCTAACCTAACCCAACCTATCATCTCGGCGGTAATATTTGACAACATTCCTGGAGGGTTGGCCTCTACGTCTGCGTGGGACCTTTATATACATCAAGAACGTAATATAACCTAACCTAACCCAACCTAACATCTCGGCGGTAATATTTGACAAAATTCCTGGCGAGTTGGCCTCTACGTCTCCGTGGGACCTTTATATACATCAATAACGTAATATAGCCTAACCTAACCCAACCTAACATCTCGGCGGTAATATTTGACAACATTCCTGGCTTGTTGGCCTCTACCAACCTTGTAGAGACCTTTATATACATCAATAACGTAATATAACCTAATCTAATCCAACCTATCATCTCGGCGGTAATATTTGACAATATTCTTGACGAGATGGCCCCTACGTCTACGTGGGTCCTTCATATACATCAATAACGTAATATAACCTAACCTAATACAACCTATCATCTCGGCGGTAATATTTGACAATATTCTTGACGAGATGGCCCCTACGTCTACGTAGGTCCTTCATATACATCAATAACGTAATATAACCTAACCTAACCCAATCTAACATCGCGGCTGTAATATTTGACAACATTCATGGCGAGTTTTCCTCTACGTCTCCGTGGGACCTTCATATACATCAATAACGAAATATAACCTAACCTAACCCAACCTATCATCTCGGCGGTAATATTTGACAACATTCCTGGAGGGTTGGCCTCTACGTCTGCGTGGGACCTTTATATACATCAAGAACGTAATATAACCTAACCTAACCCAACCTAACATCTCGGCGGTAATATTTGACAAAATTCCTGGCGAGTTGGCCTCTACGTCTCCGTGGGACCTTTATATACATCAATAACGTAATATAGCCTAACCTAACCCAACCTAACATCTCGGCGGTAATATTTGACAACATTCCTGGCGAGTTGGCCTCTACCAACCTTGTAGAGACCTTTATATACATCAATAACGTAATATAACCTAATCTAATCCAACCTATCATCTCGGCGGTAATATTTGACAATATTCTTGACGAGATGGCCCCTACGTCTACGTGGGTCCTTCATATACATCAATAACGTAATATAACCTAACCTAATACAACCTATCATCTCGGCGGTAATATTTGACAATATTCTTGACGAGATGGCCCCTACGTCTACGTAGGTCCTTCATATACATCAATAACGTAATATAACCTAACCTAACCCAATCTAACATCGCGGCTGTAATATTTGACAACATTCATGGCGAGTTTTCCTCTACGTCTCCGTGGGACCTTCATATACATCAATAACGAAATATAACCTAACCTAACCCAACCTATCATCTCGGCGGTAATATTTGACAACATTCCTGGAGGGTTGGCCTCTACGTCTGCGTGGGACCTTTATATACATCAAGAACGTAATATAACCTAACCTAACCCAACCTAACATCTCGGCGGTAATATTTGACAAAATTCCTGGCGAGTTGGCCTCTACGTCTCCGTGGGACCTTTATATACATCAATAACGTAATATAGCCTAACCTAACCCAACCTAACATCTCGGCGGTAATATTTGACAACATTCCTGGCGAGTTGGCCTCTACCAACCTTGTAGAGACCTTTATATACATCAATAACGTAATATAACCTAATCTAATCCAACCTATCATCTCGGCGGTAATATTTGACAATATTCTTGACGAGATGGCCCCTACGTCTACGTGGGTCCTTCATATACATCAATAACGTAATATAACCTAACCTAATACAACCTATCATCTCGGCGGTAATATTTGACAATATTCTTGACGAGATGGCCCCTACGTCTACGTAGGTCCTTCATATACATCAATAACGTAATATAACCTAACCTAACCCAATCTAACATCGCGGCTGTAATATTTGACAACATTCATGGCGAGTTGTCCTCTACGTCTCCGTGGGACCTTCATATACATCAATAACGAAATATAACCTAACCTAACCCAACCTATCATCTCGGCGGTAATATTTGACAACATTCCTGGAGGGTTGGCCTCTACGTCTGCGTGGGACCTTTATATACATCAAGAACGTAATATAACCTAACCTAACCCAACCTAACATCTCGGCGGTAATATTTGACAAAATTCCTGGCGAGTTGGCCTCTACGTCTCCGTGGGACCTTTATATACATCAATAACGTAATATAGCCTAACCTAACCCAACCTAACATCTCGGCGGTAATAATTGGCAACATTCCTGGCTTGTTGGCCCCTACCAACCTTGTAGAGACCTTTATATACATCAATAACGTAATATAACCTAACCTAACCCAATCTAACATCGCGGCTGTAATATTTGACAACATTCATGGCGAGTTGTCCTCTACGTCTCCGTGGGACCTTCATATACATCAATAACGAAATATAACCTAACCTAACCCAACCTATCATCTCGGCGGTAATATTTGATAACATTCCTGGAGGGTTGGCCTCTACGTCTGCGTGGGACCTTTATATACATCAAGAACGTAATATAACCTAACCTAACCCAACCTAACATCTCGGCGGTAATATTTGACAACATTCCTGGCGAGTTGGCCTCTACCAACCTTGTAGAGACCTTTATATACATCAATAACGTAATATAACCTAATCTAATCCAACCTATCATCTCGGCGGTAATATTTGACAATATTCTTGACGAGATGGCCCCTACGTCTACGTGGGTCCTTCATATACATCAATAACGTAATATAACCTAACCTAATACAACCTATCATCTCGGCGGTAATATTTGACAATATTCTTGACGTGATGGCCCCTACGTCTACGTGGGTCCTTCATGTACATCAATAACGTAATATAACCTAACCTAACCCAACCTATCATCTCGGCGGTAATATTTGGCAACATTCCTGGCGAGTTGGCCTCTGCGTCTCCGTGGGACCTTTATATACTACAATAACGTAATATAACCTAACCTAACCCAATCTAACATCGCGGCTGTAATATTTGACAACATTCATGGCGAGTTGGCCTCTACGTCTCCGTGGGACCTTCATATACATCAATAACGAAATATAACCTAACCTAACCCAACCTATCATCTCGGCGGTAATATTTGACAACATTCCTGGAGGGTTGGCCTCTACGTCTGCGTGGGACCTTTATATACATCAAGAACGTAATATAACCTAACCTAAGCCAACCTAACATCTCGGCGGTAATAATTGGCAACATTCCTGGCTTGTTGGCCTCTACCAACCTTGTAGAGACCTTTATATACATCAATAACGTAATATAACCTAATCTAATCCAACCTATCATCTCGGCGGTAATATTTGACAATATTCTTGACGAGATGGCCCCTACGTCTACGTGGGTCCTTCATATACATCAATAACGTAATATAACCTAACCTAACCCAACCTATCATCTCGGCGGTAATATTTGACAACATTCCTGGAGGGTTGGCCTCTACGTCTGCGTGGGACCATTATATACATCAAGAACGTAATATAACCTAACCTAACCCAACCTAACATCTCGGCGGTAATATCTGACAACATACCTGGCGAGTTGGCCTCTACGTCTCCGTGGGACCTTTATATACATCAATAACGTAATATAACCTAACCTAAGCCAACCTAACATCTCGGCGGTAATAATTGGCAACATTCCTGGCTTGTTGGCCTCTACGTCTCCGTGGGACCTTTATATACATCAATAACGTAATATAACCTAACCTAACCCAACCTATCATCTCGGCGGTAATATTTGACAACATTCCTGGAGGGTTGGCCTCTACGTCTGCGTGGGACCTTTATATACATCAAGAACGTAATATAACCTAACCTAACCCAACCTAACATCTCGGCGGTAATAATTGGCAACATTCCTGGCTTGTTGGCCTCTACCAACCTTGTAGAGACCTTTATATACATCAATAACGTAATATAACCTAATCTAATCCAACCTATCATCTCGGCGGTAATATTTGACAATATTCTTGACGAGATGGCCCCTACGTCTACGTGGGTCCTTCATATACATCAATAACGTAATATAACCTAACCTAACCCAACCTATCATCTCGGCGGTAATATTTGGCAACATTCCTGGCGAGTTGGCCTCTGCGTCTCCGTGGGACCTTTATATACTACAATAACGAAATATAACCTGACCTAACCCAACCTATCATCTCGGCGGTAATATTTGACAACATTCCTGGAGGGTTGGCCTCTACGTCTGCGTGGGACCTTTATATACATCAAGAACGTAATATAACCTAACCTAAGCCAACCTAACATCTCGGCGGTAATAATTGGCAACATTCCTGGCTTGTTGGCCTCTACCAACCTTGTAGAGACCTTTATATACATCAATAACGTAATATAACCTAATCTAATCCAACCTATCATCTCGGCGGTAATATTTGACAATATTCTTGACGAGATGGCCCCTACGTCTACGTGGGTCCTTCATATACATCAATAACGTAATATAACCTAACCTAATACAACCTATCATCTCGGCGGTAATATTTGACAATATTCTTGACGAGATGGCCCCTACGTCTACGTAGGTCCTTCATATACATCAATAACGTAATATAACCTAACCTAACCCAATCTAACATCGCGGCTGTAATATTTGACAACATTCATGGCGAGTTTTCCTCTACGTCTCCGTGGGACCTTCATATACATCAATAACGAAATATAACCTAACCTAACCCAACCTATCATCTCGGCGGTAATATTTGACAACATTCCTGGAGGGTTGGCCTCTACGTCTGCGTGGGACCTTTATATACATCAAGAACGTAATATAACCTAACCTAACCCAACCTAACATCTCGGCGGTAATATTTGACAAAATTCCTGGCGAGTTGGCCTCTACGTCTCCGTGGGACCTTTATATACATCAATAACGTAATATAGCCTAACCTAACCCAACCTAACATCTCGGCGGTAATAATTGGCAACATTCCTGGCTTGTTGGCCCCTACCAACCTTGTAGAGACCTTTATATACATCAATAACGTAATATAACCTAATCTAATCCAACCTATCATCTCGGCGGTAATATTTGAGAATATTCTTGACGAGATGGCCCCTACGTCTACGTGGGTCCTTCATATACATCAATAACGTAATATAACCTAACCTAACCCAACCTATCATCTCGGCGGTAATATTTGACAACATTCCTGGCGAGTTGGCCTCTGCGTCTCCGTGCGACCTTTATATACTGCAATAACGTAATATAACCTAACCTAACCCAATCTAACATCGCGGCTGTAATATTTGACAACATTCATGGCGACTTGGCCTCTACGTCTCCGTGGGACCTCCATATACATCAATAACGAAATATAACTTAACCTAACCCAACCTATCATCTCGGCGGTAATATTTGACAACATTCCTGGAGGGTTGGCCTCTACGTCTGCGTGGGACCTTTATATACATCAAGAACGTAATATAACCTAACCTAACCCAACCTAACATCTCGGCGGTAATATTTGACAACATTCCTGGCGAGTTGGCCTCTACCAACCTTGTAGAGACCTTTATATACATCAATAACGTAATATAAACTAATCTAATCCAACCTATCATCTCGGCGGTAATATTTGACAATATTCTTGACGAGATGGCCCCTACGTCTACGTGGGTCCTTCATATACATCAATAACGTAATATAACCTAACCTAATCCAACCTATCATCTCGGCGGTAATATTTGACAATATTCTTGACGAGATGGCCCCTACGTCTACGTAGGTCCTTCATATACATCAATAACGTAATATAACCTAACCTAACCCAATCTAACATCGCGGCTGTAATATTTGACAACATTCATGGCGAGTTGTCCTCTACGTCTCCGTGGGACCTTCATATACATCAATAACGAAATATAACCTAACCTAACCCAACCTATCATCTCGGCGGTAATATTTGACAACATTCCGGGAGGGTTGGCCTCTACGTCTGCGTGGGACCTTTATATACATCAAGAACGTAATATAACCTAACCTAACCCAACCTAACATCTCGGCGGTAATATTTGACAACATTCCTGGCGAGTTGGCCTCTACGTCTCCGTGGGACCTTTATATACATCAATAACGTAATATAGCCTAACCTAACCCAACCTATCATCTCGGCGGTAATATTTGGCAACATTCCTGGCGAGTTGGCCTCTGCGTCTCCGTGGGACCTTTATATACTACAATAACGTAATATAACCTAACCTAACCCAATCTAACATCGCGGCTGTAATATTTGACAACATTCATGGCGAGTTGGCCTCTACGTCTCCGTGGGACCTTCATATACATCAATAACGAAATATAACCTAACCTAACCCAACCTATCATCTCGGCGGTAATATTTGACAACATTCCTGGAGGGTTGGCCTCTACGTCTGCGTGGGACCTTTATATACATCAAGAACGTAATATAACCTAACCTAAGCCAACAGGGCTTAGGTTAGAACGTAATATAACCTAACCTAAGCCTAACATCTCGGCGGTAATAATTGGCAACATTCCTGGCTTGTTGGCCTCTACCAACCTTGTAGAGACCTTTATATACATCAATAACGTAATATAACCTAATCTAATCGAACCTATCATCTCGGCGGTAATATTTGACAATATTCTTGACGAGATGGCCCCTACGTCTACGTGGGTCCTTCATATACATCAATAACGTAATATAACCTAACATAATCCAACCTATCATCTCGGCGGTAATATTTGACAATATTCTTGACGAGATGGCCCCTACGTCTACGTAGGTCCTTCATATACATCAATAACGTAATATAACCTAGCCTAACCCAATCTAACATCGCGGCTGTAATATTTGACAACATTCATGGCGAGTTGTCCTCTACGTCTCCGTGGGACCTTCATATACATCAATAACGAAATATAACCTAACCTAACCCAACCTATCATCTCGGCGGTAATATTTGACAACATTCCTGGAGGGTTGGCCTCTACGTCTGCGTGGGACCTTTATATACATCAATAACGAAATATAACCTAACCTAACCCAACCTATCATCACGGCGGTAATATTTGACAACATTCCTGGAGGGTTGGCCTCTACGTCTGCGTGGGACCTTTATATACATCAAGAACGTAATATAACCTAACCTAAGCCAACCTAACATCTCGGCGGTAATATCTGACAACATACCTGGCGAGTTGGCCTCTACGTCTCCGTGGGACCTTTATATACATCAATAACGTAATATAACCTAACCTAAGCCAACCTAACATCTCGGCGGTAATAATTGGCAACATTCCTGGCTTGTTGGCCTCTACGTCTCCGTGGGACCTTTATATACATCAATAACGTAATATAACCTAACCTAACCCAACCTATCATCTCGGCGGTAATATTTGACAACATTCCTGGAGGGTTGGCCTCTACGTCTGCGTGGGACCTTTATATACATCAAGAACGTAATATAACCTAACCTAACCCAACCTAACATCTCGGCGGTAATAATTGGCAACATTCCTGGCTTGTTGGCCTCTACCAACCTTGTAGAGACCTTTATATACATCAATAACGTAATATAACCTAATCTAATCCAACCTATCATCTCGGCGGTAATATTTGACAATATTCTTGACGAGATGGCCCCTACGTCTACGTGGGTCCTTCATATACATCAATAACGTAATATAACCTAACCTAACCCAACCTATCATCTCGGCGGTAATATTTGGCAACATTCCTGGCGAGTTGGCCTCTGCGTCTCCGTGGGACCTTTATATACTACAATAACGAAATATAACCTGACCTAACCCAACCTATCATCTCGGCGGTAATATTTGACAACATTCCTGGAGGGTTGGCCTCTACGTCTGCGTGGGACCTTTATATACATCAAGAACGTAATATAACCTAACCTAAGCCAACCTAACATCTCGGCGGTAATAATTGGCAACATTCCTGGCTTGTTGGCCTCTACCAACCTTGTAGAGACCTTTATATACATCAATAACGTAATATAACCTAATCTAATCCAACCTATCATCTCGGCGGTAATATTTGACAATATTCTTGACGAGATGGCCCCTACGTCTACGTGGGTCCTTCATATACATCAATAACGTAATATAACCTAACCTAATACAACCTATCATCTCGGCGGTAATATTTGACAATATTCTTGACGAGATGGCCCCTACGTCTACGTAGGTCCTTCATATACATCAATAACGTAATATAACCTAACCTAACCCAATCTAACATCGCGGCTGTAATATTTGACAACATTCATGGCGAGTTTTCCTCTACGTCTCCGTGGGACCTTCATATACATCAATAACGAAATATAACCTAACCTAACCCAACCTATCATCTCGGCGGTAATATTTGACAACATTCCTGGAGGGTTGGCCTCTACGTCTGCGTGGGACCTTTATATACATCAAGAACGTAATATAACCTAACCTAACCCAACCTAACATCTCGGCGGTAATATTTGACAAAATTCCTGGCGAGTTGGCCTCTACGTCTCCGTGGGACCTTTATATACATCAATAACGTAATATAGCCTAACCTAACCCAACCTAACATCTCGGCGGTAATAATTGGCAACATTCCTGGCTTGTTGGCCCCTACCAACCTTGTAGAGACCTTTATATACATCAATAACGTAATATAACCTAATCTAATCCAACCTATCATCTCGGCGGTAATATTTGAGAATATTCTTGACGAGATGGCCCCTACGTCTACGTGGGTCCTTCATATACATCAATAACGTAATATAACCTAACCTAACCCAACCTATCATCTCGGCGGTAATATTTGACAACATTCCTGGCGAGTTGGCCTCTGCGTCTCCGTGCGACCTTTATATACTGCAATAACGTAATATAACCTAACCTAACCCAATCTAACATCGCGGCTGTAATATTTGACAACATTCATGGCGACTTGGCCTCTACGTCTCCGTGGGACCTCCATATACATCAATAACGAAATATAACTTAACCTAACCCAACCTATCATCTCGGCGGTAATATTTGACAACATTCCTGGAGGGTTGGCCTCTACGTCTGCGTGGGACCTTTATATACATCAAGAACGTAATATAACCTAACCTAACCCAACCTAACATCTCGGCGGTAATATTTGACAACATTCCTGGCGAGTTGGCCTCTACCAACCTTGTAGAGACCTTTATATACATCAATAACGTAATATAACCTAATCTAATCCAACCTATCATCTCGGCGGTAATATTTGACAATATTCTTGACGAGATGGCCCCTACGTCTACGTGGGTCCTTCATATACATCAATAACGTAATATAACCTAACCTAATCCAACCTATCATCTCGGCGGTAATATTTGACAATATTCTTGACGAGATGGCCCCTACGTCTACGTAGGTCCTTCATATACATCAATAACGTAATATAACCTAACCTAACCCAATCTAACATCGCGGCTGTAATATTTGACAACATTCATGGCGAGTTGTCCTCTACGTCTCCGTGGGACCTTCATATACATCAATAACGAAATATAACCTAACCTAACCCAACCTATCATCTCGGCGGTAATATTTGACAACATTCCGGGAGGGTTGGCCTCTACGTCTGCGTGGGACCTTTATATACATCAAGAACGTAATATAACCTAACCTAACCCAACCTAACATCTCGGCGGTAATATTTGACAACATTCCTGGCGAGTTGGCCTCTACGTCTCCGTGGGACCTTTATATACATCAATAACGTAATATAGCCTAACCTAACCCAACCTATCATCTCGGCGGTAATATTTGGCAACATTCCTGGCGAGTTGGCCTCTGCGTCTCCGTGGGACCTTTATATACTACAATAACGTAATATAACCTAACCTAACCCAATCTAACATCGCGGCTGTAATATTTGACAACATTCATGGCGAGTTGGCCTCTACGTCTCCGTGGGACCTTCATATACATCAATAACGAAATATAACCTAACCTAACCCAACCTATCATCTCGGCGGTAATATTTGACAACATTCCTGGAGGGTTGGCCTCTACGTCTGCGTGGGACCTTTATATACATCAAGAACGTAATATAACCTAACCTAAGCCAACAGGGCTTAGGTTAGAACGTAATATAACCTAACCTAAGCCTAACATCTCGGCGGTAATAATTGGCAACATTCCTGGCTTGTTGGCCTCTACCAACCTTGTAGAGACCTTTATATACATCAATAACGTAATATAACCTAATCTAATCGAACCTATCATCTCGGCGGTAATATTTGACAATATTCTTGACGAGATGGCCCCTACGTCTACGTGGGTCCTTCATATACATCAATAACGTAATATAACCTAACATAATCCAACCTATCATCTCGGCGGTAATATTTGACAATATTCTTGACGAGATGGCCCCTACGTCTACGTAGGTCCTTCATATACATCAATAACGTAATATAACCTAGCCTAACCCAATCTAACATCGCGGCTGTAATATTTGACAACATTCATGGCGAGTTGTCCTCTACGTCTCCGTGGGACCTTCATATACATCAATAACGAAATATAACCTAACCTAACCCAACCTATCATCTCGGCGGTAATATTTGACAACATTCCTGGAGGGTTGGCCTCTACGTCTGCGTGGGACCTTTATATACATCAATAACGAAATATAACCTAACCTAACCCAACCTATCATCACGGCGGTAATATTTGACAACATTCCTGGAGGGTTGGCCTCTACGTCTGCGTGGGACCTTTATATACATCAAGAACGTAATATAACCTAACCTAAGCCAACCTAACATCTCGGCGGTAATAATTGGCAACATTCCTGGCTTGTTGGCCTCTACCAACCTTGTAGAGACCTTTATATACATCAATAACGTAATATAACCTAACCTAACCCAATCTAACATCGCGGCTGTAATATTTGACAACATTCATGGCGAGTTGGCCTCTACGTCTCCGTGGGACCTTCATATACATCAATAACGAAATATAACCTAACCTAACCCAACCTATCATCTCGGCGGTAATATTTGACAACATTCCTGGAGGGTTGGCCTCTACGTCTGCGTGGGACCTTTATATACATCAAGAACGTAATATAACCTAACCTAACCCAACCTAACATCTCGGCGGTAATATCTGACAACATTCCTGGCGAGTTGGCCTCTACGTCTCCGTGGGACCTTTATATACATCAATAACGTAATATAACCTAACCTGACCCAACCTATCATCTCGGCGGTAATATTTGACAACATTCCTGGAGGGTTGGCCTCTACGTCTGCGTGGGACCATTATATACACCAAGAACGTAATATAACCTAACCTAACCCAACCTAACATCTCGGCGGTAATAATTGGCAACATTCCTGGCTTGTTGGCCTCTACCAACCTTGTAGAGACCTTTATATACATCAATAACGTAATATAACCTAATCTAATCCAACCTATCATCTCGGCGGTAATATTTGACAATATTCTTGACGAGATGGCCCCTACGTCTACGTGGGTCCTTCATATACATCAATAACGTAATATAACCTAACCTAATCCAACCTATCATCTCGGCGGTAATATTTGACAATATTCTTGACGAGATGGCCCCTACGTCTACGTAGGTCCTTCATATACATCAATAACGAAATATAACCTAACTTAACCCAATCTAACATCGCGGCTGTAATATTTGACAACATTCAATGCGAGTTGTCCTCTACGTCTCCGTGGGACCTTCATATACATCAATAACGAAATATAACCTAACTTAACCCAATCTAACATCTCGGCGGTAATATTTGACAACATTCCTGGCGAGTTGGCCTCTACGTCTCCGTGGGACCTTTATATACATCAATAACGTAATATAGCCTAACCTAACCCAACCTAACATCTCGGCGGTAATAATTGGCAACATTCCTGGCTTGTTGGCCTCTACCAACCTTGTAGAGACCTTTATATACATCAATAACGTAATATAACCTAATGTAATCCATCCTATCATCTCGGCGGTAATATTTGACAATATTCTTGACGAGATGGCCCCTACGTCTACGTGGGTCCTTCATAAACCTCAATAACGTAATATAACCTAACCTAACCCAACCTAACATCTCGGCGGTAATATCTGACAACATTCCTGGCGAGTTAGCCTCTACGTCTCCGTGGGACCTTTATATACATCAATAACGTAACATAGCCTAACCTAACCCAACCTAACATCTCGGCGGTAATAATTGGCAACATTCCTGGCTTGTTGGCCTCTACCAACCTTGTAGAGACCTTTATATACATCAATAACGTAATATAACCTAATCTAATCCAACCTATCATCTCGGCGGTAATATTTGACAATATTCTTGACGAGATGGCCCCTACGTCTACGTGGGTCCTTCATGTACATCAATAACGTAATATAACCTAACCTAACCCAACCTATCATCTCGGCGGTAATATTTGGCAACATTCCTGGCGAGTTGGCCTCTGCGTCTCCGTGGGACCTTTATATACTACAATAACGTAATATAACCTAACCTAACCCAATCTAACATCGCGGCTGTAATATTTGACAACATTCATGGCGAGTTGGCCTCTACGTCTCCGTGGGACCTTCATATACATCAATAACGAAATATAACCTAACCTAACCCAACCTATCATCTCGGCGGTAATATTTGACAACATTCCTGGAGGGTTGGCCTCTACGTCTGCGTGGGACCTTTATATACATCAATAACGAAATATAACCTAACCTAACCCAACCTATCATCACGGCGGTAATATTTGACAGCATTCCTGGAGGGTTGGCCTCTACGTCTGCGTGGGACCTTTATATACATCAAGAACGTAATATAACCTAACCTAAGCCAACCTAACATCTCGGCGGTAATAATTGGCAACATTCCTGGCTTGTTGGCATCTACCAACCTTGTAGAGATCTTTATATACATCAATAACGTAATATAACCTAACCTAACCCAATCTAACATCGCGGCTGTAATATTTGACAACATTCATGGCGAGTTGGCCTCTACGTCTCCGTGGGACCTTCATATACATCAATAACGAAATATAACCTAACCTAACCCAACCTATCATCTCGGCGGTAATATTTGACAACATTCCTGGAGGGTTGGCCTCTACGTCTGCGTGGGACCTTTATATACATCAAGAACGTAATATAACCTAACCTAACCCAACCTAACATCTCGGCGGTAATATCTGACAACATTCCTGGCGAGTTGGCCTCTACGTCTCCGTGGGACCTTTATATACATCAATAACGTAATATAACCTAACCTAACCCAACCTATCATCTCGGCGGTAATATTTGACAACATTCCTGGAGGGTTGGCCTCTACGTCTGCGTGGGACCATTATATACATCAAGAACGTAATATAACCTAACCTAACCCAACCTAACATCTCGGCGGTAATATCTGACAACATTCCTGGCGAGTTGGCCTCTACGTCTCCGTGGGACCTTTATATACATCAATAACGTAATATAGCCTAACCTAACCCAACCTAACATCTCGGCGGTAATATTTGGCAACATTCCTGGCATGTTGGCCTCTACGTCTCCGTGAGACCTTCATATACATCAATAACGAATTATAACCAAACCTAACCCAACCTATTATCTCGGCGGTAATATTTGACCAAATACCTGGCGCGTTGGCCTCTACGTCTCCGTGGGATCTTCATATACATCAATAACGTAATATAACCTAACCTAATCCAACCTATCATCTCGGCGGTAATATTTGACAATATTCTTGACGAGATGGCCCCTACGTCTACGTGGGTCCTTCATGTACATCAATAACGTAATATAACCTAACCTAACCCAACCTATCATCTCGGCGGTAATATTTGACAACATTCCTGGCGAGTTGGCCTCTGCGTCTCCGTGGGACCTTTATATACTACAATAACGTAATATAACCTAACCTAACCCAATCTAACATCGCGGCTGTAATATTTGACAACATTCATGGCGAGTTGGCCTCTACGTCTCCGTGGGACCTTCATATACATCAATAACGAAATATAACCTAACCTAACCCAACCTATCATCTCGGCGGTAATATTTGACAACATTCCTGGAGGGTTGGCCTCTACGTCTGCGTGGGACCTTTATATACATCAAGAACGTAATATAACCTAACCTAAGCCAACCTAACATCTCGGCGGTAATAATTGGCAACATTCCTGGCTTGTTGGCCTCTACCAACCTTGTAGAGACCTTTATATACATCAATAACGTAATATAACCTAATCTAATCCAACCTATCATCTCGGCGGTAATATTTGACAATATTCTTGACGAGATGGCCCCTACGTCTACGTAGGTCCTTCATATACATCAATAACGTAATATAACCTAACCTAACCCAATCTAACATCGCGGCTGTAATATTTGACAACATTCATGGCGAGTTGTCCTCTACGTCTCCGTGGGACCTTCATATACATCAATAACGAAATATAACCTAACCTAACCCAACCTATCATCTCGGCGGTAATATTTGACAACATTCCTGGAGGGTTGGCCTCTACGTCTGCGTGGGACCTTTATATACATCAATAACGAAATATAACCTAACCTAACCCAACCTATCATCACGGCGGTAATATTTGACAACATTCCTGGAGGGTTGGCCTCTACGTCTGCGTGGGACCTTTATATACATCAAGAACGTAATATAACCTAACCTAAGACAACCTAACATCTCGGCGGTAATAATTGGCAACATTCCTGGCTTGTTGGCCTCTACCAACCTTGTAGAGACCTTTATATACATCAATAACGTAATATAACCTAACCTAATCCAACCTATCATCTCGGCGGTAATATTTGACAATATTCTTGACGAGATGGCCCCTACGTCTACGTAGGTCCTTCATATACATCAATAACGAAATATAACCTAACTTAACCCAATCTAACATCGCGGCTGTAATATTTGACAACATTCAATGCGAGTTGTCCTCTACGTCTCCGTGGGACCTTCATATACATCAATAACGAAATATAACCTAACCTAACCCAACCTATCATCTCGGCGGTAATATTTGACAACATTCCTGGAGGGTTGGCCTCTGTGTCTCCGTGGGACCTTTATATACAACAATAACGTAATATAACCTAACCTAATCCAACCTATCATCTCGGCGGTAATATTTGACAAAATTCCTCGCGAGTTGGCCTCTGCGTCTCCGCGGGACCTCCATATACATCAATAACGAAATATAACCAAACCTAATCCAACCTATCATCTCGGCGGTAATATTTAACAATATTCTTGACGAGATGGCCCCTACGTCTACGTGGGTCCTCCATATACATCAATAACGAAATATAACCAAACCTAATCCAACCTATCATCTCGGCGGTAATATTTGACAATATTCTTGACGAGATGGCCCCTACGTCTACGTGGGTCCTTCATATACATCAATAACGTAATATAACCTAACCTAACCCAACCTATCATCTCGGCGGTAATATTTGACAACATTCCTGGCGAGTTGGCCTCTGCGTCTCCGTGGGACCTTTATATAATGCAATAACGTAATATAACCTAACCTAACCCAATCTAACATCGCGGCTGTAATATTTGACAACATTCATGGCGACTTGGCCTCTACGTCTCCGTGGGACCTCCATATACATCAATAACGAAATATAACCTAACCTAACCCAACCTATCATCTCGGCGGTAATATTAGACAACATTCCTGGAGGGTTGGCCTCTACGTCTGCGTGGGACCTTTATATACATCAATAACGAAGGATAACCTAACCTAACCCAACCTATCATCACGGCGGTAATATTTGACAACATTCCTGGAGGGTTGGCCTCTACGTCTGCGTGGGACCTTTATATACATCAAGAACGTAATATAACCTAACCTAAGCCAACCTATCATCTCGGCGGTAATATTTGACAAAATTCCTGGCGAGTTGGCCTCTGCGTCTCCGCGGGACCTCCATATACATCAATAACGAAATATAACCAAACCTAATCCAACCTATCAACTCGGCGGTAATATTTAACAATATTCTTGACGAGATGGCCCCTACGTCTGCGTGGGACCTTTATATACATCAATAACGTAATATAGCCTAACCTAACCCAACCTAACATCTCGGCGGTAATAATTGGCAACATTCCTGGCTTGTTGGCCTCTACCAACCTTGTAGAGACCTTTATATACATCAATAACGTAATATAACCTAATCTAATCCATCCTATCATCTCGGCGGTAATATTTGACAATATTCTTGACGAGATGGCCCCTACGTCTACGTGGGTCCTTCATAAACCTCAATAACGTAATATAACCTAACCTAACCCAACCTAACATCTCGGCGGTAATATCTGACAACATTCCTGGCGAGTTGGCCTCTACGTCTCCGTGGGACCTTTATATACATCAATAACGTAATATAGCCTAACCTAACCCAACCTAACATCTCGGCGGTAATAATTGGCAACATTCCTGGCTTGTTGGCCTCTACCAACCTTGTAGAGACCTTTATATACATCAATAACGTAATATAACCTAATCTAATCCAACCTATCATCTCGGCGGTAATATTTGACAATATTCTTGACGAGATGGCCCCTACGTCTACGTGGGTCCTTCATGTACATCAATAACGTAATATAAACTAACCTAACCCAACCTATCATCTCGGCGGTAATATTTGGCAACATTCCTGGCGAGTTGGCCTCTGCGTCTCCGTGGGACCTTTATATACTACAATAACGTAATATAACCTAACCTAACCCAATCTAACATCGCGGCTGTAATATTTGACAACATTCATGGCGAGTTGGCCTCTACGTCTCCGTGGGACCTTCATATACATCAGTAGCGAAATATAACCTAACCTAACCCAACCTATCATCTCGGCGGTAATATTTGACAACATTCCTGGAGGGTTGGCCTCTACGTCTGCGTGGGACCTTTATATACATCAAGAACGTAATATAACCTAACCTAAGCCAACCTAACATCTCGGCGGTAATAATTGGCAACATTCCTGGCTTGTTGGCCTCTACCAACCTTGTAGAGACCTTTATATACATCAATAACGTAATATAACCTAACCTAACCCAATCTAACATCGCGGCTGTAATATTTGACAACATTCATGGCGAGTTGGCCTCTACGTCTCCGTGGGACCTTCATATACATCAATAACGAAATATAACCTAACCTAACCCAACCTATCATCTCGGCGGTAATATTTGACAACATTCCTGGAGGGTTGGCCTCTACGTCTGCGTGGGACCATTATATACATCAAGAACGTAATATAACCTAACCTAACCCAACCTAACATCTCGGCGGTAATATCTGACAACATTCCTGGCGAGTTGGCCTCTACGTCTCCGTGGGACCTTTATATACATCAATAACGTAATATAGTCTAACCTAACCCAACCTAACATCTCGGCGGTAATATTTGGCAACATTCCTGGCATGTTGGCCTCTACGTCTCCGTGAGACCTTCATATACATCAATAACGAATTATAACCGAACCTAACCCAACCTATTATCCCGGCGGTAATATTTGACCAAATACCTGGCGCGTTGGCCTCTACGTCTCCGTGGGATCTTCATATACATCAATAACGTAATATAACCTAACCTAATCCAACCTATCATCTCGGCGGTAATATTTGACAATATTCTTGACGAGATGGCCCCTACGTCTACGTGGGTCCTTCATGTACATCAATAACGTAATATAACCTAACCTAACCCAACCTATCATCTCGGCGGTAATATTTGACAACATTCCTGGCGAGTTGGCCTCTGCGTCTCCGTGGGACCTTTATATACTACAATAACGTAATATAACCTAACCTAACCCAATCTAACATCGCGGCTGTAATATTTGACAACATTCATGGCGAGTTGTCCTCTACGTCTCCGTGGGACCTTCATATACATCAATAACGAAATATAACCTAACCTAACCCAACCTATCATCTCGGCGGTAATATTCGACAACATTCCTGGAGGGTTGGCCTCTGTGTCTCCGTGGGACCTTTATATACAACAATAACGTAATATAACCTAACCTAACCCAACCTATCATCTCGGCGGTAATATTTGACAAAATTCCTGGCGAGTGGGCCTCTGCGTCTCCGCGGGACCTCCATATACATCAATAACGAAATATAACCAAACCTAATCCAACCTATCATCTCGGCGGTAATATTTGACAACATTCCTGGAGGGTTGGCCTCTACGTCTGCGTGGGACCTTTATATACATCAATAACGAAATATAACCAAACCTAACCCAACCTATCATCACGGCGGTAATATTTGACAACATTCCTGGAGGGTTGGCCTCTACGTCTGCGTGGGACCTTTATATACATCAAGAACGTAATATAACCAAACCTAATCCAACCTATCAACTCGGCGGTAATATTTAACAATATTCTTGACGAGATGGCCCCTACGTCTGCGTGGGACCTTTATATACATCAATAACGTAATATAGCCTAACCTAACCCAACCTAACATCTCGGCGGTAATAATTGGCAACATTCCTGGCTTGTTGGCCTCTACCAACCTTGTAGAGACCTTTATATACATCAATAACGTAATATAACCTAATCTAATCCAACCTATCATCTCGGCGGTAATATTTGACAATATTCTTGACGAGATGGCCCCTACGTCTACGTGGGTCCTTCATGTACATCAATAACGTAATATAAACTAACCTAACCCAACCTATCATCTCGGCGGTAATATTTGGCAACATTCCTGGCGAGTTGGCCTCTGCGTCTCCGTGGGACCTTTATATACTACAATAACGTAATATAACCTAACCTAACCCAATCTAACATCGCGGCTGTAATATTTGACAACATTCATGGCGAGTTGGCCTCTACGTCTCCGTGGGACCTTCATATACATCAGTAGCGAAATATAACCTAACCTAACCCAACCTATCATCTCGGCGGTAATATTTGACAACATTCCTGGAGGGTTGGCCTCTACGTCTGCGTGGGACCTTTATATACATCAAGAACGTAATATAACCTAACCTAAGCCAACCTAACATCTCGGCGGTAATAATTGGCAACATTCCTGGCTTGTTGGCCTCTACCAACCTTGTAGAGACCTTTATATACATCAATAACGTAATATAACCTAACCTAACCCAATCTAACATCGCGGCTGTAATATTTGACAACATTCATGGCGAGTTGGCCTCTACGTCTCCGTGGGACCTTCATATACATCAATAACGAAATATAACCTAACCTAACCCAACCTATCATCTCGGCGGTAATATTTGACAACATTCCTGGAGGGTTGGCCTCTACGTCTGCGTGGGACCATTATATACATCAAGAACGTAATAAAACCTAACCTAACCCAACCTAACATCTCGGCGGTAATATCTGACAACATTCCTGGCGAGTTGGCCTCTACGTCTCCGTGGGACCTTTATATACATCAATAACGTAATATAGTCTAACCTAACCCAACCTAACATCTCGGCGGTAATATTTGGCAACATTCCTGGCATGTTGGCCTCTACGTCTCCGTGAGACCTTCATATACATCAATAACGAATTATAACCGAACCTAACCCAACCTATTATCCCGGCGGTAATATTTGACCAAATACCTGGCGCGTTGGCCTCTACGTCTCCGTGGGATCTTCATATACATCAATAACGTAATATAACCTAACCTAATCCAACCTATCATCTCGGCGGTAATATTTGACAATATTCTTGACGAGATGGCCCCTACGTCTACGTGGGTCCTTCATGTACATCAATAACGTAATATAACCTAACCTAACCCAACCTATCATCTCGGCGGTAATATTTGACAACATTCCTGGCGAGTTGGCCTCTGCGTCTCCGTGGGACCTTTATATACTACAATAACGTAATATAACCTAACCTAACCCAATCTAACATCGCGGCTGTAATATTTGACAACATTCATGGCGAGTTGTCCTCTACGTCTCCGTGGGACCTTCATATACATCAATAACGAAATATAACCTAACCTAACCCAACCTATCATCTCGGCGGTAATATTCGACAACATTCCTGGAGGGTTGGCCTCTGTGTCTCCGTGGGACCTTTATATACAACAATAACGTAATATAACCTAACCTAACCCAACCTATCATCTCGGCGGTAATATTTGACAAAATTCCTGGCGAGTGGGCCTCTGCGTCTCCGCGGGACCTCCATATACATCAATAACGAAATATAACCAAACCTAATCCAACCTATCATCTCGGCGGTAATATTTGACAACATTCCTGGAGGGTTGGCCTCTACGTCTGCGTGGGACCTTTATATACATCAATAACGAAATATAACCAAACCTAACCCAACCTATCATCACGGCGGTAATATTTGACAACATTCCTGGAGGGTTGGCCTCTACGTCTGCGTGGGACCTTTATATACATCAAGAACGTAATATAACCAAACCTAATCCAACCTATCAACTCGGCGGTAATATTTAACAATATTCTTGACGAGATGGCCCCTACGTCTGCGTGGGACCTTTATATACATCAATAACGTAATATAGCCTAACCTAACCCAACCTAACATCTCGGCGGTAATAATTGGCAACATTCCTGGCTTGTTGGCCTCTACCAACCTTGTAGAGACCTTTATATACATCAATAACGTAATATAACCTAATCTAATCCATCCTATCATCTCGGCGGTAATATTTGACAATATTCTTGACGAGATGGACCCTACGTCTACGTGGGTCCTTCATAAACCTCAATAACGTAATATAACCTAACCTAACCCAACCTAACATCTCGGCGGTAATATCTGACAACATTCCTGGCGAGTTGGCCTCTACGTCTCCGTGGGACCTTTATATACATCAATAACGTAATATAGCCTAACCTAACCCAACCTAACATCTCGGCGGTAATAATTGGCAACATTCCTGGCTTGTTGGCCTCTACCAACCTTGTAGAGACCTTTATATACATCAATAGCGTAATATAACCTAATCTAATCCAACCTATCATCTCGGCGGTAATATTTGACAATATTCTTGACGAGATGGCCCCTACGTCTACGTGGGTCCTTCATGTACATCAATAACGTAATATAAACTAACCTAACCCAACCTATCATCTCGGCGGTAATATTTGGCAACATTCCTGGCGAGTTGGCCTCTGCGTCTCCGTGGGACCTTTATATACTACAATAACGTAATATAACCTAACCTAACCCAATCTAACATCGCGGCTGTAATATTTGAGAACATTCATGGCGAGTTGGCCTCTACGTCTCCGTGGGACCTTCATATACATCAATAACGAAATATAACCTAACCTAACCCAACCTATCATCTCGGCGGTAATATTTGACAACATTCCTGGAGGGTTGGCCTCTACGTCTGCGTGGGACCTTTATATACATCAAGAACGTAATATAACCTAACCTAAGCCAACCTAACATCTCGGCGGTAATAATTGGCAACATTCCTGGCTTGTTGGCCTCTACCAACCTTGTAGAGACCTTTATATACATCAATAACGTAATATAACCATACCTAACCCAATCTAACATCGCGGCTGTAATATTTGACAACATTCATGGCGAGTTGGCCTCTACGTCTCCGTGGGACCTTCATATACATCAATAACGAAATATAACCTAACCTAACCCAACCTATCATCTCGGCGGTAATATTTGACAACATTCCTGGAGGGTTGGCCTCTACGTCTGCGTGGGACCTTTATATACATCAAGAACGTAATATAACCTAACCTAACCCAACCTAACATCTCGGCGGTAATATCTGACAACATTCCTGGCGAGTTGGCCTCTACGTCTCCGTGGGACCTTTATATACATCAATAACGTAATATAACCTAACCTAACCCAACCTATCATCTCGGCGGTAATATTTGACAACATTCCTGGAGGGTTGGCCTCTACGTCTGCGTGGGACCATTATATACATCAAGAACGTAATATAACCTAACCTAACCCAACCTAACATCTCGGCGGTAATATCTGACAACATTCCTGGCGAGTTGGCCTCTACGCCTCCGTGGGACCTTTATATACATCAATAACGTAATATAGCCTAACCTAACCCAACCTAACATCTCGGCGGTAATATTTGGCAACATTCCTGGCATGTTGGACTCTACGTCTCCGTGAGACCTTCATATACATCAATAACGAATTATAACCAAACCTAACCCAACCTATTATCTCGGCGGTAATATTTGACCAAATACCTGGCGCGTTGGCCTCTACGTCTCCGTGGGATCTTCATATACATCAATAACGTAATATAACCTAACCTAATCCAACCTATCATCTCGGCGGTAATATTTGACAATATTCTTGACGAGATGGCCCCTACGTCTACGTGGGTCCTTCATGTACATCAATAACGTAATATATCCTAACCTAACCCAACCTATCATCTCGGCGGTAATATTTGACAACATTCCTGGCGAGTTGGCCTCTGCGTCTCCGTGGGACCTTTATATACTACAATAACGTAATATAACCTAACCTAACCCAATCTAACATCGCGGCTGTAATATTTGACAACATTCATGGCGAGTTGGCCTCTACGTCTCCGTGGGACCTTCATATACATCAATAACGAAATATAACCTAACCTAACCCAACCTATCATCTCGGCGGTAATATTTGACAACATTCCTGGAGGGTTGGCCTCTACGTCTGCGTGGGACCTTTATATACATCAAGAACGTAATATAACCTAACCTAAGCCAACCTAACATCTCGGCGGTAATAATTGGCAACATTTCTGGCTTGTTGGCCTCTACCAACCTTGTAGAGACCTTTATATACATCAATAACGTAATATAACCTAATCTAATCCAACCTATCATCTCGGCGGTAATATTTGACAATATTCTTGACGAGATGGCCCCTACGTCTACGTGGGTCCTTCATATACATCAATAACGTAATATAACCTAACCTAACCCAACCTATCATCTCGGCGGTAATATTTGGCAACATTCCTGGCGAGTTGGCCTCTGCTTCTCCGTGGGACCTTTATATACTACAATAACGAAATATAACCTAACCTAACCCAACCTATCATCTCGGCGGTAATATTTGACAACATTCCTGGAGGGTTGGCCTCTACGTCTGCGTGGGACCTTTATATACATCAGGAACGTAATATAACCTAACCTAAGCCAACCTAACATCTCGGCGGTAATAATTGGCAACATTCCTGGCTTGTTGGCCTCTACCAAACTTGTAGAGACCTTTATATGCATCAATAACGTAATATAACCTAATCTAATCCAACCTATCATCTCGGCGGTAATATTTGACTATATTCTTGACAAGATGGCCCCTACGTCTACGTGGGTCCTTCATATACATCAATAACGTAATATAACCTAACATAATCCAACCTATCATCTCGGCGGTAATATTTGACAATATTCTTGACGAGATGGCCCCTACGTCTACGTGGGTCCTTCATGTACATCAATAACGTAATATAAACTAACCTAACCCAACCTATCATCTCGGCGGTAATATTTGGCAACATTCCTGGCGAGTTGGCCTCTGCGTCTCCGTGGGACCTTTATATACTACAATAACGTAATATAACCTAACCTAACCCAATCTAACATCGCGGCTGTAATATTTGACAACATTCATGGCGAGTTGGCCTCTACGTCTCCGTGGGACCTTCATATACATCAATAACGAAATATAACCTAACCTAACCCAACCTATCATCTCGGCGGTAATATTTGACAACATTCCTGGAGGGTTGGCCTCTACGTCTGCGTGGGACCTTTATATACATCAAGAACGTAATATAACCTAACCTAAGCCAACCTAACATCTCGGCGGTAATAATTGGCAACATTCCTGGCTTGTTGGCCTCTACCAACCTTGTAGAGACCTTTATATACATCAATAACGTAATATAACCATACCTAACCCAATCTAACATCGCGGCTGTAATATTTGACAACATTCATGGCGAGTTGGCCTCTACGTCTCCGTGGGACCTTCATATACATCAATAACGAAATATAACCTAACCTAACCCAACCTATCATCTCGGCGGTAATATTTGACAACATTCCTGGAGGGTTGGCCTCTACGTCTGCGTGGGACCTTTATATACATCAAGAACGTAATATAACCTAACCTAACCCAACCTAACATCTCGGCGGTAATATCTGACAACATTCCTGGCGAGTTGGCCTCTACGTCTCCGTGGGACCTTTATATACATCAATAACGTAATATAACCTAACCTAACCCAACCTATCATCTCGGCGGTAATATTTGACAACATTCCTGGAGGGTTGGCCTCTACGTCTGCGTGGGACCATTATATACATCAAGAACGTAATATAACCTAACCTAACCCAACCTAACATCTCGGCGGTAATATCTGACAACATTCCTGGCGAGTTGGCCTCTACGCCTCCGTGGGACCTTTATATACATCAATAACGTAATATAGCCTAACCTAACCCAACCTAACATCTCGGCGGTAATATTTGGCAACATTCCTGGCATGTTGGCCTCTACGTCTCCGTGAGACCTTCATATACATCAATAACGAATTATAACCAAACCTAACCCAACCTATTATCTCGGCGGTAATATTTGACCAAATACCTGGCGCGTTGGCCTCTACGTCTCCGTGGGATCTTCATATACATCAATAACGTAATATAACCTAACCTAATCCAACCTATCATCTCGGCGGTAATATTTGACAATATTCTTGACGAGATGGCCCCTACGTCTACGTGGGTCCTTCATGTACATCAATAACGTAATATAACCTAACCTAACCCAACCTATCATCTCGGCGGTAATATTTGACAACATTCCTGGCGAGTTGGCCTCTGCGTCTCCGTGGGACCTTTATATACTACAATAACGTAATATAACCTAACCTAACCCAATCTAACATCGCGGCTGTAATATTTGACAACATTCATGGCGAGTTGGCCTCTACGTCTCCGTGGGACCTTCATATACATCAATAACGAAATATAACCTAACCTAACCCAACCTATCATCTCGGCGGTAATATTTGACAACATTCCTGGAGGGTTGGCCTCTACGTCTGCGTGGGACCTTTATATACATCAAGAACGTAATATAACCTAACCTAAGCCAACCTAACATCTCGGCGGTAATAATTGGCAACATTTCTGGCTTGTTGGCCTCTACCAACCTTGTAGAGACCTTTATATACATCAATAACGTAATATAACCTAATCTAATCCAACCTATCATCTCGGCGGTAATATTTGACAATATTCTTGACGAGATGGCCCCTACGTCTACGTGGGTCCTTCATATACATCAATAACGTAATATAACCTAACCTAACCCAACCTATCATCTCGGCGGTAATATTTGGCAACATTCCTGGCGAGTTGGCCTCTGCTTCTCCGTGGGACCTTTATATACTACAATAACGAAATATAACCTAACCTAACCCAACCTATCATCTCGGCGGTAATATTTGACAACATTCCTGGAGGGTTGGCCTCTACGTCTGCGTGGGACCTTTATATACATCAGGAACGTAATATAACCTAACCTAAGCCAACCTAACATCTCGGCGGTAATAATTGGCAACATTCCTGGCTTGTTGGCCTCTACCAAACTTGTAGAGACCTTTATATGCACCAATAACGTAATATAACCTAATCTAATCCAACCTATCATCTCGGCGGTAATATTTGACTATATTCTTGACAAGATGGCCCCTACGTCTACGTGGGTCCTTCATATACATCAATAACGTAATATAACCTAACATAATCCAACCTATCATCTCGGCGGTAATATTTGACAATATTCTTGACGAGATGGCCCCTACGTCTACGTAAGTCCTTCATATACATCAATAACGTAATATAACCTAACCTAACCCAATCTAACATCGCGGCTGTAATATTTGACAACATTCATGGCGAGTTGTCCTCTACGTCTCCGTGGGACCTTCATATACATCAATAACGAAATATAACCTAACCTAACCCAACCTATCGTCTCGGCGGTAATATTTGACAACATTCCTGGAGGGTTGGCCTCTGTGTCTCCGTGGGACCTTTATATACAACAATAACGTAATATAACCTAACCTAACCCAACCTATCATCTCGGCGGTAATATTTGACCAAATTCCTGGCGAGTTGGCCTCTGCGTCTCCGTGGGACCTCCATATACATCAATAACGAAATATAACCTAACCTAACCCAACCTATCATCTCGGCGGTAATATTTGACAACATTCCTGGAGGGTTGGCCTCTACGTCTGCGTGGGACCTTTATATACATCAAGAACGTAATATAACCTAACCTAACCCAACCTAACATCTCGGCGGTAATATTTGACAACATTCCTGGCGAGTTGGCCTCTACCAACCTTGTAGAGACCTTTATATACATCAATAACGTAATATAACCTAATCTAATCCAACCTATCATCTCGGCGGTAATATTTGACAATATTCTTGACGAGATGGCCCCTACGTCTACGTGGGTCCTTCATATACATCAATAACGTAATATAACCTAACCTAATCCAACCTATCATCTCGGCGGTAATATTTGACAATATTCTTGACGAGATGGCCCCTACGTCTACGTAGGTCCTTCACATACATCAATAACGTAATATAACCTAACCTAACCCAATCTAACATCGCGGCTGTAATATTTGACAACATTCATGGCGAGTTGTCCTCTACGTCTCCGTGGGACCTTCATATACATCAATAACGAAATATAACCTAACCTAACCCAACCTATCATCTCGGCGGTAATATTTGACAACATTCCTGGAGGGTTGGCCTCTACGTCTGCGTGGGACCTTTATATACATCAATAACGAAATATAACCTAACCTAACCCAACCTACAATCACGGCGGTAATATTTGACAACATTCCTGGAGGGTTGGCCTCTACGTCTGCGTGGGACCTTTATATACATCAAGAACGTAATATAACCTAACCTAAGCCAACCTAACATCTCGGCGGTAATAATTGGCAACATTCCTGGCTTGTTGGCCTCTACCAACCTTGTAGAGACCTTTATATACATCAATAACGTAATATAACCTAATCTAATCCAACCTATCATCTCGGCGGTAATATTTGACAATATTCTTGACGAGATGGCCCCTACGTCTACGTGGGTCCTTCATATACATCAATAACGTAATATAACCTAACCTAATCCAACCTATCATCTCGGCGGTAATATTTGACAATATTCTTGACGAGATGGCCCCTACGTCTACGTAGGTCCTTCATATACATCAATAACGAAATATAACCTAACTTAACCCAATCTAACATCGCGGCTGTAATATTTGACAACATTCAATGCGAGTTGTCCTCTACGTCTCCGTGGGACCTTCATATACATCAATAACGAAATATAACCTAACCTAACCCAACCTATCGTCTCGGCGGTAATATTTGACAACATTCCTGGAGGGTTGGCCTCTGTGTCTCCGTGGGACCTTTATATACAACAATAACGTAATATAACCTAACCTAACCCAACCTATCATCTCGGCGGTAATATTTGACAAAATTCCTGGCGAGTTGGCCTCTGCGTCTCCGTGGGACCTCCATATACATCAATAACGAAATATAACCTAACCTAACCCAACCTATCATCTCGGCGGTAATATTTGACAACATTCCTGGAGGGTTGGCCTCTACGTCTGCGTGGGACCTTTATATACATCAAGAACGTAATATAACCTAACCTAACCCAACCTAACATCTCGGCGGTAATATTTGACAACATTCCTGGCGAGTTGGCCTCTACCAACCTTGTAGAGACCTTTATATACATCAATAACGTAATATAACCTAATCTAATCCAACCTATCATCTCGGCGGTAATATTTGACAATATTCTTGACGAGATGGCCCCTACGTCTACGTGGGTCCTTCATATACATCAATAACGTAATATAACCTAACATAATCCAACCTATCATCTCGGCGGTAATATTTGACAATATTCTAGACGAGATGGCCCCTACGTCTACGTAGGTCCTTCATATACATCAATAACGTAATATAACCTAACCTAACCCAATCTAACATCGCGGCTGTAATATTTGACAACATTCATGGCGAGTTGTCCTCTACGTCTCCGTGGGACCTTCATATACATCAATAACGAAATATAACCTAACCTAACCCAACCTATCATCTCGGCGGTAATATTTGACAACATTCCTGGAGGGTTGGCCTCTACGTCTGCGTGGGACCTTTATATACATCAATAACGAAATATAACCTAACCTAACCCAACCTATCATCACGGCGGTAATATTTGACAACATTCCTGGAGGGTTGGCCTCTACGTCTGCGTGGGACCTTTATATACATCAAGAACGTAATATAACCTAACCTAAGCCAACCTAACATCTCGGCGGTAATAATTGGCAACATTCCTGGCTTGTTGGCCTCTACCAACCTTGTAGAGACCTTTATATACATCAATAACGTAATATAACCTAATCTAATCCAACCTATCGTCTCGGCGGTAATATTTGACAATATTCTTGACGAGATGGCCCCTACGTCTACGTGGGTCCTTCATATACATCAATAACGTAATATAACCTAACCTAATCCAACCTATTATCTCGGCGGTAATATTTGACAATATTCTTGACGAGATGGCCCCTACGTCTACGTAGGTCCTTCATATACATCAATAACGTAATATAACCTAACCTAACCCAATCTAACATCGCGGCTGTAATATTTGACAACATTCATGGCGAGTTGTCCTCTACGTCTCCGTGGGACCTTCATATACATCAATAACGAAATATAACCTAACCTAACCCAACCTATCATCTCGGCGGTAATATTTGACAACATTCCTGGAGGGTTGGCCTCTACGTCTGCGTGGGACCTTTATATACATCAAGAACGTAATATAACCTAACCTAACCCAACCTAACATCTCGGCGGTAATATTTGACAACATTCCTGGCGAGTTGGCCTCTACGTCTCCGTGGGACCTTTATATACATCAATAACGTAATATAGCCTAACCTAACCCAACCTAACATCTCGGCGGTAATAATTGGCAACATTCCTGGCTTGTTGGCCTCTACCAACCTTGTAGAGACCTTTATATACATCAATAACGTAATATAACCTAATCTAATCCATCCTATCATCTCGGCGGTAATATTTGACAATATTCTTGACGAGATGGCCCCTACGTCTACGTGGGTCCTTCATAAACCTCAATAACGTAATATAACCTAACCTAACCCAACCTAACATCTCGGCGGTAATATCTGACAACATTCCTGGCGAGTTGGCCTCTACGTCTCCGTGGGACCTTTATATACATCAATAACGTAATATAGCCTAACCTAACCCAACCTAACATCTCGGCGGTAATAATTGGCAACATTCCTGGCTTGTTGGCCTCTACCAACCTTGTAGAGACCTTTATATACATCAATAACGTAATATAACCTAATCTAATCCAACCTATCATCTCGGCGGTAATATTTGACAATACTCTTGACGAGATGGCCCCTACGTCTACGTGGGTCCTTCATGTACATCAATAACGTAATATAACCTAACCTAACCCAACCTATCATCTCGGCGATAATATTTGGCAACATTCCTGGCGAGTTGGCCTCTGCGTCTCCGTGGGACCTTTATATACTACAATAACGTAATATAACCTAACCTAACCCAATCTAACATCGCGGCTGTAATATTTGACAACATTCATGGCGAGTTGGCCTCTACGTCTCCGTGGGACCTTCATATACATCAGTAACGAAATATAACCTAACCTAACCCAACCTAACATCTCGGCGGTAATATTTGGCAACATTCCTGGCATGTTGGCCTCTACGTCTCCGTGAGACCTTCATATACATCAATAACGAATTATAACCAAACCTAACCCAACCTATTATCTCGGCGGTAATATTTGACCAAATACCTGGCGCGTTGGCCTCTACGTCTCCGTGGGATCTTCATATACATCAATAACGTAATATAACCTAACCTAATCCAACCTATCATCTCGGCGGTAATATTTGACAATATTCTTGACGAGATGGCGCCTACTTCTACGTGGGTCCTTCATGTACATCAATAACGTAATATAACCTAACCTAACCCAACCTATCATCTCGGCGGTAATATTTGACAACATTCCTGGCGAGTTGGCCTCTGCGTCTCCGTGGGACCTTTATATACTACAATAACGTAATATAACCTAACCTAACCCAATCTAACATCGCGGCTGTAATATTTGACAACATTCATGGCGAGTTGGCCTCTACGTCTCCGTGGGACCTTCATATACATCAATAACGAAATATAACCTAACCTAACCCAACCTATCATCTCGGCGGTAATATTTGACAACATTCCTGGAGGGTTGGCCTCTACGTCTGCGTGGGACCTTTATATACATCAAGAACGTAATATAACCTAACCTAAGCCAACCTAACATCTCGGCGGTAATAATTGGCAACATTCCTGGCTTGTTGGCCTCTACCAACCTTGTAGAGACCTTTATATACATCAATAACGTAATATAACCTAATCTAATCCAACCTATCATCTCGGCGGTAATATTTGACAATATTCTTGACGAGATGGCCCCTACGTCTACGTAGGTCCTTCACATACATCAATAACGTAATATAACCTAACCTAACCCAACCTATCATCTCGGCGGTAATATTTGGCAACATTCCTGGCGAGTTGGCCTCTGCGTCTCCGTGGGACCTTCATATACATCAATAACGAAATATAACCTAACCTAACCCAACCTATCATCTCGGCGGTAATATTTGACAACATTCCTGGAGGGTTGGCCTCTACGTCTGCGTGGGACCTTTATATACATCAAGAACGTAATATAACCTAACCTAAGCCAACCTAACATCTCGGCGGTAATAATTGGCAACATTCCTGGCTTGTTGGCCTCTACCAAACTTGTAGAGACCTTTATATGCATCAATAACGTAATATAACCTAATCTAATCCAACCTATGATCTCGGCGGTAATATTTGACAATATTCTTGACGAGATGGCCCCTACGTCTACGTGGGTCCTTCATATACATCAATAACGTAATATAACCTAACATAATCCAACCTATCATCTCGGCGGTAATATTTGACAATATTCTTGACGAGATGGCCCCTACGTCTACGTAGGTCCTTCATATACATCAATAACGTAATATAACCTAACCTAACCCAATCTAACATCGCGGCTGTAATATTTGACAACATTCATGGCGAGTTGTCCTCTACGTCTCCGTGGGACCTTCATATACATCAATAACGAAATATAACCTAACCTAACCCAACCTATCATCTCGGCGGTAATATTCGACAACATTCCTGGACGGTTGGCCTCTGTGTCTCCGTGGGACCTTTATATACAACAATAACGTAATATAACCTATCCTAACCCAACCTATCATCTCGGCGGTAATATTTGACAAAATTCCTGGCGAGTTGGCCTCTGCGTCTCCGCGGGACCTCCATATACATCAATAACGAAATATAACCAAACCTAATCCAACCTATCATCTCGGCGGTAATATTTAACAATATTCTTGACGAGATGGCCCCTACGTCTACGTGGGTCCTCCATATACATCAATAACGAAATATAACCAAACCTAATCCAACCTATCATCTTGGCGGTAATATTTGACAATATTCTTGACGAGATGGCCCCTACGTCTACGTGGGTCCTTCATGTACATCAATAACGTAATATAACCTAACCTAACCCAACCTATCATCTCGGCGGTAATATTTGACAACATTCCTGGCGAGTTGGCCTCTGCGTCTCCGTGGGACCTTTATATACTGCAATAACGTAATATAACCTAACCTAACCCAATCTAACATCGCGGCTGTAATATTTGACAACATTCATGGCGACTTGGCCTCTACGTCTCCGTGGGACCTCCATATACATCAATAACGAAATATAACCTAACCTAACCCAACCTATCATCTCGGCGGTAATATTTGACAACATTCCTGGCTTGTTGGCCTCTACCAACCTTGTAGAGACCTTTATATACATCAATAACGTAATATAACCTAATCTAATCCAACCTATCATCTCGGCGGTAATATTTGACAATATTCTTGACGAGATGGCCCCTACGTCTACGTGGGTCCTTCATGTACATCAATAACGTAATATAAACTAACCTAACCCAACCTATCATCTCGGCGGTAATATTTGGCAACATTCCTGGCGAGTTGGCCTCTGCGTCTCCGTGGGACCTTTATATACTACAATAACGTAATATAACCTAACCTAACCCAATCTAACATCGCGGCTGTAATATTTGACAACATTCATGGCGAGTTGGCCTCTACGTCTCCGTGGGACCTTCATATACATCAATAACGAAATATAACCTAACCTAACCCAACCTATCATCTCGGCGGTAATATTTGACAACATTCCTGGAGGGTTGGCCTCTACGTCTGCGTGGGACCTTTATATACATCAAGAACGTAATATAACCTAACCTAAGCCAACCTAACATCTCGGCGGTAATAATTGGCAACATTCCTGGCTTGTTGGCCTCTACCAACCTTGTAGAGACCTTTATATACATCAATAACGTAATATAACCATACCTCCCCCAATCTAACATCGCGGCTGTAATATTTGACAACATTCATGGCGAGTTGGCCTCTACGTCTCCGTGGGACCTTCATATACATCAATAACGAAATATAACCTAACCTAACCCAACCTATCATCTCGGCGGTAATATTTGACAACATTCCTGGAGGGTTGGCCTCTACGTCTGCGTGGGACCTTTATATACATCAAGAACGTAATATAACCTAACCTAACCCAGCCTAACATCTCGGCGGTAATATCTGACAACATTCCTGGCGAGTTGGCCTCTACGTCTGCGTGGGACCTTTATATACATCAATAACGTAATATAACCTAACCTAACCCAACCTATCATCTCGGCGGTAATATTTGACAACATTCCTGGAGGGTTGGCCACTACGTCTGCGTGGGACCATTATATACATCAAGAACGTAATATAACCTAACCTAACCCAACCTAACATCTCGGTGGTAATATCTGACAACATTCCTGGCGAGTTGGCCTCTACGTCTCCGTGGGACCTTTATATACATCAATAACGTAATATAGCCTAACCTAACCCAAACTAACATCTCGGCGGTAATATTTGGCAACATTCCTGGCATGTTGGCCTCTACGTCTCCGTGAGACCTTCATATACATCAATAACGAATTATAACCAAACCTAACCCAACCTATTATCTCGGCGGTAATATTTGACCAAATACCTGGCGCGTTGGCCTCTACGTCTCCGTGGGATCTTCATATACATCAATAACGTAATATAACCTAACCTAATCCAACCTATCATCTCGGCGGTAATATTTGACAATATTCTTGACGAGATGGCCCCTACGTCTACGTGGGTCCTTCATGTACATCAATAACGTAATATAACCTAACCTAACCCAACCTATCATCTCGGCGGTAATATTTGACAACATTCCTGGCGAGTTGGCCTCTGCGTCTCCGTGGGACCTTTATATACTACAATAACGTAATATAACCTAACCTAACCCAATCTAACATCGCGGCTGTAATATTTGACAACATTCATGGCGAGTTGGCCTCTACGTCTCCGTGGGACCTTCATATACATCAATAACGAAATATAACCTAACCTAACCCAACCTATCATCTCGGCGGTAATATTTGACAACATTCCTGGAGGGTTGGCCTCTACGTCTGCGTGGGACCTTTATATACATCAAGAACGTAATATAACCTAACCTAAGCCAACCTAACATCTCGGCGGTAATAATTGGCAACATTTCTGGCTTGTTGGCCTCTACCAACCTTGTAGAGACCTTTATATACATCAATAACGTAATATAACCTAATCTAATCCAACCTATCATCTCGGCGGTAATATTTGACAATATTCTTGACGAGATGGCCCCTACGTCTACGTGGGTCCTTCATATACATCAATAACGTAATATAACCTAACCTAACCCAACCTATCATCTCGGCGGTAATATTTGGCAACATTCCTGGCGAGTTGGCCTCTGCTTCTCCGTGGGACCTTTATATACTACAATAACGAAATATAACCTAACCTAACCCAACCTATCATCTCGGCGGTAATATTTGACAACATTCCTGGAGGGTTGGCCTCTACGTCTGCGTGGGACCTTTATATACATCAGGAACGTAATATAACCTAACCTAAGCCAACCTAACATCTCGGCGGTAATAATTGGCAACATTCCTGGCTTGTTGGCCTCTACCAAACTTGTAGAGACCTTTATATGCATCAATAACGTAATATAACCTAATCTAATCCAACCTATCATCTCGGCGGTAATATTTGACAATATTCTTGACAAGATGGCCCCTACGTCTACGTGGGTCCTTCATATACATCAATAACGTAATATAACCTAACATAATCCAACCTATCATCTCGGCGGTAATATTTGACAATATTCTTGACGAGATGGCCCCTACGTCTACGTAGGTCCTTCATATACATCAATAACGTAATATAACCTAACCTAACCCAATCTAACATCGCGGCTGTAATATTTGACAACATTCATGGCGAGTTGTCCTCTACGTCTCCGTGGGACCTTCATATACATCAATAACGAAATATAACCTAACCTAACCCAACCTATCATCTCGGCGGTAATATTCGACAACATTCCTGGACGGTTGGCCTCTGTGTCTCCGTGGGACCTTTATATACAACAATAACGTAATATAACCTAACCTAACCCAACCTATCATCTCGGCGGTAATATTTGACAAAATTCCTGGCGAGTTGGCCTCTGCGTCTCCGCGGGACCTCCATATACATCAATAACGAAATATAACCAAACCTAATCCAACCTATCATCTCGGCGGTAATATTTAACAATATTCTTGACGAGATGGCCCCTACGTCTACGTGGGTCCTCCATATACATCAATAACGTAATATAACCTAACCTAACCCAACCTATCATCTCGGCGGTAATATTTGACAACATTCCTGGCGAGTTGGCCTCTGCGTCTCCGTGGGACCTTTATATACTGCAATAACGTAATATAACCTAACCTAACCCAATCTAACATCGCGGCTGTAATATTTGACAACATTCATGGCGACTTGGCCTCTACGTCTCCGTGGGACCTCCATATACATCAATAACGAAATATAACCTAACCTAACCCAACCTATCATCTCGGCGGTAATATTTGACAACATTCCTGGAGGGTTGGCCTCTACGTCTGCGTGGGACCTTTATATACATCAATAACGAAATATAACCTAACCTAACCCAACCTATCATCACGGCGGTAATATTTGACAACATTCCTGGAGGGTTGGCCTCTACGTCTGCGTGGGACCTTTATATACATCAAGAACGTAATATAACCAAACCTAATCCAACCTATCAACTCGGCGGTAATATTTAACAATATTCTTGACGAGATGGCCCCTACGTCTGCGTGGGACCTTTATATACATCAATAACGTAATATAGCCTAACCTAACCCAACCTAACATCTCGGCGGTAATAATTGGCAACATTCCTGGCTTGTTGGCCTCTACCAACCTTGTAGAGACCTTTATATACATCAATAACGTAATATAACCTAATCTAATCCATCCTATCATCTCGGCGGTAATATTTGACAATATTCTTGACGAGATGGCCCCTACGTCTACGTGGGTCCTTCATAAACCTCAATAACGTAATATAACCTAACCTAACCCAACCTAACATCTCGGCGGTAATATCTGACAACATTCCTGGCGAGTTGGCCTCTACGTCTGCGTGGGACCTTTATATACATCAATAACGTAATATAACCTAACCTAACCCAACCTATCATCTCGGCGGTAATATTTGACAACATTCCTGGAGGGTTGGCCTCTACGTCTGCGTGGGACCATTATATACATCAAGAACGTAATATAACCTAACCTAACCCAACCTAACATCTCGGCGGTAATATCTGACAACATTCCTGGCGAGTTGGCCTCTACGTCTCCGTGGGACCTTTATATACATCAATAACGTAATATAGCCTAACCTAACCCAACCTAACATCTCGGCGGTAATATTTGGCAACATTCCTGGCATGTTGGCCTCTACGTCTCCGTGAGACCTTCATATACATCAATAACGAATTATAACCAAACCTAACCCAACCTATTATCTCGGCGGTAATATTTGACCAAATACCTGGCGCGTTGGCCTCTACGTCTCCGTGGGATCTTCATATACATCAATAACGTAATATAACCTAACCTAATCCAACCTATCATCTCGGCGGTAATATTTGACAATATTCTTGACGAGATGGCCCCTACGTCTACGTGGGTCCTTCATGTACATCAATAACGTAATATAACCTATCCTAACCCAACCTATCATCTCGGCGGTAATATTTGACAACATTCCTGGCGAGTTGGCCTCTGCGTCTCCGTGGGACCTTTATATACTACAATAACGTAATATAACCTAACCTAACCCAATCTAACATCGCGGCTGTAATATTTGACAACATTCATGGCGAGTTGGCCTCTACGTCTCCGCGGGACCTTCATATACATCAATAACGAAATATAACCTAACCTAACCCAACCTATCATCTCGGCGGTAATATTTGACAACATTCCTGGAGGGTTGGCCTCTACGTCTGCGTGGGACCTTTATATACATCAAGAACGTAATATAACCTAACCTAAGCCAACCTAACATCTCGGCGGTAATAATTGGCAACATTTCTGTCTTGTTGGCCTCTACCAACCTTGTAGAGACCTTTATATACATCAATAACGTAATATAACCTAATCTAATCCAACCTATCATCTCGGCGGTAATATTTGACAATATTCTTGACGAGATGGCCCCTACGTCTACGTGGGTCCTTCATATACATCAATAACGTAATATAACCTAACCTAACCCAACCTATCATCTCGGCGGTAATATTTGGCAACATTCCTGGCGAGTTGGCCTCTGCTTCTCCGTGGGACCTTTATATACTACAATAACGAAATATAACCTAACCTAACCCAACCTATCATCTCGGCGGTAATATTTGACAACATTCCTGGAGGGTTGGCCTCTACGTCTGCGTGGGACCTTTATATACATCAGGAACGTAATATAACCTAACCTAAGCCAACCTAACATCTCGGCGGTAATAATTGGCAACATTCCTGGCTTGTTGGCCTCTACCAAACTTGTAGATACCTTTATATGCATCAATAACGTAATATAACCTAATCTAATCCAACCTATCATCTCGGCGGTAATATTTGACAATATTCTTGACAAGATGGCCCCTACGTCTACGTGGGTCCTTCATATACATCAATAACGTAATATAACCTAACATAATCCAACCTATCATCTCGGCGGTAATATTTGACAATATTCTTGACGAGATGGCCCCTACGTCTACGTAGGTCCTTCATATACATCAATAACGTAATATAACCTAACCTAACCCAATCTAACATCGCGGCTGTAATATTTGACAACATTCATGGCGAGTTGTCCTCTACGTCTCCGTGGGACCTTCATATACATCAATAACGAAATATAACCTAACCTAACCCAACCTATCGTCTCGGCGGTAATATTTGACAACATTCCTGGAGGGTTGGCCTCTGTGTCTCCGTGGGACCTTTATATACAACAATCACGTAATATAACCTAACCTAACCCAACCTATCATCTCGGCGGTAATATTTGACAAAATTCCAGGCGAGTTGGCCTCTGCGTCTCCGTGGGACCTCCATATACATCAATAACGAAATATAACCTAACCTAACCCAACCTATCATCTCGGCGGTAATATTTGACAACATTCCTGGAGGGTTGGCCTCTACGTCTGCGTGGGACCTTTATATACATCAAGAACGTAATATAACCTAACCTAACCCAACCTAACATCTCGGCGGTAATATTTGACAACATTCCTGGCGAGTTGGCCTCTACCAACCTTGTAGAGACCTTTATATACATCAATAACGTAATATAACCTAATCTAATCCAACCTATCATCTCGGCGGTAATATTTGACAATATTCTTGACGAGATGGCCCCTACGTCTACGTGGGTCCTTCATATACATCAATAACGTAATATAACCTAACCTAATCCAACCTATCATCTCGGCGGTAATATTTGACAATATTCTTGACGAGATGGCCCCTACGTCTACGTAGGTCCTTCATATACATCAATAACGTAATATAACCTAACCTAACCCAATCTAACATCGCGGCTGTAATATTTGACAACATTCATGGCGAGTTGTCCTCTACGTCTCCGTGGGACCTTCATATACATCAATAACGAAATATAACCTAACCTAACCCAACCTATCATCTCGGCGGTAATATTTGACAACATTCCTGGAGGGTTGGCCTCTACGTCTGCGTGGGACCTTTATATACATCAATAACGAAATATAACCTAACCTAACCCAACCTATCATCACGGCGGTAATATTTGACAACATTCCTGGAGGGTTGGCCTCTACGTCTGCGTGGGACCTTTATATACATCAAGAACGTAATATAACCTATCCTAACCCAACCTAACATCTCGGCGGTAATATTTGACAACATTCCTGGCGAGTTGGCCTCTACCAACCTTGTAGAGACCTTTATATACATCAATAACGTAATATAACCTAATCTAATCCATCCTATCATCTCGGCGGTAATATTTGACAATATTCTTGACGAGATGGCCCCTACGTCTACGTGGGTCCTTCATAAACCTCAATAACGTAATATAACCTAACCTAACCCAACCTAACATCTCGGCGGTAATATCTGACAACATTCCTGGCGAGTTGGCCTCTACGTCTGCGTGGGACCTTTATATACATCAAGAACGTAATATAACCTAACCTAACCCAACCTAACATCTCGGCGGTAATATTTGACAACATTCCTGGCGAGTTGGCCTCTACCAACCTTGTAGAGACCTTTATATACATCAATAACGTAATATAACCTAATCTAATCCAACCTATCATCTCGGCGGTAATATTTGACAATATTCTTGACGAGATGGCCCCTACGTCTACGTGGGTCCTTCATATACATCAATAACGTAATATAACCTAACCTAATCCAACCTATCATCTCGGCGGTAATATTTGACAATATTCTTGACGAGATGGCCCCTACGTCTACGTAGGTCCTTCATATACATCAATAACGTAATATAACCTAACCTAACCCAATCTAACATCGCGGCTGTAATATTTGACAACATTCATGGCGAGTTGTCCTCTACGTCTCCGTGGGACCTCCATATACATCAATAACGAAATATAACCTAACCTAACCCAACCTATCATCTCGGCGGTAATATTTGACAACATTCCTGGAGGGTTGGCCTCTACGTCTGCGTGGGACCTTTATATACATCAATAACGAAATATAACCTAACCTAACCCAACCTATCATCACGGCGGTAATATTTGACAACATTCCTGGAGGGTTGGCCTCTACGTCTGCGTGGGACCTTTATATACATCAAGAACGTAATATAACCTAACCTAACCCAACCTAACATCTCGGCGGTAATATTTGACAACATTCCTGGCGAGTTGGCCTCTACCAACCTTGTAGAGACCTTTATATACATCAATAACGTAATATAACCTAATCTAATCCAACCTATCATCTCGGCGGTAATATTTGACAATATTCTTGACGAGATGGCCCCTACGTCTACGTGGGTCCTTCATATACATCAATAACGTAATATAACCTAACCTAATCCAACCTATCATCTCGGCGGTAATATTTGACAATATTCTTGACGAGATGGCCCCTACGTCTACGTAGGTCCTTCATATACATCAATAACGTAATATAACCTAACCTAACCCAACCTAACATCGCGGCTGTAATATTTGACAACATTCATGGCGAGTTGTCCTCTACGTCTCCGTGGGACCTTCATATACATCAATAACGAAATATAACCTAACCTAACCCAACCTATCATCTCGGCGGTAATATTTGACAACATTCCTGGAGGGTTGGCCTCTACGTCTGCGTGGGACCTTTATATACATCAGGAACGTAATATAACCTAACCTAAGCCAACCTAACATCTCGGCGGTAATAATTGGCAACATTCCTGGCTTGTTGGCCTCTACCAAACTTGTAGATACCTTTATATGCATCAATAACGTAATATAACCTAATCTAATCCAACCTATCATCTCGGCGGTAATATTTGACAATATTCTTGACAAGATGGCCCCTACGTCTACGTGGGTCCTTCATATACATCAATAACGTAATATAACCTAACATAATCCAACCTATCATCTCGGCGGTAATATTTGACAATATTCTTGACGAGATGGCCCCTACGTCTACGTAGGTCCTTCATATACATCAATAACGTAATATAACCTAACCTAACCCAATCTAACATCGCGGCTGTAATATTTGACAACATTCATGGCGAGTTGTCCTCTACGTCTCCGTGGGACCTTCATATACATCAATAACGAAATATAACCTAACCTAACCCAACCTATCGTCTCGGCGGTAATATTTGACAACATTCCTGGAGGGTTGGCCTCTGTGTCTCCGTGGGACCTTTATATACAACAATAACGTAATATAACCTAACCTAACCCAACCTATCATCTCGGCGGTAATATTTGACAAAATTCCTGGCGAGTTGGCCTCTGCGTCTCCGTGGGACCTCCATATACATCAATAACGAAATATAACCTAACCTAACCCAACCTATCATCTCGGCGGTAATATTTGACAACATTCCTGGAGGGTTGGCCTCTACGTCTGCGTGGGACCTTTATATACATCAAGAACGTAATATAACCTAACCTAACCCAACCTAACATCTCGGCGGTAATATTTGACAACATTCCTGGCGAGTTGGCCTCTACCAACCTTGTAGAGACCTTTATATACATCAATAACGTAATATAACCTAATCTAATCCAACCTATCATCTCGGCGGTAATATTTGACAATATTCTTGACGAGATGGCCCCTACGTCTACGTGGGTCCTTCATATACATCAATAACGTAATATAACCTAACCTAATCCAACCTATCATCTCGGCGGTAATATTTGACAATATTCTTGACGAGATGGCCCCTACGTCTACGTAGGTCCTTCATATACATCAATAACGTAATATAACCTAACCTAACCCAATCTAACATCGCGGCTGTAATATTTGACAACATTCATGGCGAGTTGTCCTCTACGTCTCCGTGGGACCTTCATATACATCAATAACGAAATATAACCTAACCTAACCCAACCTATCATCTCGGCGGTAATATTTGACAACATTCCTGGAGGGTTGGCCTCTACGTCTGCGTGGGACCTTTATATACATCAATAACGAAATATAACCTAACCTAACCCAACCTATCATCACGGCGGTAATATTTGACAACATTCCTGGAGGGTTGGCCTCTACGTCTGCGTGGGACCTTTATATACATCAAGAACGTAATATAACCTAACCTAACCCAACCTAACATCTCGGCGGTAATATTTGACAACATTCCTGGCGAGTTGGCCTCTACCAACCTTGTAGAGACCTTTATATACATCAATAACGTAATATAACCTAATCTAATCCAACCTATCATCTCGGCGGTAATATTTGACAATATTCTTGACGAGATGGCCCCTACGTCTACGTGGGTCCTTCATATACATCAATAACGTAATATAACCTAACCTAATCCAACCTATCATCTCGGCGGTAATATTTGACAATATTCTTGACGAGATGGCCCCTACGTCTACGTAGGTCCTTCATATACATCAATAACGTAATATAACCTAACCTAACCCAATCTAACATCGCGGCTGTAATATTTGACAACATTCATGGCGAGTTGTCCTCTACGTCTCCGTGGGACCTTCATATACATCAATAACGAAATATAACCTAACCTAACCCAACCTATCATCTCGGCGGTAATATTTGACAACATTCCTGGAGGGTTGGCCTCTACGTCTGCGTGGGACCTTTATATACATCAAGAACGTAATATAACCTAACCTAACCCAACCTAACATCTCGGCGGTAATATCTGACATCATTCCTGGCGAGTTGGCCTCTACGTCTCCGTGGGACCTTTATATACATCAATAACGTAATATAACCTAACCTAACCCAACCTATCATCTCGGCGGTAATATTTGACAACATTCCTGGAGGGTTGGCCTCTACGTCTGCGTGGGACCATTATATACATCAAGAACGTAATATAACCTAACCTAACCCAACCTAACATCTCGGCGGTAATATTTGACAACATTCCTGGAGGGTTGGCCTCTACGTCTGCGTGGGACCATTATATACATCAAGAACGTAATATAACCTAACCTAACCCAACCTAACATCTCGGCGGTAATATCTGACAACATTCCTGGCGAGTTGGCCTCTACGTCTCCGTGGGACCTTTATATACATCAATAACGTAATATAGCCTAACCTAACCCAACCTAACATCTCGGCGGTAATATTTGGCAACATTCCTGGCATGTTGGCCTCTACGTCTCCGTGAGACCTTCATATACATCAATAACGAATTATAACCAAACCTAACCCAACCTATTATCTCGGCGGTAATATTTGACCAAATACCTGGCGCGTTGGCCTCTGCGTCTCCGTGGGATCTTCATATACATCAATAACGTAATATAACCTAACCTAATCCAACCTATCATCTCGGCGGTAATATTTGACAATATTCTTGACGAGATGGCCCCTACGTCTACGTGGGTCCTTCATGTACATCAATAACGTAATATAACCTAACCTAACCCAACCTATCATCTCGGCGGTAATATTTGACAACATTCCTGGCGAGTTGGCCTCTGCGTCTCCGTGGGACCTTTATATACTACAATAACGTAATATAACCTAACCTAAACCAATCTAACATCGCGGCTGTAATATTTGACAACATTCATGGCGAGTTGGCCTCTACGTCTCCGTGGGACCTTCATATACATCAATAACGAAATATAACCTAACCTAACCCAACCTATCATCTCGGCGGTAATATTTGACATCATTCCTGGAGGGTTGGCCTCTACGTCTGCGTGGGACTTTTATATACATCAAGAACGTAATATAACCTAACCTAAGCCAACCTAACATCTCGGCGGTAATAATTGGCAACATTCCTGGCTTGTTGGCCTCTACCAACCTTGTAGAGACCTTTATATACATCAATAACGTAATATAACCTAATCTAATCCAACCTATCATCTCGGCGGTAATATTTGGCAACATTCCTGGCGAGTTGGCCTCTGCGTCTCCGTGGGACCTTTATATACTACAATAACGAAATATAACCTAACCTAACCCAACCTATCATCTCGGCGGTAATATTTGACAACATTCCTGGAGGGTTGGCCTCTACGTCTGCGTGGGACCTTTATATACATCAAGAACGTAATATAACCTAACCTAAGCCAACCTAACATCTCGGCGGTAATAATTGGCAACATTCCTGGCTTGTTGGCCTCTACCAACCTTGTAGAGACCTTTATATACATCAATAACGTAATATAACCTAATCTAATCCAACCTATCATCTCGGCGGTAATATTTGACAATATTCTTGACGAGATGGCCCCTACGTCTACGTGGGTCCTTCATATACATCAATAACGTAATATAACCTAACCTAATCCAACCTATCATCTCGGCGGTAATATTTGACAATATTCTTGACGAGATGGCCCCTACGTCTACGTAGGTCCTTCATATACATCAATAACGAAATATAACCTAACTTAACCCAATCTAACATCGCGGCTGTAATATTTGACAACATTCAATGCGAGTTGTCCTCTACGTCTCCGTGGGACCTTCATATACATCAATAACGAAATATAACCTAACCTAACCCAACCTATCATCTCGGCGGTAATATTTGACAACATTCCTGGAGGGTTGGCCTCTACGTCTGCGTGGGACCATTATATACATCAAGAACGTAATATAACCTAACCTAACCCAACCTAACATCTCGGCGGTAATATCTGACAACATTCCTGGCGAGTTGGCCTCTACGTCTCCGTGGGACCTTTATATACATCAATAACGTAATATAACCTAACCTAAGCCAACCTAACATCTCGGCGGTAATAATTGGCAACATTCCTGGCTTGTTGGCCTCTACCAAACTTGTAGAGACCTTTATATGCATCAATAACGTAATATAACCTAATCTAATCCAACCTATCATCTCGGCGGTAATATTTGACAATATTCTTGACAAGATGGCCCCTACGTCTACGTGGGTCCTTCATATACATCAATAACGTAATATAACCTAACATAATCCAACCTATCATCTCGGCGGTAATATTTGACAATATTCTTGACGAGATGGCCCCTACGTCTACGTAGGTCCTTCATATACATCAATAACGTAATATAACCTAACCTAACCCAATCTAACATCGCGGCTGTAATATTTGACAACATTCATGGCGAGTTGTCCTCTACGTCTCCGTGGGACCTTCATATACATCAATAACGAAATATAACCTAACCTAATCCAACCTATCGTCTCGGCGGTAATATTTGACAACATTCCTGGAGGGTTGGCCTCTGTGTCTCCGTGGGACCTTTATATACAACAATAACGTAGTATAACCTAACCTAACCCAACCTATCACCTCGGCGGTAATATTTGACAAAATTCCTGGCGAGTTGGCCTCTGCGTCTCCGTGGGACCTCCATATACATCAATAACGAAATATAACCTAACCTAACCCAACCTATCATCTCGGCGGTAATATTTGACAACATTCCTGGAGGTTTGGCCTCTACGTCTGCGTGGGACCTTTATATACATCAAGAACGTAATATAACCTAACCTAACCCAACCTAACATCTCGGCGGTAATATTTGACAACATTCCTGGCGAGTTGGCCTCTACCAACCTTGTAGAGACCTTTATATACATCAATAACGTAATATAACCTAATCTAATCCAACCTATCATCTCGGCGGTAATATTTGACAATATTCTTGACGAGATGGCCCCTACGTCTACGTGGGTCCTTCATATACATCAATAACGTAATATAACCTAACCTAATCCAACCTATCATCTCGGCGGTAATATTTGACAATATTCTTGACGAGATGGCCCCTACGTCTACGTAGGTCCTTCATATACATCAATAACGTAATATAACCTAACCTAACCCAATCTAACATCGCGGCTGTAATATTTGACAACATTCATGGCGAGTTGTCCTCTACGTCTCCGTGGGACCTTCATATACATCAATAACGAAATATAACCTAACCTAACCCAACCTATCATCTCGGCGGTAATATTTGACAACATTCCTGGAGGGTTGGCCTCTACGTCTGCGTGGGACCTTTATATACATCAATAACGAAATATAACCTAACCTAACCCAACCTATCATCACGGCGGTAATATTTGACAACATTCCTGGAGGGTTGGCCTCTACGTCTGCGTGGGACCTTTATATACATCAAGAACGTAATATAACCTAACCTAAGCCAACCTAACATCTCGGCGGTAATAATTGGCAACATTCCTGGCTTGTTGGCCTCTACCAACCTTGTAGAGACCTTTATATACATCAATAACTTAATATAACCTAATCTAATCCAACCTATCATCTCGGCGGTAATATTTGACAATATTCTTGACGAGATGGCCCCTACGTCTACGTGGGTCCTTCATATACATCAATAACGTAATATAACCTAACCTAATCCAACCTATCATCTCGGCGGTAATATTTGACAATATTCTTGACGAGATGGCCCCTACGTCTACGTAGGTCCTTCATATACATCAATAACGAAATATAACCTAACGTAACCCAATCTAACATCGCGGCTGTAATATTTGACAACATTCAATGCGAGTTGTCCTCTGTGTCTCCGTGGGACCTTTATATACAACAATAACGTAATATAACCTAACCTAACCCAACCTATCATCTCGGCGGTAATATTTGGCAACATTCCTGGCGAGTTGGCCTCTGCTTCTCCGTGGGACCTTTATATACTACAATAACGAAATATAACCTAACCTAACCCAACCTATCATCTCGGCGGTAATATTTGACAACATTCCTGGAGGGTTGGCCTCTACGTCTGCGTGGGACCTTTATATACATCAGGAACGTAATATAACCTAACCTAAGCCAACCTAACATCTCGGCGGTAATAATTGGCAACATTCCTGGCTTGTTGGCCTCTACCAAACTTGTAGAGACCTTTATATGCATCAATAACGTAATATAACCTAATATAATCCAACCTATCATCTCGGCGGTAATATTTGACAATATTCTTGACGAGATGGCCCCTACGTCTACGTGGGTCCTTCATATACATCAATAACGTAATATAACCTAACCTAATCCAACCTATCATCTCGGCGGTAATATTTGACAATATTCTTGACGAGATGGCCCCTACGTCTACGTAGGTCCTTCATATACATCAATAACGTAATATAACCTAACCTAACGCAATCTAACATCGCGGCTGTAATATTTGACAACATTCATGGCGAGTTGTCCTCTACGTCTCCGTGGGACCTTCATATACATCAATAACGAAATATAACCTAACCTAACCCAACCTATCATCTCGGCGGTAATATTTGACAACATTCCTGGAGGGTTGGCCTCTACGTCTGCGTGGGACCTTTATATACATCAAGAACGTAATATAACCTAACCTAACCCAACCTAACATCTCGGCGGTAATATCTGACATCATTCCTGGCGAGTTGGCCTCTACGTCTCCGTGGGACCTTTATATACATCAATAACGTAATATAACCTAACCTAACCCAACCTATCATCTCGGCGGTAATATTTGGCAACATTCCTGGCGAGTTGGCCTCTGCGTCTCCGTGGGACCTTTATATACTACAATAACGTAATATAACCTAACCTAACCCAATCTAACATCGCGGCTGTAATATTTGACAACATTCATGGCGAGTTGGCCTCTACGTCTCCGTGGGACCTTCATATACATCAATAACGAAATATAACCTAACCTAACCCAACCTATCATCTCGGCGGTAATATTTGACAACATTCCTGGAGGGTTGGCCTCTACGTCTGCGTGGGACCTTTATATACATCAAGAACGTAATATAACCTAACCTAAGCCAACCTAACATCTCGGCGGTAATAATTGGCAACATTCCTGGCTTGTTGGCCTCTACCAACCTTGTAGAGACCTTTATATACATCAATAACGTAATATAACCATACCTAACCCAATCTAACATCGCGGCTGTAATATTTGACAACATTCATGGCGAGTTGGCCTCTACGTCTCCGTGGGACCTTCATATACATCAATAACGAAATATAACCTAACCTAACCCAACCTATCATCTCGGCGGTAATATTTGACAACATTCCTGGAGGGTTGGCCTCTACGTCTGCGTGGGACCTTTATATACATCAAGAACGTAATATAACCTAACCTAACCCAACCTAACATCTCGGCGGTAATATCTGACAACATTCCTGGCGAGTTGGCCTCTACGTCTGCGTGGGACCTTTATATACATCAATAACGTAATATAACCTAACCTAACCCAACCTATCATCTCGGCGGTAATATTTGACAACATTCCTGGAGGGTTGGCCTCTACGTCTGCGTGGGACCATTATATACATCAAGAACGTAATATAACCTAACCTAACCCAACCTAACATCTCGGCGGTAATATCTGACAACATTCCTGGCGAGTTGGCCTCTACGTCTCCGTGGGACCTTTATATACATCAATAACGTAATATAGCCTAACCTAACCCAACCTAACATCTCGGCGGTAATATTTGGCAACATTCCTGGCATGTTGGCCTCTACGTCTCCGTGAGACCTTCATATACATCAATAACGAATTATAACCAAACCTAACCCAACCTATTATCTAGGCGGTAATATTTGACCAAATACCTGGCGCGTTGGCCTCTACGTCTCCGTGGGATCTTCATATACATCAATAACGTAATATAACCTAACCTAATCCAACCTATCATCTCGGCGGTAATATTTGACAATATTCTTGACGAGATGGCCCCTACGTCTACGTGGGTCCTTCATATACATCAATAACGTAATATAACCTAACCTAACCCAACCTATCATCTCGGCGGTAATATTTGGCAACATTCCTGGCGAGTTGGCCTCTGCTTCTCCGTGGGACCTTTATATACTACAATAACGAAATATAACCTAACCTAACCCAACCTATCATCTCGGCGGTAATATTTGACAACATTCCTGGAGGGTTGGCCTCTACGTCTGCGTGGGACCTTTATATACATCAGGAACGTAATATAACCTAACCTAAGCCAACCTAACATCTCGGCGGTAATAATTGGCAACATTCCTGGCTTGTTGGCCTCTACCAAACTTGTAGAGACCTTTATATGCATCAATAACGTAATATAACCTAATCTAATCCAACCTATCATCTCGGCGGTAATATTTGACAATATTCTTGACAAGATGGCCCCTACGTCTACGTGGGTCCTTCATATACATCAATAACGTAATATAACCTAACATAATCCAACCTATCATCTCGGCGGTAATATTTGACAATATTCTTGACGAGATGGCCCCTACGTCTACGTAGGTCCTTCATATACATCAATAACGTAATATAACCTAACCTAACCCAATCTAACATCGCGGCTGTAATATTTGACAACATTCATGGCGAGTTGTCCTCTACGTCTCCGTGGGACCTTCATATACATCAATAACGTAATATAACCATACCTAACCCAATCTAACATCGCGGCTGTAATATTTGACAACATTCATGGCGAGTTGGCCTCTACGTCTCCGTGGGACCTTCATATACATCAATAACGAAATATAACCTAACCTAACCCAACCTATCATCTCGGCGGTAATATTTGACAACATTCCTGGAGGGTTGGCCTCTACGTCTGCGTGGGACCTTTATATACATCAAGAACGTAATATAACCTAACCTAACCCAACCTAACATCTCGGCGGTAATATCTGACAACATTCCTGGCGAGTTGGCCTCTACGTCTGCGTGGGACCTTTATATACATCAATAACGTAATATAACCTAACCTAACCCAACCTATCATCTCGGCGGTAATATTTGACAACATTCCTGGAGGGTTGGCCTCTACGTCTGCGTGGGACCATTATATACATCAAGAACGTAATATAACCTAACCTAACCCAACCTAACATCTCGGCGGTAATATCTGACAACATTCCTGGCGAGTTGGCCTCTACGTCTCCGTGGGACCTTTATATACATCAATAACGTAATATAGCCTAACCTAACCCAACCTAACATCTCGGCGGTAATATTTGGCAACATTCCTGGCATGTTGGCCTCTACGTCTCCGTGAGACCTTCATATACATCAATAACGAATTATAACCAAACCTAACCCAACCTATTATCTAGGCGGTAATATTTGACCAAATACCTGGCGCGTTGGCCTCTACGTCTCCGTGGGATCTTCATATACATCAATAACGTAATATAACCTAACCTAATCCAACCTATCATCTCGGCGGTAATATTTGACAATATTCTTGACGAGATGGCCCCTACGTCTACGTGGGTCCTTCATGTACATCAATAACGTAATATAACCTAACCTATCCCAACCTATCATCTCGGCGGTAATATTTGACAACATTCCTGGCGAGTTGGCCTCTGCGTCTCCGTGGGACCTTTATATACTACAATAACGTAATATAACCTAACCTAACCCAATCTAACATCGCGGCTGTAATATTTGACAACATTCATGGCGAGTTGGCCTCTACGTCTCCGTGGGACCTTTATATACATCAAGAACGTAATATAACCTAACCTAAGCCAACCTAACATCTCGGCGGTAATAATTGGCAACATTTCTGGCTTGTTGGCCTCTACCAACCTTGTAGAGACCTTTATATACATCAATAACGTAATATAACCTAATCTAATCCAACCTATCATCTCGGCGGTAATATTTGACAATATTCTTGACGAGATGGCCCCTACGTCTACGTGGGTCCTTCATATACATCAATAACGTAATATAACCTAACCTAACCCAACCTATCATCTCGGCGGTAATATTTGGCAACATTCCTGGCGAGTTGGCCTCTGCTTCTCCGTGGGACCTTTATATACTACAATAACGAAATATAACCTAACCTAACCCAACCTATCATCTCGGCGGTAATATTTGACAACATTCCTGGAGGGTTGGCCTCTACGTCTGCGTGGGACCTTTATATACATCAGGAACGTAATATAACCTAACCTAAGCCAACCTAACATCTCGGCGGTAATAATTGGCAACATTCCTGGCTTGTTGGCCTCTACCAAACTTGTAGAGACCTTTATATGCATCAATAACGTAATATAACCTAATCTAATCCAACCTATCATCTCGGCGGTAATATTTGACAATATTCTTGACAAGATGGCCCCTACGTCTACGTGGGTCCTTCATATACATCAATAACGTAATATAACCTAACATAATCCAACCTATCATCTCGGCGGTAATATTTGACAATATTCTTGACGAGATGGCCCCTACGTCTACGTAGGTCCTTCATATACATCAATAACGTAATATAACCTAACCTAACCCAATCTAACATCGCGGCTGTAATATTTGACAACATTCATGGCGAGTTGTCCTCTACGTCTCCGTGGGACCTTCATATACATCAATAACGAAATATAACCTAACCTAACCCAACCTATCGTCTCGGCGGTAATATTTGACAACATTCCTGGAGGGTTGGCCTCTGCTTCTCCGTGGGACCTTTATATACTACAATAACGAAATATAACCTAACCTAACCCAACCTATCATCTCGGCGGTAATATTTGACAACATTCCTGGAGGGTTGGCCTCTACGTCTGCGTGGGACCTTTATATACATCAGGAACGTAATATAACCTAACCTAAGCCAACCTAACATCTCGGCGGTAATAATTGGCAACATTCCTGTCTTGTTGGCCTCTACCAAACTTGTAGAGACCTTTATATGCATCAATAACGTAATATAACCTAATCTAATCCAACCTATCATCTCGGCGGTAATATTTGACAATATTCTTGACAAGATGGCCCCTACGTCTACGTGGGTCCTTCATATACATCAATAACGTAATATAACCTAACATAATCCAACCTATCATCTCGGCGGTAATATTTGACAATATTCTTGACGAGATGGCCCCTACGTCTACGTAGGTCCTTCATATACATCAATAACGTAATATAACCTAACCTAACCCAATCTAACATCGCGGCTGTAATATTTGACAACATTCATGGCGAGTTGTCCTCTACGTCTCCGTGGGACCTTCATATACATCAATAACGAAATATAACCTAACCTAACCCAACCTATCGTCTCGGCGGTAATATTTGACAACATTCCTGGAGGGTTGGCCTCTGTGTCTCCGTGGGACCTTTATATACAACAATAACGTAATATAACCTAACCTAACCCAACCTATCATCTCGGCGGTAATATTTGACAACATTCCTGGAGGGTTGGCCTCTACGTCTGCGTGGGACCTTTATATACATCAGGAACGTAATATAACCTAACCTAAGCCAACCTAACATCTCGGCGGTAATAATTGGCAACATTCCTGTCTTGTTGGCCTCTACCAAACTTGTAGAGACCTTTATATGCATCAATAACGTAATATAACCTAATCTAATCCAACCTATCATCTCGGCGGTAATATTTGACAATATTCTTGACAAGATGGCCCCTACGTCTACGTGGGTCCTTCATATACATCAATAACGTAATATAACCTAACATAATCCAACCTATCATCTCGGCGGTAATATTTGACAATATTCTTGACGAGATGGCCCCTACGTCTACGTAGGTCCTTCATATACATCAATAACGTAATATAACCTAACCTAACCCAATCTAACATCGCGGCTGTAATATTTGACAACATTCATGGCGAGTTGTCCTCTACGTCTCCGTGGGACCTTCATATACATCAATAACGAAATATAACCTAACCTAACCCAACCTATCGTCTCGGCGGTAATATTTGACAACATTCCTGGAGGGTTGGCCTCTGTGTCTCCGTGGGACCTTTATATACAACAATAACGTAATATAACCTAACCTAACCCAACCTATCATCTCGGCGGTAATATTTGACAACATTCCTGGAGGGTTGGCCTCTACGTCTGCGTGGGACCTTTATATACATCAAGAACGTAATATAACCTAACCTAAGCCAACCTAACATCTCGGCGGTAATAATTGGCAACATTCCTGGCTTGTTGGCCTCTACCAACCTTGTAGAGACCTTTATATACATCAATAACGTAATATAACCTAATCTAATCCAACCTATCATCTCGGCGGTAATATTTGACAATATTCTTGACGAGATGGCCCCTACGTCTACGTGGGTCCTTCATATACATCAATAACGTAATATAACCTAACCTAATCCAACCTATCATCTCGGCGGTAATATTTGACAATATTCTTGACGAGATGGCCCTTCGTCTACGTAGGTCCTTCATATACATCAATAACGAAATATAACCTAACTTAACCCAATCTAACATCGCGGCTGTAATATTTGACAACATTCAATGCGAGTTGTCCTCTACGTCTCCGTGGGACCTTCATATACATCAATAACGAAATATAACCTAACCTAACCCAACCTATCATCTCGGCGGTAATATTTGACAACATTCCTGGAGGGTTGGCCTCTACGTCTGCGTGGGACCATTATATACATCAAGAACGTAATATAACCTAACCTAACCCAACCTAACATCTCGGCGGTAATATCTGACAACATTCCTGGCGAGTTGGCCTCTACGTCTCCGTGGGACCTTTATATACATCAATAACGTAATATAACCTAACCTAAGCCAACCTAACATCTCGGCGGTAATAATTGGCAACATTCCTGGCTTGTTGGCCTCTACCAAACTTGTAGAGACCTTTATATGCATCAATAACGTAATATAACCTAATCTAATCCAACCTATCATCTCGGCGGTAATATTTGACAATATTCTTGACAAGATGGCCCCTACGTCTACGTGGGTCCTTCATATACATCAATAACGTAACATAACCTAACATAATCCAACCTATCATCTCGGCGGTAATATTTGACAATATTCTTGACGAGATGGCCCCTACGTCTACGTAGGTCCTTCATATACATCAATAACGTAATATAACCTAACCTAACCCAATCTAACATCGCGGCTGTAATATTTGACAACATTCATGGCGAGTTGTCCTCTACGTCTCCGTGGGACCTTCATATACATCAATAACGAAATATAACCTAACCTAACCCAACCTATCGTCTCGGCGGTAATATTTGACAACATTCCTGGAGGGTTGGCCTCTGTGTCTCCGTGGGACCTTTATATACAACAATAACGTAATATAACCTAACCTAACCCAACCTATCATCTCGGCGGTAATATTTGACAAAATTCCTGGCGAGTTGGCCTCTGCGTCTCCGTGGGACCTCCATATACATCAATAACGAAATATAACCTAACCTAACCCAACCTATCATCTCGGCGGTAATATTTGACAACATTCCTGGAGGGTTGGCCTCTACGTCTGCGTGGGACCTTTATATACATCAAGAACGTAATATAACCTAACCTAACCCAACCTAACATCTCGGCCGTAATATTTGACAACATTCCTGGCGAGTTGGCCTCTACCAACCTTGTAGAGACCTTTATATACATCAATAACGTAATATAACCTAATCTAATCCAACCTATCATCTCGGCGGTAATATTTGACAATATTCTTGACGAGATGGCCCCTACGTCTACGTGGGTCCTTCATATACATCAATAACGTAATATAACCTAACCTAATCCAACCTATCATCTCGGCGGTAATATTTGACAATATTCTTGACGAGATGGCCCCTACGTCTACGTAGGTCCTTCATATACATCAATAACGTAATATAACCTAACCTAACCCAATCTAACATCGCGGCTGTAATATTTGACAACATTCATGGCGAGTTGTCCTCTACGTCTCCGTGGGACCTTCATATACATCAATAACGAAATATAACCTAACCTAACCCAACCTATCGTCTCGGCGGTAATATTTGACAACATTCCTGGAGGGTTGGCCTCTGTGTCTCCGTGGGACCTTTATATACAACAATAACGTAATATAACCTAACCTAACCCAACCTATCATCTCGGCGGTAATATTTGACAAAATTCCTGGCGAGTTGGCCTCTGCGTCTCCGTGGGACCTCCATATACATCAATAACGAAATATAACCTAACCTAACCCAACCTATCATCTCGGCGGTAATATTTGACAACATTCCTGGAGGGTTGGCCTCTACGTCTGCGTGGGACCTTTATATACATCAAGAACGTAATATAACCTAACCTAACCCAACCTAACATCTCGGCCGTAATATTTGACAACATTCCTGGCGAGTTGGCCTCTACCAACCTTGTAGAGACCTTTATATACATCAATAACGTAATATAACCTAATCTAATCCAACCTATCATCTCGGCGGTAATATTTGACAATATTCTTGACGAGATGGCCCCTACGTCTACGTGGGTCCTTCATATACATCAATAACGTAATATAACCTAACCTAATCCAACCTATCATCTCGGCGGTAATATTTGACAATATTCTTGACGAGATGGCCCCTACGTCTACGTAGGTCCTTCATATACATCAATAACGTAATATAACCTAACCTAACCCAATCTAACATCGCGGCTGTAATATTTGACAACATTCATGGCGAGTTGTCCTCTACGTCTCCGTGGGACCTTCATATACATCAATAACGAAATATAACCTAACCTAACCCAACCTATCATCTCGGCGGTAATATTTGACAACATTCCTGGAGGGTTGGCCTCTACGTCTGCGTGGGACCTTTATATACATCAATAACGAAATATAACCTAACCTAACCCAACCTATCATCACGGCGGTAATATTTGACAACATTCCTGGAGGGTTGGCCTCTACGTCTGCGTGGGACCTTTATATACATCAAGAACGTAATATAACCTAACCTAAGCCAACCTAACATCTCGGCGGTAATAATTGGCAACATTCCTGGCTTGTTGGCCTCTACCAACCTTGTAGAGACCTTTATATACATCAATAACGTAATATAACCTAATCTAATCCAACCTATCATCTCGGCGGTAATATTTGACAATATTCTTGACGAGATGGCCCCTACGTCTACGTGGGTCCTTCATATACATCAATAACGTAATATAACCTAACCTAATCCAACCTATCATCTCGGCGGTAATATTTGACAATATTCTTGACGAGATGGCCCCTACGTCTACGTAGGTCCTTCATATACATCAATAACGAAATATAACCTAACTTAACCCAATCTAACATCGCGGCTGTAATATTTGACAACATTCAATGCGAGTTGTCCTCTGTGTCTCCGTGGAACCTTTATATACAACAATAACGTAATATAACCTAACCTAACCCAACCTATCATCTCGGCGGTAATATTTGACAAAATTCCTGGCGAGTTGGCCTCTGCGTCTCCGTGGGACCTCCATATACATCAATAACGAAATATAACCTAACCTAACCCAACCTATCATCTCGGCGGTAATATTTGACAACATTCCTGGAGGGTTGGCCTCTACGTCTGCGTGGGACCTTTATATACATCAAGAACGTAATATAACCTAACCTAAGCCAACCTAACATCTCGGCGGTAATAATTGGCAACATTCCTGTCTTGTTGGCCTCTACCAACCTTGTAGAGACATTTATATACATCAATAACGTAATATAACCTAATCTAATCCAACCTATCATCTCGGCGGTAATATTTGACAATATTCTTGACGAGGTGGCCCCTACGTCTACGTGGGTCCTTCATATACATCAATAACGTAATATAACCTAACCTAATCCAACCTATCATCTCGGCGGTAATATTTGACAATATTCTTGACGAGATGGCCCCTACGTCTACGTAGGTCCTTCATATACATCAATAACGTAATATAACCTAACCTAACCCAATCTAACATCGCGGCTGTAATATTTGACAACATTCATGGCGAGTTGTCCTCTACGTCTCTGTGGGACCTTCATATACATCAATAACGAAATATAACCTAACCTAACCCAACCTTTCATCTCGGCGGTAATATTTGACAACATTCCTGGAGGGTTGGCCTCTACGTCTGCGTGGGACCTTTATATACATCAATAACGTAATATAGCCTAACCTAACCCAACCTAACATCTCGGCGGTAATATTTGGCAACATTCCTGGCATGTTGGCCTCTACGTCTCCGTGAGACCTTCATATACATCAATAACGAATTATAACCAAACCTAACCCAACCTATTATCTCGGCGGTAATATTTGACCAAATACCTGGCGCGTTGGCCTCTACGTCTCCGTGGGATCTTCATATACATCAATAACGTAATATAACCTAACCTAATCCAACCTATCATCTCGGCGGTAATATTTGGCAACATTCCTGGCGAGTTGGCCTCTGCGTCTCCGTGGGACCTTTATATACTACAATAACGAAATATAACCTAACCTAACCCAACCTATCATCTCGGCGGTAATATTTGACAACATTCCTGGAGGGTTGGCCTCTACGTCTGCGTGGGACCTTTCTATACATCAAGAACGTAATATAACCTAACCTAAGCCAACCTAACATCTCGGCGGTAATAATTGGCAACATTCCTGGCTTGTTGGCCTCTACCAAACTTGTAGAGACCTTTATATACATCAATAACGTAATATAACCTAATCTAATCCAACCTATCATCTCGGCGGTAATATTTGACAATATTCTTGACGAGATGGCCCCTACGTCTACGTGGGTCCTTCATATACATCAATAACGTAATATAACCTAACATAATCCAACCTATCATCTCGGCGGTAATATTTGACAATATTCTAGACGAGATGGCCCCTACGTCTACGTAGGTCCTTCATATACATCAATAACGTAATATAACCTAACCTAACCCAATCTAACATCGCGGCTGTAATATTTGACAAAATTCATGGCGAGTTGTCCTCTACGTCTCCGTGGGACCTTCATATACATCAATAACGAAATATAACCTAACCTAACCCAACCTATCATCTCGGCGGTAATATTTGACAACATTCCTGGAGGGTTGGCCTCTACGTCTGCGTGGGACCTTTATATACATCAATAACGAAATATAACCTAACCTAACCCAACCTATCATCTCGGCGGTAATATTTGACAACATTCCTGGAGGGTTGGCCTCTACGTCTGCGTGGGACCTTTATATACATCAAGAACGTAATATAACCTAACCTAAGCCAACCTAACATCTCGGCGGTAATAATTGGCAACATTCCTGGCTTGTTGGCCTCTACCAACCTTGTAGAGACATTTATATACATCAATAACGTAATATAACCTAATCTAATCCAACCTATCATCTCGGCGGTAATATTTGACAATATTCTTGACGAGATGGCCCCTACGTCTACGTGGGTCCTTCATAAACCTCAATAACGTAATATAACCTAACCTAACCCAACCTAACATCTCGGCGGTAATATCTGACAACATTCCTGGCGAGTTGGCCTCTACGTCTCCGTGGGACCTTTATATACATCAATAACGTAATATAGCCTAACCTAACCCAACCTAACATCTCGGCGGTAATAATTGGCAACATTCCTGGCTTGTTGGCCTCTACCAACCTTGTAGAGACCTTTATATACATCAATAACGTAATATAACCTAATCTAATCCAACCTATCATCTCGGCGGTAATATTTGACAATACTCTTGACGAGATGGCCCCTACGTCTACGTGGGTCCTTCATGTACATCAATAACGTAATATAACCTAACCTAACCCAACCTATCATCTCGGCGATAATATTTGGCAACATTCCTGGCGAGTTGGCCTCTGCGTCTCCGTGGGACCTTTATATACTACAATAACGTAATATAACCTAACCTAACCCAATCTAACATCGCGGCTGTAATATTTGACAACATTCATGGCGAGTTGGCCTCTACGTCTCCGTGGGACCTTCATATACATCAATAACGAAATATAACGTAACCTAACCCAACCTATCATCTCGGCGGTAATATTTGACAACATTCCTGGAGGGTTGGCCTCTACGTCTGCGTGGGACCTTTATATACATCAAGAACGTAATATAACCTAACCTAAGCCAACCTAACATCTCGGCGGTAATAATTGGCAACATTCCTGTCTTGTTGGCCTCTACCAACCTTGTAGAGACATTTATATACATCAATAACGTAATATAACCTAATCTAATCCAACCTATCATCTCGGCGGTAATATTTGACAATATTCTTGACGAGGTGGCCCCTACGTCTACGTGGGTCCTTCATATACATCAATAACGTAATATAACCTAACATAATCCAACCTATCATCTCGGCGGTAATATTTGACAATATTCTTGACGAGATGGCCCCTACGTCTACGTAGGTCCTTCATATACATCAATAACGTAATATAACCTAACCTAACCCAATCTAACATCGCGGCTGTAATATTTGACAACATTCATGGCGAGTTGTCCTCTACGTCTCCGTGGGACCTTCATATACATCAATAACGAAATATAACCTAACCTAACCCAACCTATCATCTCGGCGGTAATATTTGACAACATTCCTGAAGGGTTGGCCTCTACGTCTGCGTGGGACCTTTATATACATCAATAACGAAATATAACCTAACCTAACCCAACCTATCATCTCGGCGGTAATATTTGACAACATTCCTGGAGGGTTAGCCTCTACGTCTGCGTGGGACCTTTATATACATCAAGAACGTAATATAAACTAACCTAAGCCAACCTAACATCTCGGCGGTAATAATTGGCAACATTCCTGGCTTGTTGGCCTCTACCAACCTTGTAGAGACATTTATATACATCAATAACGTAATATAACCTAATCTAATCCAACCTATCATCTCGGCGGTAATATTTGACAATATTCTTGACGAGATGGCCCCTACGTCTACGTGGGTCCTTCATATACATCAATAACGTAATATAACCTAACCTAATCCAACCTATCATCTCGGCGGTAATATTTGACAATATTCTTGACGAGATGGCCCCTACGTCTACGTAGGTCCTTCATATACATCAATAACGAAATATAACCTAACTTAACCCAATCTAACATCGCGGCTGTAATATTTGACAACATTCAATGCGAGTTGTCCTCTGTGTCTCCGTGGAACCTTTATATACAACAATAACGTAATATAACCTAACCTAACCCAACCTATCATCTCGGCGGTAATATTTGACAAAATTCCTGGCGAGTTGGCCTCTGCGTCTCCGTGGGACCTCCATATACATCAATAACGAAATATAACCTAACCTAACCCAACCTATCATCTCGGCGGTAATATTTGACAACATTCCTGGAGGGTTGGCCTCTACGTCTGCGTGGGACCTTTATATACATCAAGAACGTAATATAACCTAACCTAACCCAACCTAACATCTCGGCGGTAATATTTGACAACATTCCTGGCGAGTTGGCCTCTACCAACCTTGTAGAGACCTTTATATACATCAATAACGTAATATAACCTAATCTAATCCAACCTATCATCTCGGCGGTAATATTTGACAATATTCTTGACGAGATGGCCCCTACGTCTACGTGGGTCCTTCATATACATCAATAACGTAATATAACCTAACCTAATCCAACCTATCATCTCGGCGGTAATATTTGACAATATTCTTGACGAGATGGCCCCTACGTCTACGTAGGTCCTTCATATACATCAATAACGTAATATAACCTAACCTAACCCAATCTAACATCGCGGCTGTAATATTTGACAACATTCATGGCGAGTTGTCCTCTACGTCTCTGTGGGACCTTCATATACATCAATAACGAAATATAACCTAACCTAACCCAACCTTTCATCTCGGCGGTAATATTTGACAACATTCCTGGAGGGTTGGCCTCTACGTCTGCGTGGGACCTTTATATACATCAATAACGTAATATAGCCTAACCTAACCCAACCTAACATCTCGGCGGTAATATTTGGCAACATTCCTGGCATGTTGGCCTCTACGTCTCCGTGAGACCTTCATATACATCAATAACGAATTATAACCAAACCTAACCCAACCTATTATCTCGGCGGTAATATTTGACCAAATACCTGGCGCGTTGGCCTCTACGTCTCCGTGGGATCTTCATATACATCAATAACGTAATATAACCTAACCTAATCCAACCTATCATCTCGGCGGTAATATTTGGCAACATTCCTGGCGAGTTGGCCTCTGCGTCTCCGTGGGACCTTTATATACTACAATAACGAAATATAACCTAACCTAACCCAACCTATCATCTCGGCGGTAATATTTGACAACATTCCTGGAGGGTTGGCCTCTACGTCTGCGTGGGACCTTTCTATACATCAAGAACGTAATATAACCTAACCTAAGCCAACCTAACATCTCGGCGGTAATAATTGGCAACATTCCTGGCTTGTTGGCCTCTACCAAACTTGTAGAGACCTTTATATACATCAATAACGTAATATAACCTAATCTAATCCAACCTATCATCTCGGCGGTAATATTTGACAATATTCTTGACGAGATGGCCCCTACGTCTACGTGGGTCCTTCATATACATCAATAACGTAATATAACCTAACATAATCCAACCTATCATCTCGGCGGTAATATTTGACAATATTCTAGACGAGATGGCCCCTACGTCTACGTAGGTCCTTCATATACATCAATAACGTAATATAACCTAACCTAACCCAATCTAACATCGCGGCTGTAATATTTGACAAAATTCATGGCGAGTTGTCCTCTACGTCTCCGTGGGACCTTCATATACATCAATAACGAAATATAACGTAACCTAACCCAACCTATCATCTCGGCGGTAATATTTGACAACATTCCTGGAGGGTTGGCCTCTACGTCTGCGTGGGACCTTTATATACATCAAGAACGTAATATAACCTAACCTAAGCCAACCTAACATCTCGGCGGTAATAATTGGCAACATTCCTGTCTTGTTGGCCTCTACCAACCTTGTAGAGACATTTATATACATCAATAACGTAATATAACCTAATCTAATCCAACCTATCATCTCGGCGGTAATATTTGACAATATTCTTGACGAGGTGGCCCCTACGTCTACGTGGGTCCTTCATATACATCAATAACGTAATATAACCTAACATAATCCAACCTATCATCTCGGCGGTAATATTTGACAATATTCTTGACGAGATGGCCCCTACGTCTACGTAGGTCCTTCATATACATCAATAACGTAATATAACCTAACCTAACCCAATCTAACATCGCGGCTGTAATATTTGACAACATTCATGGCGAGTTGTCCTCTACGTCTCCGTGGGACCTTCATATACATCAATAACGAAATATAACCTAACCTAACCCAACCTATCATCTCGGCGGTAATATTTGACAACATTCCTGAAGGGTTGGCCTCTACGTCTGCGTGGGACCTTTATATACATCAATAACGAAATATAACCTAACCTAACCCAACCTATCATCTCGGCGGTAATATTTGACAACATTCCTGGAGGGTTAGCCTCTACGTCTGCGTGGGACCTTTATATACATCAAGAACGTAATATAAACTAACCTAAGCCAACCTAACATCTCGGCGGTAATAATTGGCAACATTCCTGGCTTGTTGGCCTCTACCAACCTTGTAGAGACATTTATATACATCAATAACGTAATATAACCTAATCTAATCCAACCTATCATCTCGGCGGTAATATTTGACAATATTCTTGACGAGATGGCCCCTACGTCTACGTGGGTCCTTCATATACATCAATAACGTAATATAACCTAACATAATCCAACCTATCATCTCGGCGGTAATATTTGACAATATTCTTGACGAGATGGCCCCTACGTCTACGTAGGTCCTTCATATACATCAATAACGTAATATAACCTAACCTAACCCAATCTAACATCGCGGCTGTAATATTTGACAACATTCATGACGAGTTGTCCTCTACGTCTCCGTGGGACCTTCATATACATTAATAACGAAATATAACCTAACCTAACCCAACCTATCATCTCGGCGGTAATATTTGACAACATTCCTGGAGGGTTGGCCTCTACGTCTGCGTGGGACCTTTATATACATCAATAACGAAATATAACCTAACCTAACCCAACCTATCATCACGGCGGTAATATTTGACAACATTCCTGGAGGGTTGGCCTCTACGTCTGCGTGGGACCTTTATATACATCAAGAACGTAATATAACCTAACCTAAGCCAACCTAACATCTCGGCGGTAATAATTGGCAACATTCCTGGCTTGTTGGCCTCTACCAACCTTGTAGAGACCTTTATATACATCAATAACGTAATATAACCTAATCTAATCCAACCTATCATCTCGGCGGTAATATTTGACAATATTCTTGACGAGATGGCCCCTACGTCTACGTGGGTCCTTCATATACATCAATAACGTAATATAACCTAACCTAATCCAACCTATCATCTCGGCGGTAATATTTGACAATATTCTTGACGAGATGGCCCCTACGTCTACGTAGGTCCTTCATATACATCAATAACGTAATATAACCTAACCTAACCCAATCTAACATCGCGGCTGTAATATTTGACAACATTCATGGCGAGTTGTCCTCTACGTCTCTGTGGGACCTTCATATACATCAATAACGAAATATAACCTAACCTAACCCAACCTTTCATCTCGGCGGTAATATTTGACAACATTCCTGGAGGGTTGGCCTCTACGTCTGCGTGGGACCTTTATATACATCAATAACGTAATATAGCCTAACCTAACCCAACCTAACATCTCGGCGGTAATATTTGGCAACATTCCTGGCATGTTGGCCTCTACGTCTCCGTGAGACCTTCATATACATCAATAACGAATTATAACCAAACCTAACCCAACCTATTATCTCGGCGGTAATATTTGACCAAATACCTGGCGCGTTGGCCTCTACGTCTCCGTGGGATCTTCATATACATCAATAACGTAATATAACCTAACCTAATCCAACCTATCATCTCGGCGGTAATATTTGGCAACATTCCTGGCGAGTTGGCCTCTGCGTCTCCGTGGGACCTTTATATACTACAATAACGAAATATAACCTAACCTAACCCAACCTATCATCTCGGCGGTAATATTTGACAACATTCCAGGAGGGTTGGCCTCTACGTCTGCGTGGGACCTTTATATACATCAAGAACGTAATATAACCTAACCTAAGGCAACCTAACATCTCGGCGGTAATAATTGGCAACATTCCTGGCTTGTTGGCCTCTACCAAACTTGTAGAGACCTTTATATACATCAATAACGTAATATAACCTAATCTAATCCAACCTATCATCTCGGCGGTAATATTTGACAATATTCTTGACGAGATGGCCCCTACGTCTACGTGGGTCCTTCATATACATCAATAACGTAATATAACCTAACATAATCCAACCTATCATCTCGGCGGTAATATTTGACAATATTCTAGACGAGATGGCCCCTACGTCTACGTAGGTCCTTCATATACATCAATAACGTAATATAACCTAACCTAACCCAATCTAACATCGCGGCTGTAATATTTGACAACATTCATGGCGAGTTGTCCTCTACGTCTCCGTGGGACCTTCATATACATCAATACCGAAATATAACCTAACCTAACCCAACCTATCATCTCGGCGGTAATATTTGACAACATTCCTGGAGGGTTGGCCTCTACGTCTGCGTGGGACCTTTATATACATCAATAACGAAATATAACCTAACCTAACCCAACCTATCATCACGGCGGTAATATTTGACAACATTCCTGGAGGGTTGGCCTCTACGTCTGCGTGGGACCTTTATATACATCAAGAACGTAATATAACCTAACCTAAGCCAACCTAACATCTCGGCGGTAATAATTGGCAACATTCCTGGCTTGTTGGCCTCTACCAACCTTGTAGAGACCTTTATATACATCAATAACGTAATATAACCTAATCTAATCCAACCTATCGTCTCGGCGGTAATATTTGACAATATTCTTGACGAGATGGCCCCTACGTCTACGTGGGTCCTTCATATACATCAATAACGTAATATAACCTAACCTAATCCAACCTATTATCTCGGCGGTAATATTTGACAATATTCTTGACGAGATGGCCCCTACGTCTACGTAGGTCCTTCATATACATCAATAACGTAATATAACCTAACCTAACCCAATCTAACATCGCGGCTGTAATATTTGACAACATTCATGGCGAGTTGTCCTCTACGTCTCCGTGGGACCTTCATATACATCAATAACGAAATATAACCTAACCTAACCCAACCTATCATCTCGGCGGTAATATTTGACAACATTCCTGGAGGGTTGGCCTCTACGTCTGCGTGGGACCTTTATATACATCAAGAACGTAATATAACCTAACCTAACCCAACCTAACATCTCGGCGGTAAGATTTGACAACATTCCTGGCGAGTTGGCCTCTACGTCTCCGTGGGACCTTTATATACATCAATAACGTAATATAGCCTAACCTAACCCAACCTAACATCTCGGCGGTAATAATTGGCAACATTCCTGGCTTGTTGGCCTCTACCAACCTTGTAGAGACCTTTATATACATCAATAACGTAATATAACCTAATCTAATCCATCCTATCATCTCGGCGGTAATATTTGACAATATTCTTGACGAGATGGCCCCTACGTCTACGTGGGTCCTTCATAAACCTCAATAACGTAATATAACCTAACCTAACCCAACCTAACATCTCGGCGGTAATATCTGACAACATTCCTGGCGAGTTGGCCTCTACGTCTCCGTGGGACCTTTATATACATCAATAACGTAATATAGCCTAACATAATCCAACCTATCATCTCGGCGGTAATATTTGACAATATTCTTGACGAGATGGCCCCTACGTCTACGTAGGTCCTTCATATACATCAATAACGTAATATAACCTAACCTAACCCAATCTAACATCGCGGCTGTAATATTTGACAAAATTCATGGCGAGTTGTCCTCTACGTCTCCGTGGGACCTTCATATACATCAATAACGAAATATAACCTAACCTAACCCAACCTATCATCTCGGCGGTAATATTTGACAACATTCCTGGAGGGTTGGCCTCTACGTCTGCGTGGGACCTTTATATACATCAATAACGAAATATAACCTAACCTAACCCAACCTATCATCTCGGCGGTAATATTTGACAACATTCCTGGAGGGTTGGCCTCTACGTCTGCGTGGGACCTTTATATACATCAAGAACGTAATATAACCTAACCTAAGCCAACCTAACATCTCGGCGGTAATAATTGGCAACATTCCTGGCTTGTTGGCCTCTACCAACCTTGTAGAGACATTTATATACATCAATAACGTAATATAACCTAATCTAATCCAACCTATCATCTCGGCGGTAATATTTGACAATATTCTTGACGAGATGGCCCCTACGTCTACGTGGGTCCTTCATAAACCTCAATAACGTAATATAACCTAACCTAACCCAACCTAACATCTCGGCGGTAATATCTGACAACATTCCTGGCGAGTTGGCCTCTACGTCTCCGTGGGACCTTTATATACATCAATAACGTAATATAGCCTAACCTAACCCAACCTAACATCTCGGCGGTAATAATTGGCAACATTCCTGGCTTGTTGGCCTCTACCAACCTTGTAGAGACCTTTATATACATCAATAACGTAATATAACCTAATCTAATCCAACCTATCATCTCGGCGGTAATATTTGACAATACTCTTGACGAGATGGCCCCTACGTCTACGTGGGTCCTTCATGTACATCAATAACGTAATATAACCTAACCTAACCCAACCTATCATCTCGGCGATAATATTTGGCAACATTCCTGGCGAGTTGGCCTCTGCGTCTCCGTGGGACCTTTATATACTACAATAACGTAATATAACCTAACCTAACCCAATCTAACATCGCGGCTGTAATATTTGACAACATTCATGGCGAGTTGGCCTCTACGTCTCCGTGGGACCTTCATATACATCAATAACGAAATATAACGTAACCTAACCCAACCTATCATCTCGGCGGTAATATTTGACAACATTCCTGGAGGGTTGGCCTCTACGTCTGCGTGGGACCTTTATATACATCAAGAACGTAATATAACCTAACCTAAGCCAACCTAACATCTCGGCGGTAATAATTGGCAACATTCCTGTCTTGTTGGCCTCTACCAACCTTGTAGAGACATTTATATACATCAATAACGTAATATAACCTAATCTAATCCAACCTATCATCTCGGCGGTAATATTTGACAATATTCTTGACGAGGTGGCCCCTACGTCTACGTGGGTCCTTCATATACATCAATAACGTAATATAACCTAACATAATCCAACCTATCATCTCGGCGGTAATATTTGACAATATTCTTGACGAGATGGCCCCTACGTCTACGTAGGTCCTTCATATACATCAATAACGTAATATAACCTAACCTAACCCAATCTAACATCGCGGCTGTAATATTTGACAACATTCATGGCGAGTTGTCCTCTACGTCTCCGTGGGACCTTCATATACATCAATAACGAAATATAACCTAACCTAACCCAACCTATCATCTCGGCGGTAATATTTGACAACATTCCTGAAGGGTTGGCCTCTACGTCTGCGTGGGACCTTTATATACATCAATAACGAAATATAACCTAACCTAACCCAACCTATCATCTCGGCGGTAATATTTGACAACATTCCTGGAGGGTTAGCCTCTACGTCTGCGTGGGACCTTTATATACATCAAGAACGTAATATAACCTAACCTAAGCCAACCTAACATCTCGGCGGTAATAATTGGCAACATTCCTGGCTTGTTGGCCTCTACCAACCTTGTAGAGACATTTATATACATCAATAACGTAATATAACCTAATCTAATCCAACCTATCATCTCGGCGGTAATATTTGACAATATTCTTGACGAGATGGCCCCTACGTCTACGTGGGTCCTTCATATACATCAATAACGTAATATAACCTAACATAAGCCAACCTATCATCTCGGCGGTAATATTTGACAATATTCTTGACGAGATGGCCCCTACGTCTACGTAGGTCCTTCATATACATCAATAACGTAATATAACCTAACCTAACCCAATCTAACATCGCGGCTGTAATATTTGACAACATTCATGACGAGTTGTCCTCTACGTCTCCGTGGGACCTTCATATACATCAATAACGAAATATAACCTAAACTAACCCAACCTATCATCTCGGCGGTAATATTTGACAACATTCCTGGAGGGTTGGCCTCGACGTCTGCGTGGGACCTTTATATACATCAATAACGAAATATAACCTAACCTAACCCAACCTATCATCACGGCGGTAATATTTGACAACATTCCTGGAGGGTTGGCCTCTACGTCTGCGTGGGACCTTTATATACATCAAGAACGTAATATAACCTAACCTAAGCCAACCTAACATCTCGGCGGTAATAATTGGCAACATTCCTGGCTTGTTGGCCTCTACCAACCTTGTAGAGACCTTTATATACATCAATAACGTAATATAACCTAATCTAATCCAACCTATCATCTCGGCGGTAATATTTGACAATATTCTTGACGAGATGGCCCCTACGTCTACGTGGGTCCTTCATATACATCAATAACGTAATATAACCTAACCTAATCCAACCTATCATCTCGGCGGTAATATTTGACAATATTCTTGACGAGATGGCCCCTACGTCTACGTAGGTCCTTCATATACATCAATAACGAAATATAACCTAACTTAACCCAATCTAACATCGCGGCTGTAATATTTGACAACATTCAATGCGAGTTGTCCTCTACGTCTCCGTGGGACCTTCATATACATCAATAACGAAATATAACCTAACCTAACCCAACCTATCATCTCGGCGGTAATATTTGACAACATTCCTGGAGGGTTGGCCTCTACGTCTGCGTGGGACCATTATATACATCAAGAACGTAATATAACCTAACCTAACCCAACCTAACATCTCGGCGGTAATATCTGACAACATTCCTGGCGAGTTGGCCTCTACGTCTCCGTGGGACCTTTATATACGTCAATAACGTAACATAGCCTAACCTAACCCAACCTAACATCTCGGCGGTAATAATTGGCAACATTCCTGGCTTGTTGGCCTCTACCAACCTCGTAGAGACCTTTATATACATCAATAACGTAATATAACCTAATCTAATCCAACCTATCATCTCGGCGGTAATATTTGACAATACTCTTGACGAGATGGCCCCTACGTCTACGTGGGTCCTTCATGTACATCAATAACGTAATATAACCTAACCTAACCCAACCTATCATCTCGGCGGTAATATTTGGCAACATTCCTGGCGAGTTGGCCTCTGCGTCTCCGTGGGACCTTTATATACTACAATAACGTAATATAACCTAACCTAACCCAATCTAACATCGCGGCTGTAATATTTGACAACATTCATGGCGAGTTGGCCTCTACGTCTCCGTGGGACCTTCATATACATCAATAACGAAATATAACCTAACCTAACCCAACCTATCATCTCGGCGGTAATATTTGACAACATTTTTGGAGGATTGGCCTCTACGTCTGCGTGGGACCTTTATATACATCAAGAACGTAATATAACCTAACCTAAGCCAACCTAACATCTCGGCGGTAATAATTGGCAACATTCCTGGCCTGTTGGCCTCTACCAACCTTGTAGGGACCTTTATATACATCAATAACGTAATATAACCTAATCTAATCCAACCTATCATCTCGGCGGCAATATTTGACAATATTCTTGACGAGATGGCCCCTACGTCTACGTGGGTTCTTCATATACATCAATAACGTAATATAACCTAACATAATCCAACCTATCATCTCGGCGGTAATATTTGGCAACATTCCTGGCGAGTTGGCCTCTGCGTCTCCGTGGGACCTTTATATACTACAATAACGAAATATAACGTAACCTAACCCAACCTATCATCTCGGCGGTAATATTTGACAACATTCCTGGAGGGTTGGCCTCTACGTCTGCGTGGGACCTTTATATACATCAAGAACGTAATATAACCTAACCTAAGCCAACCTAACATCTCGGCGGTAATAATTGGCAACATTCCTGGCTTGTTGGCCTCTACCAACCTTGTAGAGATATTTATATACATCAATAACGTAATATAACCTAATCTAATCCAACCTATCATCTCGGAGGTAATATTTGACAATATTCTTGACGAGATGGCCCCTACGTCTACGTGGGTCCTTCATATACATCAATAATGTAATATAACCTAACATAATCCAACCTATCATCTCGGCGGTAATATTTGACAATATTCTTGACGAGATGGCCCCTACGTCTACGTAGGTCCTTCATATACATCAATAACGTAATATAACCTAACCTAACCCAATCTAACATCGCGGCTGTAATATCTGACAACATTCCTGGCGAGTTGGCCTCTACGTCTCCGTGGGACCTTTATATACATCAATAACGTAATATAGCCTAACCTAACCCAACCTAACATCTCGGCGGTAATAATTGGCAACATTCCTGGCTTGTTGGCCTCTACCAACCTTGTAGAGACCTTTATATACATCAATAACGTAATATAACCTAATCTAATCCAACCTATCATCTCGGCGGTAATATTTGACAATACTCTTGACGAGATGGCCCCTACGTCTACGTGGGTCCTTCATGTACATCAATAACGTAATATAACCTAACCTAACCCAACCTATCATCTCGGCGATAATATTTGGCAACATTCCTGGCGAGTTGGCCTCTGCGTCTCCGTGGGACCTTTATATACTACAATAACGTAATATAACCTAACCTAACCCAATCTAACATCGCGGCTGTAATATTTGACAACATTCATGGCGAGTTGGCCTCTACGTCTCCGTGGGACCTTCATATACATCAATAACGAAATATAACGTAACCTAACCCAACCTATCAACTCGGCGGTAATATTTGACAACATTCCTGGAGGGTTGGCCTCTACGTCTGCGTGGGACCTTTATATACATCAAGAACGTAATATAACCTAACCTAAGCCAACCTAACATCTCGGCGGTAATAATTGGCAACATTCCTGGCTTGTTGGCCTCTACCAACCTTGTAGAGACATTTATATACATCAATAACGTAATATAACCTAATCTAATCCAACCTATCATCTCGGCGGTAATATTTGACAATATTCTTGACGAGGTGGCCCCTACGTCTACGTGGGTCCTTCATATACATCAATAACGTAATATAACCTAACATAATCCAACCTATCATCTCGGCGGTAATATTTGACAATATTCTTGACGAGATGGCCCCTACGTCTACGTAGGTCCTTCATATACATCAATAACGTAATATAACCTAACCTAACCCAATCTAACATCGCGGCTGTAATATTTGACAACATTCATGGCGAGTTGTCCTCTACGTCTCCGTGGGACCTTCATATACATCAATAACGAAATATAACCTAACCTAACCCAACCTATCATCTCGGCGGTAATATTTGACAACATTCCTGAAGGGTTGGCCTCTACGTCTGCGTGGGACCTTTATATACATCAATAACGAAATATAACCTAACCTAACCCAACCTATCATCTCGGCGGTAATATTTGACAACATTCCTGGAGGGTTAGCCTCTACGTCTGCGTGGGACCTTTATATACATCAAGAACGTAATATAACCTAACCTAAGCCAACCTAACATCTCGGCGGTAATAATTGGCAACATTCCTGGCTTGTTGGCCTCTACCAACCTTGTAGAGACATTTATATACATCAATAACGTAATATAACCTAATCTAATCCAACCTATCATCTCGGCGGTAATATTTGACAATATTCTTGACGAGATGGCCCCTACGTCTACGTGGGTCCTTCATATACATCAATAACGTAATATAACCTAACATAAGCCAACCTATCATCTCGGCGGTAATATTTGACAATATTCTTGACGAGATGGCCCCTACGTCTACGTAGGTCCTTCATATACATCAATAACGTAATATAACCTAACCTAACCCAATCTAACATCGCGGCTGTAATATTTGACAACATTCATGACGAGTTGTCCTCTACGTCTCCGTGGGACCTTCATATACATCAATAACGAAATATAACCTAAACTAACCCAACCTATCATCTCGGCGGTAATATTTGACAACATTCCTGGAGGGTTGGCCTCGACGTCTGCGTGGGACCTTTATATACATCAATAACGAAATATAACCTAACCTAACCCAACCTATCATCTCGGCGGTAATATTTGACAACATTCCTGGAGGGTTGGCCTCTACGTCTGCGTGGGACCTTTATATACATCAAGAACGTAATATAACCTAACCTAAGCCAACCTAACATCTCGGCGGTAATAATTGGCAACATTCCTGGCTTGTTGGCCTCTACCAACCTTGTAGAGACATTTATATACATCAATAACGTAATATAACCTAATCTAATCCAACCTATCATCTCGGCGGTAATATTTGACAATATTCTTGACGAGATGGCCCCTACGTCTACGTGGGTCCTTCATAAACCTCAATAACGTAATATAACCTAACCTAACCCAACCTAACATCTCGGCGGTAATATCTGACAACATTCCTGGCGAGTTGGCCTCTACGTCTCCGTGGGACCTTTATATACATCAATAACGTAATATAGCCTAACCTAACCCAACCTAACATCTCGGCGGTAATAATTGGCAACATTCCTGGCTTGTTGGCCTCTACCAACCTTGTAGAGACCTTTATATACATCAATAACGTAATATAACCTAATCTAATCCAACCTATCATCTCGGCGGTAATATTTGACAATACTCTTGACGAGATGGCCCCTACGTCTACGTGGGTCCTTCATGTACATCAATAACGTAATATAACCTAACCTAACCCAACCTATCATCTCGGCGATAATATTTGGCAACATTCCTGGCGAGTTGGCCTCTGCGTCTCCGTGGGACCTTTATATACTACAATAACGTAATATAACCTAACCTAACCCAATCTAACATCGCGGCTGTAATATTTGACAACATTCATGGCGAGTTGGCCTCTACGTCTCCGTGGGACCTTCATATACATCAATAACGAAATATAACGTAACCTAACCCAACCTATCATCTCGGCGGTAATATTTGACAACATTCCTGGAGGGTTGGCCTCTACGTCTGCGTGGGACCTTTATATACATCAAGAACGTAATATAACCTAACCTAAGCCAACCTAACATCTCGGCGGTAATAATTGGCAACATTCCTGTCTTGTTGGCCTCTACCAACCTTGTAGAGACATTTATATACATCAATAACGTAATATAACCTAATCTAATCCAACCTATCATCTCGGCGGTAATATTTGACAATATTCTTGACGAGGTGGCCCCTACGTCTACGTGGGTCCTTCATATACATCAATAACGTAATATAACCTAACATAATCCAACCTATCATCTCGGCGGTAATATTTGACAATATTCTTGACGAGATGGCCCCTACGTCTACGTAGGTCCTTCATATACATCAATAACGTAATATAACCTAACCTAACCCAATCTAACATCGCGGCTGTAATATTTGACAACATTCATGGCGAGTTGTCCTCTACGTCTCCGTGGGACCTTCATATACATCAATAACGAAATATAACCTAACCTAACCCAACCTATCATCTCGGCGGTAATATTTGACAACATTCCTGAAGGGTTGGCCTCTACGTCTGCGTGGGACCTTTATATACATCAATAACGAAATATAACCTAACCTAACCCAACCTATCATCTCGGCGGTAATATTTGACAACATTCCTGGAGGGTTAGCCTCTACGTCTGCGTGGGACCTTTATATACATCAAGAACGTAATATAACCTAACCTAAGCCAACCTAACATCTCGGCGGTAATAATTGGCAACATTCCTGGCTTGTTGGCCTCTACCAACCTTGTAGAGACATTTATATACATCAATAACGTAATATAACCTAATCTAATCCAACCTATCATCTCGGCGGTAATATTTGACAATATTCTTGACGAGATGGCCCCTACGTCTACGTGGGTCCTTCATATACATCAATAACGTAATATAACCTAACATAAGCCAACCTATCATCTCGGCGGTAATATTTGACAATATTCTTGACGAGATGGCCCCTACGTCTACGTAGGTCCTTCATATACATCAATAACGTAATATAACCTAACCTAACCCAATCTAACATCGCGGCTGTAATATTTGACAACATTCATGACGAGTTGTCCTCTACGTCTCCGTGGGACCTTCATATACATCAATAACGAAATATAACCTAAACTAACCCAACCTATCATCTCGGCGGTAATATTTGACAACATTCCTGGAGGGTTGGCCTCGACGTCTGCGTGGGACCTTTATATACATCAATAACGAAATATAACCTAACCTAACCCAACCTATCATCACGGCGGTAATATTTGACAACATTCCTGGAGGGTTGGCCTCTACGTCTGCGTGGGACCTTTATATACATCAAGAACGTAATATAACCTAACCTAAGCCAACCTAACATCTCGGCGGTAATAATTGGCAACATTCCTGGCTTGTTGGCCTCTACCAACCTTGTAGAGACCTTTATATACATCAATAACGTAATATAACCTAATCTAATCCAACCTATCATCTCGGCGGTAATATTTGACAATATTCTTGACGAGATGGCCCCTACGTCTACGTGGGTCCTTCATATACATCAATAACGTAATATAACCTAACCTAATCCAACCTATCATCTCGGTGGTAATATTTGACAATATTCTTGACGAGATGGCCCCTACGTCTACGTAGGTCCTTCATATACATCAATAACGAAATATAACCTAACTTAACCCAATCTAACATCGCGGCTGTAATATTTGACAACATTCAATGCGAGTTGTCCTCTACGTCTCCGTGGGACCTTCATATACATCAATAACGAAATATAACCTAACCTAACCCAACCTATCATCTCGGCGGTAATATTTGACAACATTCCTGGAGGGTTGGCCTCTACGTCTGCGTGGGACCATTATATACATCAAGAACGTAATATAACCTAACCTAACCCAACCTAACATCTCGGCGGTAATATCTGACAACATTCCTGGCGAGTTGGCCTCTACGTCTCCGTGGGACCTTTATATACGTCAATAACGTAACATAGCCTAACCTAACCCAACCTAACATCTCGGCGGTAATAATTGGCAACATTCCTGGCTTGTTGGCCTCTACCAACCTCGTAGAGACCTTTATATACATCAATAACGTAATATAACCTAATCTAATCCAACCTATCATCTCGGCGGTAATATTTGACAATACTCTTGACGAGATGGCCCCTACGTCTACGTGGGTCCTTCATGTACATCAATAACGTAATATAACCTAACCTAACCCAACCTATCATCTCGGCGGTAATATTTGGCAACATTCCTGGCGAGTTGGCCTCTGCGTCTCCGTGGGACCTTTATATACTACAATAACGTAATATAACCTAACCTAACCCAATCTAACATCGCGGCTGTAATATTTGACAACATTCATGGCGAGTTGGCCTCTACGTCTCCGTGGGACCTTCATATACATCAATAACGAAATATAACCTAACCTAACCCAACCTATCATCTCGGCGGTAATATTTGACAACATTTTTGGAGGATTGGCCTCTACGTCTGCGTGGGACCTTTATGTACATCAAGAACGTAATATAACCTAACCTAAGCCAACCTAACATCTCGGCGGTAATAATTGGCAACATTCCTGGCCTGTTGGCCTCTACCAACCTTGTAGGGACCTTTATATACATCAATAACGTAATATAACCTAATCTAATCCAACCTATCATCTCGGCGGCAATATTTGACAATATTCTTGACGAGATGGCCCCTACGTCTACGTGGGTTCTTCATATACATCAATAACGTAATATAACCTAACATAATCCAACCTATCATCTCGGCGGTAATATTTGGCAACATTCCTGGCGAGTTGGCCTCTGCGTCTCCGTGGGACCTTTATATACTACAATAACGAAATATAACGTAACCTAACCCAACCTATCATCTCGGCGGTAATATTTGACAACATTCCTGGAGGGTTGGCCTCTACGTCTGCGTGGGACCTTTATATACATCAAGAACGTAATATAACCTAACCTAAGCCAACCTAACATCTCGGCGGTAATAATTGGCAACATTCCTGGCTTGTTGGCCTCTACCAACCTTGTAGAGATATTTATATACATCAATAACGTAATATAACCTAATCTAATCCAACCTATCATCTCGGAGGTAATATTTGACAATATTCTTGACGAGATGGCCCCTACGTCTACGTGGGTCCTTCATATACATCAATAATGTAATATAACCTAACATAATCCAACCTATCATCTCGGCGGTAATATTTGACAATATTCTTGACGAGATGGCCCCTACGTCTACGTAGGTCCTTCATATACATCAATAACGTAATATAACCTAACCTAACCCAATCTAACATCGCGGCTGTAATATCTGACAACATTCCTGGCGAGTTGGCCTCTACGTCTCCGTGGGACCTTTATATACATCAATAACGTAATATAGCCTAACCTAACCCAACCTAACATCTCGGCGGTAATAATTGGCAACATTCCTGGCTTGTTGGCCTCTACCAACCTTGTAGAGACCTTTATATACATCAATAACGTAATATAACCTAATCTAATCCAACCTATCATCTCGGCGGTAATATTTGACAATACTCTTGACGAGATGGCCCCTACGTCTACGTGGGTCCTTCATGTACATCAATAACGTAATATAACCTAACCTAACCCAACCTATCATCTCGGCGATAATATTTGGCAACATTCCTGGCGAGTTGGCCTCTGCGTCTCCGTGGGACCTTTATATACTACAATAACGTAATATAACCTAACCTAACCCAATCTAACATCGCGGCTGTAATATTTGACAACATTCATGGCGAGTTGGCCTCTACGTCTCCGTGGGACCTTCATATACATCAATAACGAAATATAACGTAACCTAACCCAACCTATCAACTCGGCGGTAATATTTGACAACATTCCTGGAGGGTTGGCCTCTACGTCTGCGTGGGACCTTTATATACATCAAGAACGTAATATAACCTAACCTAAGCCAACCTAACATCTCGGCGGTAATAATTGGCAACATTCCTGGCTTGTTGGCCTCTACCAACCTTGTAGAGACATTTATATACATCAATAACGTAATATAACCTAATCTAATCCAACCTATCATCTCGGCGGTAATATTTGACAATATTCTTGACGAGGTGGCCCCTACGTCTACGTGGGTCCTTCATATACATCAATAACGTAATATAACCTAACATAATCCAACCTATCATCTCGGCGGTAATATTTGACAATATTCTTGACGAGATGGCCCCTACGTCTACGTAGGTCCTTCATATACATCAATAACGTAATATAACCTAACCTAACCCAATCTAACATCGCGGCTGTAATATTTGACAACATTCATGGCGAGTTGTCCTCTACGTCTCCGTGGGACCTTCATATACATCAATAACGAAATATAACCTAACCTAACCCAACCTATCATCTCGGCGATAATATTTGGCAACATTCCTGGCGAGTTGGCCTCTGCGTCTCCGTGGGACCTTTATATACTACAATAACGTAATATAACCTAACCTAACCCAATCTAACATCGCGGCTGTAATATTTGACAACATTCATGGCGAGTTGGCCTCTACGTCTCCGTGGGACCTTCATATACATCAATAACGAAATATAACGTAACCTAACCCAACCTATCATCTCGGCGGTAATATTTGACAACATTCCTGGAGGGTTGGCCTCTACGTCTGCGTGGGACCTTTATATACATCAAGAACGTAATATAACCTAACCTAAGCCAACCTAACATCTCGGCGGTAATAATTGGCAACATTCCTGGCTTGTTGGCCTCTACCAACCTTGTAGAGACATTTATATACATCAATAACGTAATATAACCTAATCTAATCCAACCTATCATCTCGGCGGTAATATTTGACAATATTCTTGACGAGGTGGCCCCTACGTCTACGTGGGTCCTTCATATACATCAATAACGTAATATAACCTAACATAATCCAACCTATCATCTCGGCGGTAATATTTGACAATATTCTTGACGAGATGGCTCCTACGTCTACGTAGGTCCTTCATATACATCAATAACGTAATATAACCTAACCTAACCCAATCTAACATCGCGGCTGTAATATTTGACAACATTCATGGCGAGTTGTCCTCTACGTCTCCGTGGGACCTTCATATACATCAATAACGAAATATAACCTAACCTAACCCAACCTATGATCTCGGCGGTAATATTTGACAACATTCCTGGAGGGTTGGCCTCTACGTCTGCGTGGGACCTTTATATACATCAATAACGAAATATAACCTAACCTAACCCAACCTATCATCTCGGCGGTAATATTTGACAACATTCCTGGAGGGTTGGCCTCTACGTCTGCGTGGGACCTTTATATACATCAAGAACGTAATATAACCTAACCTAAGCCAACCTAACATCTCGGCGGTAATAATTGGCAACATTCCTGGCTTGTTGGCCTCTACCAACCTTGTAGAGACCTTTATATACATCAATAACGTAATATAACCTAATCTAATCCAACCTATCATCTCGGTGGTAATATTTGACAATATTCTTGACGAGATGGCCCCTACGTCTACGTAGGTCCTTCATATACATCAATAACGAAATATAACCTAACTTAACCCAATCTAACATCGCGGCTGTAATATTTGACAACATTCAATGCGAGTTGTCCTCTACGTCTCCGTGGGACCTTCATATACATCAATAACGAAATATAACCTAACCTAACCCAACCTATCATCTCGGCGGTAATATTTGACAACATTCCTGGAGGGTTGGCCTCTACGTCTGCGTGGGACCATTATATACATCAAGAACGTAATATAACCTAACCTAACCCAACCTAACATCTCGGCGGTAATATCTGACAACATTCCTGGCGAGTTGGCCTCTACGTCTCCGTGGGACCTTTATATACGTCAATAACGTAACATAGCCTAACCTAACCCAACCTAACATCTCGGCGGTAATAATTGGCAACATTCCTGGCTTGTTGGCCTCTACCAACCTCGTAGAGACCTTTATATACATCAATAACGTAATATAACCTAATCTAATCCAACCTATCATCTCGGCGGTAATATTTGACAATACTCTTGACGAGATGGCCCCTACGTCTACGTGGGTCCTTCATGTACATCAATAACGTAATATAACCTAACCTAACCCAACCTATCATCTCGGCGGTAATATTTGGCAACATTCCTGGCGAGTTGGCCTCTGCGTCTCCGTGGGACCTTTATATACTACAATAACGTAATATAACCTAACCTAACCCAATCTAACATCGCGGCTGTAATATTTGACAACATTCATGGCGAGTTGGCCTCTACGTCTCCGTGGGACCTTCATATACATCAATAACGAAATATAACCTAACCTAACCCAACCTATCATCTCGGCGGTAATATTTGACAACATTTTTGGAGGATTGGCCTCTACGTCTGCGTGGGACCTTTATATACATCAAGAACGTAATATAACCTAACCTAAGCCAACCTAACATCTCGGCGGTAATAATTGGCAACATTCCTGGCCTGTTGGCCTCTACCAACCTTGTAGGGACCTTTATATACATCAATAACGTAATATAACCTAATCTAATCCAACCTATCATCTCGGCGGCAATATTTGACAATATTCTTGACGAGATGGCCCCTACGTCTACGTACTCTGAGATAGCGCGTCAATAACGTAATATAACCTAACATAATCCAACCTATCATCTCGGCGGTAATATTTGGCAACATTCCTGGCGAGTTGGCCTCTGCGTCTCCGTGGGACCTTTATATACTACAATAACGAAATATAACGTAACCTAACCCAACCTATCATCTCGGCGGTAATATTTGACAACATTCCTGGAGGGTTGGCCTCTACGTCTGCGTGGGACCTTTATATACATCAAGAACGTAATATAACCTAACCTAAGCCAACCTAACATCTCGGCGGTAATAATTGGCAACATTCCTGGCTTGTTGGCCTCTACCAACCTTGTAGAGATATTTATATACATCAATAACGTAATATAACCTAATCTAATCCAACCTATCATCTCGGAGGTAATATTTGACAATATTCTTGACGAGATGGCCCCTACGTCTACGTGGGTCCTTCATATACATCAATAATGTAATATAACCTAACATAATCCAACCTATCATCTCGGCGGTAATATTTGACAATATTCTTGACGAGATGGCCCCTACGTCTACGTAGGTCCTTCATATACATCAATAACGTAATATAACCTAACCTAACCCAATCTAACATCGCGGCTGTAATATCTGACAACATTCCTGGCGAGTTGGCCTCTACGTCTCCGTGGGACCTTTATATACATCAATAACGTAATATAGCCTAACCTAACCCAACCTAACATCTCGGCGGTAATAATTGGCAACATTCCTGGCTTGTTGGCCTCTACCAACCTTGTAGAGACCTTTATATACATCAATAACGTAATATAACCTAATCTAATCCAACCTATCATCTCGGCGGTAATATTTGACAATACTCTTGACGAGATGGCCCCTACGTCTACGTGGGTCCTTCATGTACATCAATAACGTAATATAACCTAACCTAACCCAACCTATCATCTCGGCGATAATATTTGGCAACATTCCTGGCGAGTTGGCCTCTGCGTCTCCGTGGGACCTTTATATACTACAATAACGTAATATAACCTAACCTAACCCAATCTAACATCGCGGCTGTAATATTTGACAACATTCATGGCGAGTTGGCCTCTACGTCTCCGTGGGACCTTCATATACATCAATAACGAAATATAACGTAACCTAACCCAACCTATCAACTCGGCGGTAATATTTGACAACATTCCTGGAGGGTTGGCCTCTACGTCTGCGTGGGACCTTTATATACATCAAGAACGTAATATAACCTAACCTAAGCCAACCTAACATCTCGGCGGTAATAATTGGCAACATTCCTGGCTTGTTGGCCTCTACCAACCTTGTAGAGACATTTATATACATCAATAACGTAATATAACCTAATCTAATCCAACCTATCATCTCGGCGGTAATATTTGACAATATTCTTGACGAGGTGGCCCCTACGTCTACGTGGGTCCTTCATATACATCAATAACGTAATATAACCTAACATAATCCAACCTATCATCTCGGCGGTAATATTTGACAATATTCTTGACGAGATGGCCCCTACGTCTACGTAGGTCCTTCATATACATCAATAACGTAATATAACCTAACCTAACCCAATCTAACATCGCGGCTGTAATATTTGACAACATTCATGGCGAGTTGTCCTCTACGTCTCCGTGGGACCTTCATATACATCAATAACGAAATATAACCTAACCTAACCCAACCTATCATCTCGGCGATAATATTTGGCAACATTCCTGGCGAGTTGGCCTCTGCGTCTCCGTGGGACCTTTATATACTACAATAACGTAATATAACCTAACCTAACCCAATCTAACATCGCGGCTGTAATATTTGACAACATTCATGGCGAGTTGGCCTCTACGTCTCCGTGGGACCTTCATATACATCAATAACGAAATATAACGTAACCTAACCCAACCTATCATCTCGGCGGTAATATTTGACAACATTCCTGGAGGGTTGGCCTCTACGTCTGCGTGGGACCTTTATATACATCAAGAACGTAATATAACCTAACCTAAGCCAACCTAACATCTCGGCGGTAATAATTGGCAACATTCCTGGCTTGTTGGCCTCTACCAACCTTGTAGAGACATTTATATACATCAATAACGTAATATAACCTAATCTAATCCAACCTATCATCTCGGCGGTAATATTTGACAATATTCTTGACGAGGTGGCCCCTACGTCTACGTGGGTCCTTCATATACATCAATAACGTAATATAACCTAACATAATCCAACCTATCATCTCGGCGGTAATATTTGACAATATTCTTGACGAGATGGCTCCTACGTCTACGTAGGTCCTTCATATACATCAATAACGTAATATAACCTAACCTAACCCAATCTAACATCGCGGCTGTAATATTTGACAACATTCATGGCGAGTTGTCCTCTACGTCTCCGTGGGACCTTCATATACATCAATAACGAAATATAACCTAACCTAACCCAACCTATGATCTCGGCGGTAATATTTGACAACATTCCTGGAGGGTTGGCCTCTACGTCTGCGTGGGACCTTTATATACATCAATAACGAAATATAACCTAACCTAACCCAACCTATCATCTCGGCGGTAATATTTGACAACATTCCTGGAGGGTTGGCCTCTACGTCTGCGTGGGACCTTTATATACATCAAGAACGTAATATAACCTAACCTAAGCCAACCTAACATCTCGGCGGTAATAATTGGCAACATTCCTGGCTTGTTGGCCTCTACCAACCTTGTAGAGACATTTATATACATCAATAACGTAATATAACCTAATCTAATCCAACCTATCATCTCGGCGGTAATATTTGACAATATTCTTGACGAGATGGCCCCTACGTCTACGTGGGTCCTTCATATACATCAATAACGTAATATAACCTAACATAATCCAACCTATCATCTCGGCGGTAATATTTGACAATATTCTTGACGAGATGGCCCCTACGTCTACGTAGGTCCTTCATATACATCAATAACGTAATATAACCTAACCTAACCCAATCTAACATCGCGGCTGTAATATTTGACAACATTCATGACGAGTTGTCCTCTACGTCTCCGTGGGACCTTCATATACATCAATAACGAAATATAACCTAACCTAACCCAACCTATCATCTCGGCGGTAATATTTGACAACATTCCTGGAGGGTTGGCCTCTACGTCTCCGTGGGACCTTCATATACATCAATAACGAAATATAACCTAACCTAACCCAACCTATCATCTCGGCGGTAATATTTGACAACATTCCTGGAGGGTTGGCCTCTACGTCTGCGTGGGACCTTTATATACATCAATAACGAAATATAACCTAACCTAACCCAACCTATCATCTCGGCGGTAATATTTGACAACATTCCTGGAGGGTTGGCCTCTACGTCTGCGTGGGACCTTTATATACATCAAGAACGTAATATAACCTAACCTAAGCCAACCTAACATCTCGGCGGTAATAATTGGCAACATTCCTGGCTTGTTGGCCTCTACCAACCTTGTAGAGACATTTATATACATCAATAACGTAATATAACCTAATCTAATCCAACCTATCATCTCGGCGGTAATATTTGACAATATTCTTGACGAGATGGCCCCTACGTCTACGTGGGTCCTTCATATACATCAATAACGTAATATAACCTAACATAATCCAACCTATCATCTCGGCGGTAATATTTGACAATATTCTTGACGAGATGGCCCCTACGTCTACGTGGGTCCTTCATATACATCAATAACGTAATATAACCTAACATAATCCAACCTATCATCTCGGCGGTAATATTTGACAATATTCTTGACGAGATGGCCCCTACGTCTACGTAGGTCCTTCATATACATCAATAACGTAATATAACCTAACCTAACCCAATCTAACATCGCGGCTGTAATATTTGACAACATTCATGACGAGTTGTCCTCTACGTCTCCGTGGGACCTTCATATACATCAATAACGAAATATAACCTAACCTAACCCAACCTATCATCTCGGCGGTAATATTTGACAACATTCCTGGAGGGTTGGCCTCTACGTCTCCGTGGGACCTTCATATACATCAATAACGAAATATAACCTAACCTAACCCAACCTATCATCTCGGCGGTAATATTTGACAACATTCCTGGAGGGTTGGCCTCTACGTCTGCGTGGGACCTTTATATACATCAATAACGAAATATAACCTAACCTAACCCAACCTATCATCTCGGCGGTAATATTTGACAACATTCCTGGAGGGTTGGCCTCTACGTCTGCGTGGGACCTTTATATACATCAAGAACGTAATATAACCTAACCTAAGCCAACCTAACATCTCGGCGGTAATAATTGGCAACATTCCTGGCTTGTTGGCCTCTACCAACCTTGTAGAGACATTTATATACATCAATAACGTAATATAACCTAATCTAATCCAACCTATCATCTCGGCGGTAATATTTGACAATATTCTTGACGAGATGGCCCCTACGTCTACGTGGGTCCTTCATATACATCAATAACGTAATATAACCTAACATAATCCAACCTATCATCTCGGCGGTAATATTTGACAATATTCTTGACGAGATGGCCCCTACGTCTACGTAGGTCCTTCATATACATCAATAACGTAATATAACCTAACCTAACCCAATCTAACATCGCGGCTGTAATATTTGACAACATTCATGACGAGTTGTCCTCTACGTCTCCGTGGGACCTTCATATACATCAATAACGAAATATAACCTAACCTAACCCAACCTATCATCTCGGCGGTAATATTTGACAACATTCCTGGAGGGTTGGCCTCTACGTCTGCGTGGGACCTTTATATACATCAATAACGAAATATAACCTAACCTAACCCAACCTATCATCACGGCGGTAATATTTGACAACATTCCTGGAGGGTTGGCCTCTACGTCTGCGTGGGACCTTTATATACATCAAGAACGTAATATAACCTAACCTAAGCCAACCTAACATCTCGGCGGTAATAATTGGCAACATTCCTGGCTTGTTGGCCTCTACCAACCTTGTAGAGACCTTTATATACATCAATAACGTAATATAACCTAATCTAATCCAACCTATCATCTCGGCGGTAATATTTGACAATATTCTTGACGAGATGGCCCCTACGTCTACGTGGGTCCTTCATATACATCAATAACGTAATATAACCTAACATAATCCAACCTATCATCTCGGCGGTAATATTTGACAATATTCTTGACGAGATGGCCCCTACGTCTACGTAGGTCCTTCATATACATCAATAACGTAATATAACCTAACCTAACCCAATCTAACATCGCGGCTGTAATATTTGACAACATTCATGACGAGTTGTCCTCTACGTCTCCGTGGGACCTTCATATACATCAATAACGAAATATAACCTAACCTAACCCAACCTATCATCTCGGCGGTAATATTTGACAACATTCCTGGAGGGTTGGCCTCTACGTCTGCGTGGGACCTTTATATACATCAATAACGAAATATAACCTAACCTAACCCAACCTATCATCACGGCGGTAATATTTGACAACATTCCTGGAGGGTTGGCCTCTACGTCTGCGTGGGACCTTTATATACATCAAGAACGTAATATAACCTAACCTAAGCCAACCTAACATCTCGGCGGTAATAATTGGCAACATTCCTGGCTTGTTGGCCTCTACCAACCTTGTAGAGACCTTTATATACATCAATAACGTAATATAACCTAATCTAATCCAACCTATCATCTCGGCGGTAATATTTGACAATATTCTTGACGAGATGGCCCCTACGTCTACGTGGGTCCTTCATATACATCAATAACGTAATATAACCTAACCTAATCCAACCTATCATCTCGGCGGTAATATTTGACAATATTCTTGACGAGATGGCCCCTACGTCTACGTAGGTCCTTCATATACATCAATAACGAAATATAACCTAACTTAACCCAATCTAACATCGCGGCTGTAATATTTGACAACATTCATGGCGAGTTGGCCTCTACGTCTCCGTGGGACCTTCATATACATCAATAACGAAATATAACCTAACCTAACCCAACCTATCATCTCGGCGGTAATATTTGACAACATTCCTGGAGGGTTGGCCTCTACGTCTGCGTGGGACCATTATATACATCAAGAACGTAATATAACCTAACCTAACCCAACCTAACATCTCGGCGGTAATATCTGACAACATTCCTGGCGAGTTGGCCTCTACGTCTCCGTGGGACCTTTATATACGTCAATAACGTAATATAGCCTAACCTAACCCAACCTAACATCTCGGCGGTAATAATTGGCAACATTCCTGGCTTGTTGGCCTCTACCAACCTCGTAGAGACCTTTATATACATCAATAACGTAATATAACCTAATCTAATCCAACCTATCATCTCGGCGGTAATATTTGACAATACTCTTGACGAGATGGCCCCTACGTCTACGTGGGTCCTTCATGTACATCAATAACGTAATATAACCTAACCTAACCCAACCTATCATCTCGGCGGTAATATTTGGCAACATTCCTGGCGAGTTGGCCTCTGCGTCTCCGTGGGACCTTTATATACTACAATAACGTAATATAACCTAACCTAACCCAATCTAACATCGCGGCTGTAATATTTGACAACATTCATGGCGAGTTGGCCTCTACGTCTCCGTGGGACCTTCATATACATCAATAACGAAATATAACCTAACCTAACCCAACCTATCATCTCGGCGGTAATATTTGACAACATTCCTGGAGGGTTGGCCTCTACGTCTGCGTGGGACCATTATATACATCAAGAACGTAATATAACCTAACCTAACCCAACCTAACATCTCGGCGGTAATATCTGACAACATTCCTGGCGAGTTGGCCTCTACGTCTCCGTGGGACCTTTATATACATCAATAACGTAATATAGCCTAACCTAACCCAACCTAACATCTCGGCGGTAATAATTGGCAACATTCCTGGCTTGTTGGCCTCTACCAACCTTGTAGAGACCTTTATATACATCAATAACGTAATATAACCTAATCTAATCCAACCTATCATCTCGGCGGTAATATTTGACAATATTCTTGACGAGATGGCCCCTACGTCTACGTGGGTCCTTCATATACATCAATAACGTAATATAACCTAACATAATCCAACCTATCATCTCGGCGGTAATATTTGACAATATTCTAGACGAGATGGCCCCTCCGTCTACGTAGGTCCTTCATATACATCAATAACGTAATATAACCTAACCTAAACCAATCTAACATCGCGGCTGTAATATTTGACAACATTCATGGCGAGTTGTCCTCTACGTCTCCGTGGGACCTTCATATACATCAATAACGAAATATAACCTAACCTAACCCAACCTATCATCTCGGCGGTAATATTTGACAACATTCCTGGAGGGTTGGCCTCTACGTCTGCGTGGGACCTTTATATACATCAATAACGAAATATAACCTAACCTAACCCAACCTATCATCACGGCGGTAATATTTGACAACATTCCTGGAGGGTTGGCCTCTACGTCTGCGTGGGACCTTTATATACATCAAGAACGTAATATAACCTAACCTAAGCCAACCTAACATCTCGGCGGTAATAATTGGCAACATTCCTGGCTTGTTGGCCTCTACCAACCTTGTAGAGACCTTTATATACATCAATAACGCAATATAACCTAATCTAATCCAACCTATCGTCTCGGCGGTAATATTTGACAATATTCTTGACGAGATGGCCCCTACGTCTACGTGGGTCCTTCATATACATCAATAACGTAATATAACCTAACCTAATCCAACCTATTATCTCGGCGGTAATATTTGACAATATTCTTGACGAGATGGCCCCTACGTCTACGTAGGTCCTTCATATACATCAATAACGTAATATAACCTAACCTAACCCAATCTAACATCGCGGCTGTAATATTTGACAACATTCATGGCGAGTTGTCCTCTACGTCTCCGTGGGACGTTCATATACATCAATAACGAAATATAACCTAACCTAACCCAACCTATCATCTCGGCGGTAATATTTGACAACATTCCTGGAGGGTTGGCCTCTACCAACCTTGTAGAGACCTTTATATACATCAATAACGTAATATAACCTAATCTAATCCAACCTATCATCTCGGCGGTAATATTTGACAATACTCTTGACGAGATGGCCCCTACGTCTACGTGGGTCCTTCATGTACATCAATAACGTAATATAACCTAACCTAACCCAACCTATCATCTCGGCGATAATATTTGGCAACATTCCTGGCGAGTTGGCCTCTGCGTCTCCGTGGGACCTTTATATACTACAATAACGTAATATAACCTAACCTAACCCAACCTATCATCTCGGCGGTAATATTTGACAACATTCCTGGAGGGTTGGCCTCTACGTCTGCGTGGGACCTTTATATACATCAATAACGAAATATAACCTAACCTAACCCAACCTATCATCTCGGCGGTAATATTTGACAACATTCCTGGAGGGTTGGCCTCTACGTCTGCGTGGGACCTTTATATACATCAAGAACGTAATATAACCTAACCTAAGCCAACCTAACATCTCGGCGGTAATAATTGGCAACATTCCTGGCTTGTTGGCCTCTACCAACCTTGTAGAGACATTTATATACATCAATAACGTAATATAACCTAATCTAATCCAACCTATCATCTCGGCGGTAATATTTGACAATATTCTTGACGAGATGGCCCCTACGTCTACGTGGGTCCTTCATATACATCAATAACGTAATATAACCTAACATAATCCAACCTATCATCTCGGCGGTAATATTTGACAATATTCTTGACGAGATGGCCCCTACGTCTACGTAGGTCCTTCATATACATCAATAACGTAATATAACCTAACCTAACCCAATCTAACATCGCGGCTGTAATATTTGAAAACATTCATGACGAGTTGTCCTCTACGTCTCCGTGGGACCTTCATATACATCAATAACGAAATATAACCTAACCTAACCCAACCTATCATCTCGGCGGTAATATTTGACAACATTCCTGGAGGGTTGGCCTCTACGTCTGCGTGGGACCTTTATATACATCAATAACGAAATATAACCTAACCTAACCCAACCTATCATCACGGCGGTAATATTTGACAACATTCCTGGAGGGTTGGCCTCTACGTCTGCGTGGGACCTTTATATACATCAAGAACGTAATATAACCTAACCTAAGCCAACCTAACATCTCGGCGGTAATAATTGGCAACATTCCTGGCTTGTTGGCCTCTACCAACCTTGTAGAGACCTTTATATACATCAATAACGTAATATAACCTAATCTAATCCAACCTATCATCTCGGCGGTAATATTTGACAATACTCTTGACGAGATGGCCCCTACGTCTACGTGGGTCCTTCATGTACATCAATAACGTAATATAACCTAACCTAACCCAACCTATCATCTCGGCGATAATATTTGGCAACATTCCTGGCGAGTTGGCCTCTGCGTCTCCGTGGGACCTTTATATACTACAATAACGTAATATAACCTAACCTAACCCAATCTAACATCGCGGCTGTAATATTTGACAACATTCATGGCGAGTTGTCCTCTACGTCTCCGTGGGACCTTCATATACATCAATAACGAAATATAACCTAACCTAACCCAACCTATCATCTCGGCGGTAATATTTGACAACATTCCTGGAGGGTTGGCCTCTACGTCTGCGTGGGACCTTTATATACATCAATAACGAAATATAACCTAACCTAACCCAACCTATCATCTCGGCGGTAATATTTGACAACATTCCTGGACGGTTGGCCTCTACGTCTGCGTGGGACCTTTATATACATCAAGAACGTAATATAACCTAACCTAAGCCAACCTAACATCTCGGCGGTAATAATTGGCAACATTCCTGGCTTGTTGGCCTCTACCAACCTTGTAGAGACATTTATATACATCAATAACGTAATATAACCTAATCTAATCCAACCTATCATCTCGGCGGTAATATTTGACAATATTCTTGACGAGATGGCCCCTACGTCTACGTGGGTCCTTCATATACATCAATAACGTAATATAACCTAACATAATCCAACCTATCATCTCGGCGGTAATATTTGACAATATTCTTGACGAGATGGCCCCTACGTCTACGTAGGTCCTTCATATACATCAATAACGTAATATAACCTAACCTAACCCAATCTAACATCGCGGCTGTAATGTTTGACAACATTCATGACGAGTTGTCCTCTACGTCTCCGTGGGACCTTCATATACATCAATAACGAAATATAACCTAACCTAACCCAACCTATCATCTCGGCGGTAATATTTGACAACATTCCTGGAGGGTTGGCCTCTACGTCTGCGTGGGACCTTTATATACATCAATAACGAAATATAACCTAACCTAACCCAACCTATCATCACGGCGGTAATATTTGACAACATTCCGGAGGGTTGGCCTCTACGTCTGCGTGGGACCTTTATATACATCAAGAACGTAATATAACCTAACCTAAGCCAACCTAACATCTCGGCGGTAATAATTGGCAACATTCCTGGCTTGTTGGCCTCTACCAACCTTGTAGAGACCTTTATATACATCAATAACGTAATATAACCTAATCTAATCCAACCTATCATCTCGGCGGTAATATTTGACAATATTCTTGACGAGATGGCCCCTACGTCTACGTGGGTCCTTCATATACATCAATAACGTAATATAACCTAACCTAATCCAACCTATCATCTCGGCGGTAATATTTGACAATATTCTTGACGAGATGGCCCCTACGTCTACGTAGGTCCTTCATATACATCAATAACGAAATATAACCTAACTTAACCCAATCTAACATCGCGGCTGTAATATTTGACAACATTCAATGCGAGTTGTCCTCTACGTCTCCGTGGGACCTTCATATACATCAATAACGAAATATAACCTAACCTAACCCAACCTATCATCTCGGCGGTAATATTTGACAACATTCCTGGAGGGTTGGCCTCTACGTCTGCGTGGGACCATTATATACATCAAGAACGTAATATAACCTAACCTAACCCAACCTAACATCTCGGCGGTAATATCTGACAACATTCCTGGCGAGTTGGCCTCTACGTCTCCGTGGGACCTTTATATACGTCAATAACGTAATATAGCCTAACCTAACCCAACCTAACATCTCGGCGGTAATAATTGGCAACATTCCTGGCTTGTTGGCCTCTACCAACCTCGTAGAGACCTTTATATACATCAATAACGTAATATAACCTAATCTAATCCAACCTATCATCTCGGCGGTAATATTTGACAATACTCTTGACGAGATGGCCCCTACGTCTACGTGGGTCCTTCATGTACATCAATAACGTAATATAACCTAACCTAACCCAACCTATCATCTCGGCGGTAATATTTGGCAACATTCCTGGCGAGTTGGCCTCTGCGTCTCCGTGGGACCTTTATATACTACAATAACGTAATATAACCTAACCTAACCCAATCTAACATCGCGGCTGTAATATTTGACAACATTCATGGCGAGTTGGCCTCTACGTCTCCGTGGGACCTTCATATACATCAATAACGAAATATAACCTAACCTAACCCAACCTATCATCTCGGCGGTAATATTTGACAACATTTTTGGAGGATTGGCCTCTACGTCTGCGTGGGACCTTTATATACATCAAGAACGTAATATAACCTAACCTAAGCCAACCTAACATCTCGGCGGTAATAATTGGCAACATTCCTGGCTTGTTGGCCTCTACCAACCTTGTAGGGACCTTTATATACATCAATAACGTAATATAACCTAATCTAATCCAACCTATCATCTCGGCGGTAATATTTGACAATATTCTTGACGAGATGGCCCCTACGTCTACGTGGGTTCTTCATATACATCAATAACGTAATATAACCTAACCTAACCCAACCTATCATCTCGGCGGTAATATTTGACAACATTCCTGGAGGGTTGGCCTCTACGTCTGCGTGGGACCTTTATATACATCAATAACGAAATATAACCTAACCTAACCCAACCTATCATCTCGGCGGTAATATTTGACAACATTCCTGGAGGGTTGGCCTCTACGTCTGCGTGGGACCTTTATATACATCAAGAACGTAATATAACCTAACCTAAGCCAACCTAACATCTCGGCGGTAATAATTGGCAACATTCCTGGCTTGTTGGCCTCTACCAACCTTGTAGAGACCTTTATATACATCAATAACGTAATATAACCTAATCTAATCCAACCTATCATCTCGGCGGTAATATTTGACAATATTCTTGACGAGATGGCCCCTACGTCTACGTGGGTCCTTCATATACATCAATAACGTAATATAACCTAACCTAATCCAACCTATCATCTCGGCGGTAATATTTGACAATATTCTTGACGAGATGGCCCCTACGTCTACGTAGGTCCTTCATATACATCAATAACGAAATATAACCTAACTTAACCCAATCTAACATCGCGGCTGTAATATTTGACAACATTCAATGCGAGTTGTCCTCTACGTCTCCGTGGGACCTTCATATACATCAATAACGAAATATAACCTAACCTAACCCAACCTATCATCTCGGCGGTAATATTTGACAACATTCCTGGAGGGTTGGCCTCTACGTCTGCGTGGGACCATTATATACATCAAGAACGTAATATAACCTAACCCAACCCAACCTAACATCTCGGCGGTAATATCTGACAACATTCCTGGCGAGTTGGCCTCTACGTCTCCGTGGGACCTTTATATACGTCAATAACGTAATATAGCCTAACCTAACTCAACCTAACATCTCGGCGGTAATAATTGGCAACATTCCTGGCTTGTTGGCCTCTACCAACCTCGTAGAGACCTTTATATACATCAATAACGTAATATAACCTAATCTAATCCAACCTATCATCTCGGCGGTAATATTTGACAATACTCTTGACGAGATGGCCCCTACGTCTACGTGGGTCCTTCATGTACATCAATAACGTAATATAACCTAACCTAACCCAACCTATCATCTCGGCGGTAATATTTGGCAACATTCCTGGCGAGTTGGCCTCTGCGTCTCCGTGGGACCTTTATATACTACAATAACGTAATATAACCTAACCTAACCCAATCTAACATCGCGGCTGTAATATTTGACAACATTCATGGCGAGTTGGCCTCTACGTCTCCGTGGGACCTTCATATACATCAATAACGAAATATAACCTAACCTAACCCAACCTATCATCTCGGCGGTAATATTTGACAACATTTTTGGAGGATTGGCCTCTACGTCTGCGTGGGACCTTTATATACATCAAGAACGTAATATAACCTAACCTAAGCCAACCTAACATCTCGGCGGTAATAATTGGCAACATTCCTGGCTTGTTGGCCTCTACCAACCTTGTAGGGACCTTTATATACATCAATAACGTAATATAACCTAATCTAATCCAACCTATCATCTCGGCGGTAATATTTGACAATATTCTTGACGAGATGGCCCCTACGTCTACGTGGGTTCTTCATATACATCAATAACGTAATATAACCTAACCTAACCCAACCTATCATCTCGGCGGTAATATTTGACAACATTCCTGGAGGGTTGGCCTCTACGTCTGCGTGGGACCTTTATATACATCAATAACGAAATATAACCTAACCTAACCCAACCTATCATCACGGCGGTAATATTTGACAACATTCCTGGAGGGTTGGCCTCTACGTCTGCGTGGGACCTTTATATACATCAAGAACGTAATATAACCTAACCTAAGCCAACCTAACATCTCGGCGGTAATAATTGGCAACATTCCTGGCTTGTTGGCCTCTACCAACCTTGTAGAGACCTTTATATACATCAATAACGTAATATAACCTAATCTAATCCAACCTATCGTCTCGGCGGTAATATTTGACAATATTCTTGACGAGATGGCCCCTACGTCTACGTGGGTCCTTCATATACATCAATAACGTAATATAACCTAACCTAATCCAACCTATTATCTCGGCGGTAATATTTGACAATATTCTTGACGAGATGGCCCCTACGTCTACGTAGGTCCTTCATATACATCAATAACGTAATATAACCTAACCTAACCCAATCTAACATCGCGGCTGTAATATTTGACAACATTCATGGCGAGTTGTCCTCTACGTCTCCGTGGGACGTTCATATACATCAATAACGAAATATAACCTAACCTAACCCAACCTATCATCTCGGCGGTAATATTTGACAACATTCCTGGAGGGTTGGCCTCTACGTCTGCGTGGGACCTTTATATACATCAAGAACGTAATATAACCTAACCTAACCCAACCTAACATCTCGGCGGTAATATTTGACAACATTCCTGGCGAGTTGTCCTCTACGTCTCCGTGGGACCTTTATATACATCAATAACGTAATATAGCCTAACCTAACCCAACCTAACATCTCGGCGGTAATAATTGGCAACATTCCTGGCTTGTTGGCCTCTACCAACCTTGTAGAGACCTTTATATACATCAATAACGTAATATAACCTAATCTAATCCATCCTATCATCTCGGCGGTAATATTTGACAATATTCTTGACGAGATGGCCCCTACGTCTACGTGGGTCCTTCATAAACCTCAATAACGTAATATAACCTAACCTAACCCAACCTAACATCTCGGCGGTAATATCTGACAACATTCCTGGCGAGTTGGCCTCTACGTCTCCGTGAGACCTTTATATACATCAATAACGTAATATAGCCTAACCTAACCCAACCTAACATCTCGGCGGTAATAATTGGCAACATTCCTGGCTTGTTGGCCTCTACCAACCTTGTAGAGACCTTTATATACATCAATAACGTAATATAACCTAATCTAATCCAACCTATCATCTCGGCGGTAATATTTGACAATACTCTTGACGAGATGGCCCCTACGTCTACGTGGGTCCTTCATGTACATCAATAACGTAATATAACCTAACCTAACCCAACCTATCATCTCGGCGATAATATTTGGCAACATTCCTGGCGAGTTGGCCTCTGCGTCTCCGTGGGACCTTTATATACTACAATAACGTAATATAACCTAACCTAACCCAATCTAACATCGCGGCTGTAATATTTGACAACATTCATGGCGAGTTGGCCTCTACGTCTCCGTGGGACCTTCATATACATCAATAACGAAATATAACGTAACCTAACCCAACCTATCATCTCGGCGGTAATATTTGACAACATTCCTGGAGGGTTGGCCTCTACGTCTGCGTGGGACCTTTATATACATCAAGAACGTAATATAACCTAACCTAAGCCAACCTAACATCTCGGCGGTAATAATTGGCAACATTCCTGGCTTGTTGGCCTCTACCAACCTTGTAGAGACATTTATATACATCAATAACGTAATATAACCTAATCTAATCCAACCTATCATCTCGGCGGTAATATTTGACAATATTCTTGACGAGGTGGCCCCTACGTCTACGTGGGTCCTTCATATACATCAATAACGTAATATAACCTAACATAATCCAACCTATCATCTCGGCGGTAATATTTGACAATATTCTTGACGAGATGGCCCCTACGTCTACGTAGGTCCTTCATATACATCAATAACGTAATATAACCTAACCTAACCCAATCTAACATCGCGGCTGTAATATTTGACAACATTCATGGCGAGTTGTCCTCTACGTCTCCGTGGGACCTTCATATACATCAATAACGAAATATAACCTAACCTAACCCAACCTATCATCTCGGCGGTAATATTTGACAACATTCCTGGAGGGTTGGCCTCTACGTCTGCGTGGGACCTTTATATACATCAATAACGAAATATAACCTAACCTAACCCAACCTATCATCTCGGCGGTAATATTTGACAACATTCCTGGAGGGTTGGCCTCTACGTCTGCGTGGGACCTTTATATACATCAAGAACGTAATATAACCTAACCTAAGCCAACCTAACATCTCGGCGGTAATAATTGGCAACATTCCTGGCTTGTTGGCCTCTACCAACCTTGTAGAGACATTTATATACATCAATAACGTAATATAACCTAATCTAATCCAACCTATCATCTCGGCGGTAATATTTGACAATATTCTTGACGAGATGGCCCCTACGTCTACGTGGGTCCTTCATATACATCAATAACGTAATATAACCTAACATAATCCAACCTATCATCTCGGCGGTAATATTTGACAATATTCTTGACGAGATGGCCCCTACGTCTACGTAGGTCCTTCATATACATCAATAACGTAATATAACCTAACCTAACCCAACCTATCATCTCGGCGATAATATTTGGCAACATTCCTGGCGAGTTGGCCTCTGCGTCTCCGTGGGACCTTTATATACTACAATAACGTAATATAACCTAACCTAACCCAATCTAACATCGCGGCTGTAATATTTGACAACATTCATGGCGAGTTGGCCTCTACGTCTCCGTGGGACCTTCATATACATCAATAACGAAATATAACGTAACCTAACCCAACCTATCATCTCGGCGGTAATATTTGACAACATTCCTGGAGGGTTGGCCTCTACGTCTGCGTGGGACCTTTATATACATCAAGAACGTAATATAACCTAACCTAAGCCAACCTAACATCTCGGCGGTAATAATTGGCAACATTCCTGGCTTGTTGGCCTCTACCAACCTTGTAGAGACATTTATATACATCAATAACGTAATATAACCTAATCTAATCCAACCTATCATCTCGACGGTAATATTTGACAATATTCTTGACGAGGTGGCCCCTACGTCTACGTGGGTCCTTCATATACATCAATAACGTAATATAACCTAACATAATCCAACCTATCATCTCGGCGGTAATATTTGACAATATTCTTGACGAGATGGCCCCTACGTCTACGTAGGTCCTTCATATACATCAATAACGTAATATAACCTAACCTAACCCAATCTAACATCGCGGCTGTAATATTTGACAACATTCATGGCGAGATGTCCTCTACGTCTCCGTGGGACCTTCATATACATCAATAACGAAATATAACCTAACCTAACCGAACCTATCATCTCGGCGGTAATATTTGACAACATTCCTGGAGGGTTGGCCTCTACGTCTGCGTGGGACCTTTATATACATCAATAACGAAATATAACCTAACCTAACCCAACCTATCATCTCGGCGGTAATATTTGACAACATTCCTGGAGGGTTGGCCTCTACGTCTGCGTGGGACCTTTATATACATCAAGAACGTAATATAACCTAACCTAAGCCAACCTAACATCTCGGCGGTAATAATTGGCAACATTCCTGGCTTGTTGGCCTCTACCAACCTTGTAGAGACATTTATATACATCAATAACGTAATATAACCTAATCTAATCCAACCTATCATCTCGGCGGTAATATTTGACAATATTCTTGACGAGATGGCCCCTACGTCTACGTGGGTCCTTCATATACATCAATAACGTAATATAACCTAACATAATCCAACCTATCATCTCGGCGGTAATATTTGACAATATTCTTGACGAGATGGCCCCTACGTCTACGTAGGTCCTTCATATACATCAATAACGTAATATAACCTAACCTAACCCAACCTATCATCTCGGCGATAATATTTGGCAACATTCCTGGCGAGTTGGCCTCTGCGTCTCCGTGGGACCTTTATATACTACAATAACGTAATATAACCTAACCTAACCCAATCTAACATCGCGGCTGTAATATTTGACAACATTCATGGCGAGTTGGCCTCTACGTCTCCGTGGGACCTTCATATACATCAATAACGAAATATAACGTAACCTAACCCAACCTATCATCTCGGCGGTAATATTTGACAACATTCCTGGAGGGTTGGCCTCTACGTCTGCGTGGGACCTTTATATACATCAAGAACGTAATATAACCTAACCTAAGCCAACCTAACATCTCGGCGGTAATAATTGGCAACATTCCTGGCTTGTTGGCCTCTACCAACCTTGTAGAGACATTTATATACATCAATAACGTAATATAACCTAATCTAATCCAACCTATCATCTCGACGGTAATATTTGACAATATTCTTGACGAGGTGGCCCCTACGTCTACGTGGGTCCTTCATATACATCAATAACGTAATATAACCTAACATAATCCAACCTATCATCTCGGCGGTAATATTTGACAATATTCTTGACGAGATGGCCCCTACGTCTACGTAGGTCCTTCATATACATCAATAACGTAATATAACCTAACCTAACCCAATCTAACATCGCGGCTGTAATATTTGACAACATTCATGGCGAGTTGTCCTCTACGTCTCCGTGGGACCTTCATATACATCAATAACGAAATATAACCTAACCTAACCGAACCTATCATCTCGGCGGTAATATTTGACAACATTCCTGGAGGGTTGGCCTCTACGTCTGCGTGGGACCTTTATATACATCAATAACGAAATATAACCTAACCTAACCCAACCTATCATCTCGGCGGTAATATTTGACAACATTCCTGGAGGGTTGGCCTCTACGTCTGCGTGGGACCTTTATATACATCAAGAACGTAATATAACCTAACCTAAGCCAACCTAACATCTCGGCGGTAATAATTGGCAACATTCCTGGCTTGTTGGCCTCTACCAACCTTGTAGAGACATTTATATACATCAATAACGTAATATAACCTAATCTAATCCAACCTATCATCTCGGCGGTAATATTTGACAATATTCTTGACGAGATGGCCCCTACGTCTACGTGGGTCCTTCATATACATCAATAACGTAATATAACCTAACATAATCCAACCTATCATCTCGGCGGTAATATTTGACAATATTCTTGACGAGATGGCCCCTACGTCTACGTAGGTCCTTCATATACATCAATAACGTAATATAACCTAACCTAACCCAACCTATCATCTCGGCGATAATATTTGGCAACATTCCTGGCGAGTTGGCCTCTGCGTCTCCGTGGGACCTTTATATACTACAATAACGTAATATAACCTAACCTAACCCAATCTAACATCGCGGCTGTAATATTTGACAACATTCATGGCGAGTTGGCCTCTACGTCTCCGTGGGACCTTCATATACATCAATAACGAAATATAACGTAACCTAACCCAACCTATCATCTCGGCGGTAATATTTGACAACATTCCTGGAGGGTTGGCCTCTACGTCTGCGTGGGACCTTTATATACATCAAGAACGTAATATAACCTAACCTAAGCCAACCTAACATCTCGGCGGTAATAATTGGCAACATTCCTGGCTTGTTGGCCTCTACCAACCTTGTAGAGACATTTATATACATCAATAACGTAATATAACCTAATCTAATCCAACCTATCATCTCGACGGTAATATTTGACAATATTCTTGACGAGGTGGCCCCTACGTCTACGTGGGTCCTTCATATACATCAATAACGTAATATAACCTAACATAATCCAACCTATCATCTCGGCGGTAATATTTGACAATATTCTTGACGAGATGGCCCCTACGTCTACGTAGGTCCTTCATATACATCAATAACGTAATATAACCTAACCTAACCCAATCTAACATCGCGGCTGTAATATTTGACAACATTCATGGCGAGTTGTCCTCTACGTCTCCGTGGGACCTTCATATACATCAATAACGAAATATAACCTAACCTAACCCAACCTATCATCTCGGCGGTAATATTTGACAACATTCCTGGAGGGTTGGCCTCTACGTCTGCGTGGGACCTTTATATACATCAATAACGAAATATAACCTAACCTAACCCAACCTATCATCTCGGCGGTAATATTTGACAACATTCCTGGAGGGTTGGCCTCTACGTCTGCGTGGGACCTTTATATACATCAAGAACGTAATATAACCTAACCTAAGCCAACCTAACATCTCGGCGGTAATAATTGGCAACATTCCTGGCTTGTTGGCCTCTACCAACCTTGTAGAGACATTTATATACATCAATAACGTAATATAACCTAATCTAATCCAACCTATCATCTCGGCGGTAATATTTGACAATATTCTTGACGAGATGGCCCCTACGTCTACGTGGGTCCTTCATATACATCAATAACGTAATATAACCTAACATAATCCAACCTATCATCTCGGCGGTAATATTTGACAATATTCTTGACGAGATGGCCCCTACGTCTACGTAGGTCCTTCATATACATCAATAACGTAATATAACCTAACCTAACCCAATCTAACATCGCGGCTGTAATATTTGACAACATTCATGACGAGTTGTCCTCTACGTCTCCGTGGGACCTTCATATACATCAATAACGAAATATAACCTAACCTAACCCAACCTATCATCTGGGCGGTAATATTTGACAACATTCCTGGAGGGTTGGCCTCTACGTCTGCGTGGGACCTTTATATACATCAATAACGAAATATAACCTAACCTAACCCAACCTATCATCACGGCGGTAATATTTGACAACATTCCTGGAGGGTTGGCCTCTACGTCTGCGTGGGACCTTTATATACATCAAGAACGTAATATAACCTAACCTAAGCCAACCTAACATCTCGGCGGTAATAATTGGCAACATTCCTGGCTTGTTGGCCTCTACCAACCTTGTAGAGACCTTTATATACATCAATAACGTAATATAACCTAATCTAATCCAACCTATCATCTCGGCGGTAATATTTGACAATATTCTTGACGAGATGGCCCCTACGTCTACGTGGGTCCTTCATATACATCAATAACGTAATATAACCTAACCTAATCCAACCTATCATCTCGGCGGTAATATTTGACAATATTCTTGACGAGATGGCCCCTACGTCTACGTAGGTCCTTCATATACATCAATAACGAAATATAACCTAACTTAACCCAATCTAACATCGCGGCTGTAATATTTGACAACATTCAATGCGAGTTGTCCTCTACGTCTCCGTGGGACCTTCATATACATCAATAACGAAATATAACCTAACCTAACCCAACCTATCATCTCGGCGGTAATATTTGACAACATTCCTGGAGGGTTGGCCTCTACGTCTGCGTGGGACCATTATATACATCAAGAACGTAATATAACCTAACCTAACCCAACCTAACATCTCGGCGGTAATATCTGACAACATTCCTGGCGAGTTGGCCTCTACGTCTCCGTGGGACCTTTATATACGTCAATAACGTAATATAGCCTAACCTAACCCAACCTAACATCTCGGCGGTAATAATTGGCAACATTCCTGGCTTGTTGGCCTCTACCAACCTCGTAGAGACCTTTATATACATCAATAACGTAATATAACCTAATCTAATCCAACCTATCATCTCGGCGGTAATATTTGACAATACTCTTGACGAGATGGCCCCTACGTCTACGTGGGTCCTTCATGTACATCAATAACGTAATATAACCTAACCTAACCCAACCTATCATCTCGGCGGTAATATTTGGCAACATTCCTGGCGAGTTGGCCTCTGCGTCTCCGTGGGACCTTTATATACTACAATAACGTAATATAACCTAACCTAACCCAATCTAACATCGCGGCTGTAATATTTGACAACATTCATGGCGAGTTGGCCTCTACGTCTCCGTGGGACCTTCATATACATCAATAACGAAATATAACCTAACCTAACCCAACCTATCATCTCGGCGGTAATATTTGACAACATTTTTGGAGGATTGGCCTCTACGTCTGCGTGGGACCTTTATATACATCAAGAACGTAATATAACCTAACCTAAGCCAACCTAACATCTCGGCGGTAATAATTGGCAACATTCCTGGCTTGTTGGCCTCTACCAACCTTGTAGGGACCTTTATATACATCAATAACGTAATATAACCTAATCTAATCCAACCTATCATCTCGGCGGTAATATTTGACAATATTCTTGACGAGATGGCCCCTACGTCTACGTGGGTTCTTCATATACATCAATAACGTAATATAACCTAACATAATCCAACCTATCATCTCGGCGGTAATATTTGGCAACATTCCTGGCGAGTTGGCCTCTGCGTCTCCGTGGGACCTTTATATACTACAATAACGAAATATAACGTAACCTAACCCAACCTATCATCTCGGCGGTAATATTTGACAACATTCCTGGAGGGTTGGCCTCTACGTCTGCGTGGGACCTTTATATACATCAAGAACGTAATATAACCTAACCTAAGCCAACCTAACATCTCGGCGGTAATAATTGGCAACATTCCTGGCTTGGTGGCCTCTACCAACCTTGTAGAGACATTTATATACATCAATAACGTAATATAACCTAATCTAATCCAACCTATCATCTCGGCGGTAATATTTGACAATATTCTTGACGAGATGGCCCCTACGTCTACGTGGGTCCTTCATATACATCAATAACGTAATATAACCTAACATAATCCAACCTATCATCTCGGCGGTAATATTTGACAATATTCTTGACGAGATGGCCCCTACGTCTACGTAGGTCCTTCATATACATCAATAACGTAATATAACCTAACCTAACCCAATCTAACATCGCGGCTGTAATATTTGACAACATTCATGGCGAGTTGTCCTCTACGTCTCCGTGGGACCTTCATATACATCAATAACGAAATATAACCTAACCTAACCCAACCTATCATCTCGGCGGTAATATTTGACAACATTCCTGGAGGGTTGGCCTCTACGTCTGCGTGGGACCTTTATATACATCAATAACGAAATATAACCTAACCTAACCCAACCTATCATCTCGGCGGTAATATTTGACAACATTCCTGGAGGGTTGGCCTCTACGTCTGCGTGGGACCTTTATATACATCAAGAACGTAATATAACCTAACCTAAGCCAACCTAACATCTCGGCGGTAATAATTGGCAACATTCCTGGCTTGTTGGCCTCTACCAACCTTGTAGAGACATTTATATACATCAATAACGTAATATAACCTAATCTAATCCAACCTATCATCTCGGCGGTAATATTTGACAATATTCTTGACGAGATGGCCCCTACGTCTACGTGGGTCCTTCATATACATCAATAACGTAATATAACCTAACATAATCCAACCTATCATCTCGGCGGTAATATTTGACAATATTCTTGACGAGATGGCCCCTACGTCTACGTAGGTCCTTCATATACATCAATAACGTAATATAACCTAACCTAACCCAATCTAACATCGCGGCTGTAATATTTGACAACATTCATGACGAGTTGTCCTCTACGTCTCCGTGGGACCTTCATATACATCAATAACGAAATATAACCTAACCTAACCCAACCTATCATCTCGGCGGTAATATTTGTCAACATTCCTGGAGGGTTGGCCTCTACGTCTGCGTGGGACCTTTATATACATCAATAACGAAATATAACCTAACCTAACCCAACCTATCATCACGGCGGTAATATTTGACAACATTCCTGGAGGGTTGGCCTCTACGTCTGCGTGGGACCTTTATATACATCAAGAACGTAATATAACCTAACCTAAGCCAACCTAACATCTCGGCGGTAATAATTGGCAACATTCCTGGCTTGTTGGCCTCTACCAACCTTGTAGAGACCTTTATATACATCAATAACGTAATATAACCTAATCTAATCCAACCTATCATCTCGGCGGTAATATTTGACAATATTCTTGACGAGATGGCCCCTACGTCTACGTGGGTCCTTCATATACATCAATAACGTAATATAACCTAACCTAATCCAACCTATCATCTCGGCGGTAATATTTGACAATATTCTTGACGAGATGGCCCCTACGTCTACGTAGGTCCTTCATATACATCAATAACGAAATATAACCTAACTTAACCCAATCTAACATCGCGGCTGTAATATTTGACAACATTCAATGCGAGTTGTCCTCTACGTCTCCGTGGGACCTTCATATACATCAATAACGAAATATAACCTAACCTAACCCAACCTATCATCTCGGCGGTAATATTTGACAACATTCCTGGAGGGTTGGCCTCTACGTCTGCGTGGGACCTTTATATACATCAATAACGAAATATAACCTAACCTAACCCAACCTAACATCTCGGCGGTAATATTTGACAACATTCCTGGCGAGTTGGCCTCTACGTCTCCGTGGGACCTTTATATACATCAATAACGTAATATAGCCTAACCTAACCCAACCTAACATCTCGGCGGTAATAATTGGCAACATTCCTGGCTTGCTGGCCTCTACCAACATTGTAGAGACCTTTATATACATCAATAACGTAATATAACCTAATCTAATCCAACCTATCATCTCGGCGGTAATATTTGACAATATTCTTGACGAGATGGCCCCTACGTCTGCGTGGGTCCTTCATATACATCAATAACGTAATATAACCTAACCTAACCCAACCTATCATCTCGGCGGTAATATTTGGCAACATCCCTGGCTAGTTGGCCTCTGCGTCTCCGTGGGACCTTTATATACAACAATAACGTAATATAACCTAACCTAACCAAATCTAACATCGCGGCTGTAATATTTGACAACATTCCTGGCGAGTTGGCCTCTACGTCTCGGTGGGACCTTCATATACATCAATAACGAAATATAACCTAACCTAACCCAACCTAACATCTCGGCGGTAATATCTGACAACATTCCTGGCGAGTTGGCCTCTACGTCTCCGTGGGACCTTTATATACATCAATAACATAATATAGCCTAACCTAACCCAACCTAACATCTCGGCGGTAATAATTGGCAACATTCCTGGCTTGTTGGCCTCTACCAACCTTGTAGAGACCTTTATATACATCAATAACGTAATATAACCTAATCTAATCCAACCTATCATCTCGGCGGTAATATTTGACAATATTCTTGACGAGAAGGACCCTACGTCTACGTGGGTCCTTCATATACATCAATAACGTAATATAACCTAACCTAACCCAACCTATCATCTCGGCGGTAATATTTGGCAACATTCCTGGCGAGTTGGCCTCTGCGTCTCCGTGGGACCTTTATATACTACAATAACGTAATATAACCTAACCTAACCCAATCTATCATCGCGGCTGTAATATTTGACAACATTCATGGCGAGTTGGCCTCTACGTCCCCGTGGGACCTTCATATACATCAATAACGAAATATAACCTAACCTAACCCAACCTATCATCTCGGCGGTAATATTTGACAACATTCCTGGAGGGTTGGCCTCTACGTCTGCGTGGGACCTTTATATACATCAAGAACGTAATATAACCTAACCTAAGCCAACCTAACATTTCGGCGGTAATAATTGGCAACATTCCTGGCTTGTTAGCCTCTACCAACCTTGTAGAGACCTTTATATACATCAATAACGTAATATAACCTAATCTAATCCAACCTATCATCTCGGCGGTAATATTTGACAATATTCTTGACGAGATGGCCCCTACGTCTACGTGGGTCCTTCATATACATCAATAACGTAATATAACCTTACCTAACCCAACCTATCATCTCGGCGGTAATATTTGGCAACATTCCTGGCGAGTTGGCCTCTGCGTCTCCGTGGGACCTTTATATACAACAATAACGTAATATAACCTAACCTAACCCAATCTAACATCGCGGCTGTAATATTTGACAACATACCTGGGGAGTTGGCCTCTACGTCTCCGTGGGACCTTCATATACATCAATAACGAAACATAACCTAACCTAACCCAACCTATCATCTCGGCGGTAATATTTGACAACATTCCTGGAGGGTTAGCCTCTACGTCTGCGTGGGACCTTTATATACATCAAGAACGTAGTATAACCTAGCCTAACCCAACCTAACATCTCGGCGGTAATATTTGACAACATTCCTGGCGAGTTGGCCTCTACGTCTCCGTGGGACCTTTATATACATCAATAACGTAATATAGCCTAACCTAACCCAACCTAACATCTCGGCGGTAATAATTGGCAACATTCCTGGCTTGCTGGCCTCTACCAACATTGTAGAGACCTTTATATACATCAATAACGTAATATAACCTAATCTAATCCAACCTATCATCTCGGCGGTAATATTTGACAATATTCTTGACGAGATGGCCCCTACGTCTACGTGGGTCCTTCATATACATCAATAACGTAATATAACCTAACCTAACCCAACCTATCATCTCGGCGGTAATATTTGGCAACATCCCTGGCTAGTTGGCCTCTGCGTCTCCGTGGGACCTTTATATACAACAATAACGTAATATAACCTAACCTAACCAAATCTAACATCGCGGCTGTAATATTTGACAACATTCCTGGCGAGTTGGCCTCTACGTCTCGGTGGGACCTTCATATACATCAATAACGAAATATAACCTAACCTAACCCAACCTAACATCTCGGCGGTAATATCTGACAACATTCCTGGCGAGTTGGCCTCTACGTCTCCGTGGGACCTTTATATACATCAATAACATAATATAGCCTAACCTAACCCAACCTAACATCTCGGCGGTAATAATTGGCAACATTCCTGGCTTGTTGGCCTCTACCAACCTTGTAGAGACCTTTATATACATCAATAACGTAATATAACCTAATCTAATCCAACCTATCATCTCGGCGGTAATATTTGACAATATTCTTGACGAGAAGGACCCTACGTCTACGTGGGTCCTTCATATACATCAATAACGTAATATAACCTAACCTAACCCAACCTATCATCTCGGCGGTAATATTTGGCAACATTCCTGGCGAGTTGGCCTCTGCGTCTCCGTGGGACCTTTATATACTACAATAACGTAATATAACCTAACCTAACCCAATCTATCATCGCGGCTGTAATATTTGACAACATTCATGGCGAGTTGGCCTCTACGTCCCCGTGGGACCTTCATATACATCAATAACGAAATATAACCTAACCTAACCCAACCTATCATCTCGGCGGTAATATTTGACAACATTCCTGGAGGGTTGGCCTCTACGTCTGCGTGGGACCTTTATATACATCAAGAACGTAATATAACCTAACCTAAGCCAACCTAACATCTCGGCGGTAATAATTGGCAACATTCCTGGCTTGTTAGCCTCTACCAACCTTGTAGAGACCTTTATATACATCAATAACGTAATATAACCTAATCTAATCCAACCTATCATCTCGGCGGTAATATTTGACAATATTCTTGACGAGATGGCCCCTACGTCTACGTGGGTCCTTCATATACATCAATAACGTAATATAACCTTACCTAACCCAACCTATCATCTCGGCGGTAATATTTGGCAACATTCCTGGCGAGTTGGCCTCTGCGTCTCCGTGGGACCTTTATATACAACAATAACGTAATATAACCTAACCTAACCCAATCTAACATCGCGGCTGTAATATTTGACAACATACCTGGGGAGTTGGCCTCTACGTCTCCGTGGGACCTTCATATACATCAATAACGAAACATAACCTAACCTAACCCAACCTATCATCTCGGCGGTAATATTTGACAACATTCCTGGAGGGTTAGCCTCTACGTCTGCGTGGGACCTTTATATAAATCAAGAACGTAATATAACCTAACCTAACCCAACCTAACATCTCGGCGGTAATATTTGACAACATTCCTGGCGAGTTGGCCTCTACGTCTCCGTGGGACCTTTATATACATCAATAATGTAATATAGCCTAACCTAACCCAACCTAACATCTCGGCGGTAATAATTGGCAACATTCCTGGCTTGTTGGCCTCTACCAACATTGTAGAGACCTTTATATACATCAATATCGTAATATAACCTAATCTAATCCAACCTATCATCTCGGCGGTAATATTTGACAATATTCTTGACGAGATGGCCCCTACGTCTACGTGGGTCCTTCATATACATCAATAACGTAATATAACCTAACCTAACCCAACCTATCATCTCGGCGGTAATATTTGGCAACATCCCTGGCTAGTTGGCCTCTGCGTCTCCGTGGGACCTTTATATACAACAATAACGTAATATAACCTAACCTAACCAAATCTAACATCGCGGCTGTAATATTTGACAACATTCCTGGCGAGTTGGCCTCTACGTCTCGGTGGGACCTTCATATACATCAATAACGAAACATAACCTAACCTAACCCAATCTAACATCGCGGCGGTAATATTTGACAATATTCCTGGCGAGTTGGCCCCTACGTCTACGTGGGACCTTCAAAAACCTCAATAACGTAATATAACCTAACCTAACCCAACCTAACATCTCGGCGGTAATATTTGACCACAAACCTGGCGAGTTGGCTTCTACGTCTCCGTGGGAACTTCATATACATCAATAACGTAATATAACCTAACCTTACCCAACCTAACATCTCGGCGGTAATATTTGGCAACATTCCTGGCTTGATGGCCTCTACGTCCCCGTGGGACTTTTATATACATCAATAACGTAATATAACCTAACCTAACCCAATCTGTCACGTCGGCGGTCATATTTCAGAAAATTCCTGGCGAGTTGGCTTCGACGTCTGCGTGGGACCTTTATATACATCAAGAACGTAATATAACCTAACCTACCCCAACCTAACGACTCGGCGGTAATATTTGGCAACATACATGGCGAGTTGGCCTCTACGTCTCCGTGGGATCTTGATATACATCAATAACGCAATATAACCTAACCTGACCCAACCTAACCTCTCGGCGGTAATATTTGGCAACATTCCTGACATGTTGGCCTCTACGTCTCCGTGAGACCTTCATATACATCAATAACGAATTATAACCAAACCTAACCCAACCTATTATCTCGGCGGTAATATTTGACCAAATACCTGGCGCGTTGGCCTCTACGTCTCCGTGGGACCTTCATATACATCAATAACGAAATATAACCTAACCTAACCCAACCTATCACCTCGGCGGTAATATTTGGCAACATTCCTGGCATGTTGGCCTCTACGTCTCCGTGAGACTTTCATATACATCAATAACGAATTGTAACCAAACCTAACCCAACCTATTATCTCGGCGGTAATATTTGACCAAATACCTGGCGAGTTAGCCTCTACGTCTCCGTGGGATCTTCATATACATCAATAACGTAATATAACCTAACCTAATCCAACCTATCATCTCGGCGGTAATATTTGACAATATTCTTGACGAGATGGCCCCTACGCCTACGTGGGTCCTTCATAAACATCTATAACGTAATATAACCTAACCTAACCCAATCTAACATCGCGGCTGTAATATTTGACAATATACCTGGCGAGTTGGCCTCTACGTCTCCGTGGGACCTTCATATACATCAATAACGAAATATAACCTAACCTAACCCAACCTATCATCTCGTCGGTAATATTTGACAACATTCCAGGAGGGTTAGCCTCTACGTCTGCGTGGGACCTTTATATACATCAAGAACGTAATATCACCTAACCTAACCCAACCTATCATCGCGGCAGTAATATTTGACAACATACCTGGCTTGTTGGCCTCTACGCCTCCCTGGGACATTTATATACATCAATAACGTAATATAACCTAACCTAACCCAACCTATCATCTCGGCGGTAATATTTGACAATATTCCTGGCGAGTTGGCCCCTACGTCTACGTGGGTCCTTCATAAACCTCAATAACGTAATATAACCTAACCTAACCCAACCTATCATCTCGGCGGTAATATTTGACCACAAACCTGGCGAGTTGGCCTCTACGTCTCCGTGGGATCTTCATATACATCAATAACGAATTATAAACAAAGCTAACCCAACCTATTATCTCGGCGGTAATATTTGGCAACATTCCTGGCTTGTTGGCCTCTACGTCCCCGTGGGACTTTTAGATACACCAATAACGTAATATAACCTAACCTAACCCAATCTGTCATGTCGGCGGTCATATTTCAGAAAATTCCTGGCGAGTTGGCTTCGACGTCTGCGTGGGACCTTTATATACATCAAGAACGTAATATAACCTAACCTACCCCAACCTAACAACTCGGCGGTAATATTTGGCAACATTCCTGGCTTGTTGGCTTCTACGTCTCCGTGGTTCCTTTGTAAACATCAATAACGTAATATAACCTAACCTAACCTAATCTAACATCGCGGCTGTAATATTTGACAACATTCCTGGCATGTTGGCATCTACGTCTCCGTGGGACCTTTATATACATCAATAACGTAATATAACCTAACCTAATCCAACCTATCATCTCGGCGGTAATATTTGACAATATTCTTGACGAGATGGCCCCTACGTCTACGTGGGTCTTTCATATACATCAATAACGAAACATAACTTAACCTAACCCAACCTATCATCTCGGCGGTAATATTTGACAACATTCCTGGAGGGTTGGCCTCTACATCTGCGTGGGACCTTTATATACATCAAGAACGTAATATAACCTAACCTAACCCAACCTAACATCTCGGCGGTAATATTTGACAACATTCCTGGCGAGTTGGCCTCTACGTCTCCGTGGGACCTTTATATACATCAATAACGTAATATAGCCTAACCTAACCCAACCTAACATCTCGGCGGTAATAATTGGCAACATTCCTGGCTTGTTGGCCTCTACTAACCTTGTAGAGACCTTTATATACATCAATAACGTAATATAACCTAATCTAATACATCCTATCATCTCGGCGGTAATATTTGACAATATTCTTGACGAGATGGCCCCTACGTCTACGTGGGTCCTTCATAAACCTCAATAACGTAATATAACCTAACCTAACCCAACCTATCATCTCGGCGGTAATATTTGACAATATTCTTGACGAGATGGCCCCTACGTCTACGTGGGTCCTTCATATACATCAATAACGTAATATAACCTTACCTAACCCAACCTATCATCTCGGCGGTAATATTTGGCAACATTCCTGGCGAGTTGGCCTCTGCGTCTCCGTGGGACCTTTATATACAACAATAACGTAATATAACCTAACCTAACCCAATCTAACATCGCGGCTGTAATATTTGACAACATACCTGGGGAGTTGGCCTCTACGTCTCCGTGGGACCTTCATATACATCAATAACGAAACATAACCTAACCTAACCCAACCTATCATCTCGGCGGTAATATTTGACAACATTCCTGGAGGGTTAGCCTCTACGTCTGCGTGGGACCTTTATATACATCAAGAACGTAATATAACCTAACCTAACCCAACCTAACATCTCGGCGGTAATATTTGACAACATTCCTGGCGAGTTGGCCTCTACGTCTCCGTGGGACCTTTATATACATCAATAACGTAATATAGCCTAACCTAACCCAACCTAACATCTCGGCGGTAATAATTGGCAACATTCCTGGCTTGTTGGCCTCTACCAACATTGTAGAGACCTTTATATACATCAATAACGTAATATAACCTAATCTAATCCAACCTATCATCTCGGCGGTAATATTTGACAATATTCTTCACGAGATGGCCCCTACGTCTACGTGGGTCCTTCATATACATCAATAACGTAATATAACCTAACCTAACCCAACCTATCATCTCGGCGGTAATATTTGGCAACATCCCTGGCTAGTTGGCCTCTGCGTCTCCGTGGGACCTTTATATACAACAATAACGTAATATAACCTAACCTAACCAAATCTAACATCGCGGCTGTAATATTTGACAACATTCCTAGCGAGTTGGCCTCTACGTCTCGGTGGGACCTTCATATACATCAATAACGAAACATAACCTAACCTAACCCAATCTAACATCGCGGCGGTAATATTTGACAATATTCCTGGCGAGTTGGCCCCTACGTCTACGTGGGACCTTCAAAAACCTCAATAACGTAATATAACCTAACCTAACCCAACCTAACATCTCGGCGGTAATATTTGACCACAAACCTGGCGAGTTGGCTTCTACGTCTCCGTGGGAACTTCATATACATCAATAACGTAATATAACCTAACCTTACCCAACCTAACATCTCGGCGGTAATATTTGGCAACATTCCTGGCTTGTTGGCCTCTACGTCCCCGTGGGACTTTTATATACATCAATAACGTAATATAACCTAACCTAACCCAATCTGTCACGTCGGCGGTCATATTTCAGAAAATTCCTGGCGAGTTGGCTTCGACGTCTGCGTGGGACCTTTATATACATCAAGAACGTAATATAACCTAACCTACCCCAACCTAACGACTCGGCGGTAATATTTGGCAACATACATGGCGAGTTGGCCTCTACGTCTCCGTGGGATCTTGATATACATCAATAACGCAATATAACCTAACCTGACCCAACCTAACCTCTCGGCGCTATTATTTGACAACATTTCTGGCGAGTTGGCATCTACGTCTCCGTGGGACCTTCATATACATCAATAACGAAATATAACCTAACCTAACCCAACCTATCACCTCGGCGGTAATATTTGGCAACATTCCTGACATGTTGGCCTCTACGTCTCCGTGAGACCTTCATATACATCAATAACGAATTATAACCAAACCTAACCCAACCTATTATCTCGGCGGTAATATTTGACCAAATACCTGGCGCGTTGGCCTCTACGTCTCCGTGGGACCTTCATATACATCAATAACGAAATATAACCTAACCTAACCCAACCTATCACCTCGGCGGTAATATTTGGCAACATTCCTGGCATGTTGGCCTCTACGTCTCCGTGAGACTTTCATATACATCAATAACGAATTGTAACCAAACCTAACCCAACCTATTATCTCGGCGGTAATATTTGACCAAATACCTGGCGAGTTAGCCTCTACGTCTCCGTGGGATCTTCATATACATCAATAACGTAATATAACCTAACCTAATCCAACCTATCATCTCGGCGGTAATATTTGACAATATTCTTGACGAGATGGCCCCTACGCCTACGTGGGTCCTTCATAAACATCTATAACGTAATATAACCTAACCTAACCCAATCTAACATCGCGGCTGTAATATTTGACAATATACCTGGCGAGTTGGCCTCTACGTCTCCGTGGGACCTTCATATACATCAATAACGAAATATAACCTAACCTAACCCAACCTATCATCTCGTCGGTAATATTTGACAACATTCCAGGAGGGTTAGCCTCTACGTCTGCGTGGGACCTTTATATACATCAAGAACGTAATATCACCTAACCTAACCCAACCTATCATCGCGGCTGTAATATTTGACAACATACCTGGCTTGTTGGCCTCTACGCCTCCCTGGGACATTTATATACATCAATAACGTAATATAACCTAACCTAACACAACCTATCATCTCGGCGGTAATATTTGACAATATTCCTGGCGAGTTGGCCCCTACGTCTACGTGGGTCCTTCATAAACCTCAATAACGTAATATAACCTAACCTAACCCAACCTATCATCTCGGCGGTAATATTTGACCACAAACCTGGCGAGTTGGCCTCTACGTCTCCGTGGGATCTTCATATACATCAATAACGAATTATAAACAAAGCTAACCCAACCTATTATCTCGGCGGTAATATTTGGCAACATTCCTGGCTTGTTGGCCTCTACGTCCCCGTGGGACTTTTAGATACACCAATAACGTAATATAACCTAACCTAACCCAATCTGTCATGTCGGCGGTCATATTTCAGAAAATTCCTGGCGAGTTGGCTTCGACGTCTGCGTGGGACCTTTATATACATCAAGAACGTAATATAACCTAACCTACCCCAACCTAACAACTCGGCGGTAATATTTGGCAACATTCCTGGCTTGTTGGCTTCTACGTCTCCGTGGTTCCTTTGTAAACATCAATAACGTAATATAACCTAACCTAACCTAATCTAACATCGCGGCTGTAATATTTGACAACATTCCTGGCATGTTGGCATCTACGTCTCCGTGGGACCTTTATATACATCAATAACGTAATATAACCTAACCTAATCCAACCTATCATCTCGGCGGTAATATTTGACAATATTCTTGACGAGATGGCCCCTACGTCTACGTGGGTCTTTCATATACATCAATAACGAAACATAACTTAACCTAACCCAACCTATCATCTCGGCGGTAATATTTGACAACATTCCTGGAGGGTTGGCCTCTACATCTGCGTGGGACCTTTATCTACATCAAGAACGTAATATAACCTAACCTAACCCAACCTAACATCTCGGCGGTAATATTTGACAACATTCCTGGCGAGTTGGCCTCTACGTCTCCGTGGGACCTTTATATACATCAATAACGTAATATAGCCTAACCTAACCCAACCTAACATCTCGGCGGTAATAATTGGCAACATTCCTGGCTTGTTGGCCTCTACTAACCTTGTAGAGACCTTTATATACATCAATAACGTAATATAACCTAATCTAATACATCCTATCATCTCGGCGGTAATATTTGACAATATTCTTGACGAGATGGCCCCTACGTTTACGTGGGTCCTTCATAAACCTCAATAACGTAATATAACCTAACCTAACCCAACCTATCATCTCGGCGGTAATATTTGACAATATTCTTGACGAGATGGCCCCTACGTCTACGTGGGTCCTTCATATACATCAATAACGTAATATAACCTTACCTAACCCAACCTATCATCTCGGCGGTAATATTTGGCAACATTCCTGGCGAGTTGGCCTCTGCGTCTCCGTGGGACCTTTATATACAACAATAACGTAATATAACCTAACCTAACCCAATCTACCATCGCGGCTGTAATATTTGACAACATACCTGGGGAGTTGGCCTCTACGTCTCCGTGGGACCTTCATATACATCAATAACGAAACATAACCTAACCTAACCCAACCTATCATCTCGGCGGTAATATTTGACAACATTCCTGGAGGGTTAGCCTCTACGTCTGCGTGGGACCTTTATATACATCAAGAACGTAATATAACCTAACCTAACCCAACCTAACATCTCGGCGGTAATATTTGACAACATTCCTGGCGAGTTGGCCTCTACGTCTCCGTGGGACCTTTATATACATCAATAACGTAATATAGCCTAACCTAACCCAACCTAACATCTCGGCGGTAATAATTGGCAACATTCCTGGCTTGTTGGCCTCTACCAACATTGTAGAGACCTTTATATACATCAATAACGTAATATAACCTAATCTAATCCAACCTATCATCTCGGCGGTAATATTTGACAATATTCTTCACGAGATGGCCCCTACGTCTACGTGGGTCCTTCATATACATCAATAACGTAATATAAACTAACCTAACCCAACCTATCATCTCGGCGGTAATATTTGGCAACATCCCTGGCTAGTTGGCCTCTGCGTCTCCGTGGGACCTTTATATACAACAATAACGTAATATAACCTAACCTAACCAAATCTAACATCGCGGCTGTAATATTTGACAACATTCCTAGCGAGTTGGCCTCTACGTCTCGGTGGGACCTTCATATACATCAATAACGAAACATAACCTAACCTAACCCAATCTAACATCGCGGCGGTAATATTTGACAATATTCCTGGCGAGTTGGCCCCTACGTCTACGTGGGACCTTCAAAAACCTCAATAACGTAATATAACCTAACCTAACCCAACCTAACATCTCGGCGGTAATATTTGACCACAAACCTGGCGAGTTGGCTTCTACGTCTCCGTGGGAACTTCATATACATCAATAACGTAATATAACCTAACCTTACCCAACCTAACATCTCGGCGGTAATATTTGGCAACATTCCTGGCTTGTTGGCCTCTACGTCCCCGTGGGACTTTTATATACATCAATAACGTAATATAACCTAACCTAACCCAATCTGTCACGTCGGCGGTCATATTTCAGAAAATTCCTGGCGAGTTGGCTTCGACGTCTGCGTGGGACCTTTATATACATCAAGAACGTAATATAACCTAACCTACCCCAACCTAACGACTCGGCGGTAATATTTGGCAACATACATGGCGAGTTGGCCTCTACGTCTCCGTGGGATCTTGATATACATCAATAACGCAATATAACCTAACCTGACCCAACCTATCATCTCGGCGGTAATATTTGGCAACATTCCTGGCGAGTTGGCCTCTGCGTCTCCGTGGGACCTTTATATACAACAATAACGTAATATAACCTAACCTAACCCAATCTAACATCGCGGCTGTAATATTTGACAACATACCTGGGGAGTTGGCCTCTACGTCTCCGTGGGACCTTCATATACATCAATAACGAAACATAACCTAACCTAACCCAACCTATCATCTCGTCGGTAATATTTGACAACATTCCAGGAGGGTTAGCCTCTACGTCTGCGTGGGACCTTTATATACATCAAGAACGTAATATCACCTAACCTAACCCAACCTATCATCGCGGCTGTAATATTTGACAACATACCTGGCTTGTTGGCCTCTACGCCTCCCTGGGACATTTATATACATCAATAACGTAATATAACCTAACCTAACCCAACCTATCATCTCGGCGGTAATATTTGACAATATTCCTGGCGAGTTGGCACCTACGTCTACGTGGGTCCTTCATAAACCTCAATAACGTAATATAACCTAACCTAACCCAACCTATCATCTCGGCGGTAATATTTGACAATATTCTTGACGAGATGGCCCCTACGTCTACGTGGGTCCTTCATAAACCTCAATAACGTAATATAACCTAACCTAACCCAACCTATCATCTCGGCGGTAATATTTGACCACAAACCTGGCGAGTTGGCCTCTACGTCTCCGTGGGATCTTCATATACATCAACAACGTAATATAACCTAACCTTACCCAACCTAACATCTCAGCGGTAATATTTGGTAACATTCCTGGCTTGTTGGCCTCTACGTCCCCGTGGGACTTTTATATACATCAATAACGTAATATAACCTAACCTAACCCAATATGTCATGTCGGCGGTCATATTTCAGAAAATTCCTGGCGAGTTGTCTTCGACGTCTGCGTGGGACCTTTATATACATCAAGAACGTAATATAACCTAACCTTCCCCAACCTAACAACTCGGCGGTAATATTTGACAACATACCTGGGGAGTTGGCCTCTACGTCTCCGTGGGACCTTCATATACATCAATAACGAAACATAACCTAACCTAACCCAACCTATCATCTCGGCGGTAATATATGACAACATTCCTGGAGGGTTAGCCTCTACGTCTGCGTGGGACCTTTATATACATCAAGAACGTAATATAACCTAACCTAACCCAACCTAACATCTCGGCGGTAATATTTGACAACATTCCTGGCGAGTTGGCCTCTACGTCTCCGTGGGACCTTTATATACATCAATAACGTAATATAGCCTAACCTAACCCAACCTAACATCTCGGCGGTAATAATTGGCAACATTCCTGGCTTGTTGGCCTCTACCAACATTGTAGAGAACTTTATATACATCAATAACATAATATAACCTAATCTAATTGAACCTATCATCTCGGCGGTAATATTTGACAATATTCTTGACGAGATGGCCCCTACGCCTACGTGGGTCCTTCATAAACATCAATAACGTAATATAACCTAACCTAACCCAATCTAACATCGCGGCTGTAATATTAGACAATATACCTGGCGAGTTGGCCTCTACGTCTCCGTGGGACCTTCATATACATCCATAACGAAATATAACCTAACCTAACCCAACCTATCATCTCGTCGGTAATATTTGACAACATTCCAGGAGGGTTAGCCTCTACGTCTGCGTGGGACCTTTATATACATCAAGAACGTAATATCACCTAACCTAACCCAACCTATCATCGCGGCTGTAATATTTGACAACATACCTGGCTTGTTGGCCTCTACGCCTCCCTGGGACATTTATATACATCAATAACGTAATATAACCTAACCTAACCCAACCTATCATCTCGGCGGTAATATTTGACAATATTCCTGGCGAGTTGGCACCTACGTCTACGTGGGTCCTTCATAAACCTCAATAACGTAATATAACCTAACCTAACCCAACCTATCATCTCGGCGGTAATATTTGACAATATTCTTGACGAGATGGCCCCTACGTCTACGTGGGTCCTTCATAAACCTCAATAACGTAATATAACCTAACCTAACCCAACCTATCATCTCGGCGGTAATATTTGACCACAAACCTGGCGAGTTGGCCTCTACGTCTCCGTGGGATCTTCATATACATCAACAACGTAATATAACCTAACCTTACCCAACCTAACATCTCAGCGGTAATACTTGGTAACATTCCTGGCTTGTTGGCCTCTACGTCCCCGTGGGACTTTTATATACATCAATAACGTAATATAACCTAACCTAACCCAATATGTCATGTCGGCGGTCATATTTCAGAAAATTCCTGGCGAGTTGTCTTCGACGTCTGCGTGGGACCTTTATATACATCAAGAACGTAATATAACCTAACCTTCCCCAACCTAACAACTCGGCGGTAATATTTGGCAACATACATGGCGAGTTGGCCTCTACGTCTCCGTGGGACCTTTATATACATCAATAACGTAATATAGCCTAACCTAACCCAACCTAACATCTCGGCGGTAATAATTGGCAACATTCCTGGCTTGTTGGCCTCTACCAACATTGTAGAGACCTTTATATACATCAATAACGTAATATAACCTAATCTAATTGAACCTATCATCTCGGCGGTAATATTTGACAATATTCTTGACGAGATGGCCCCTACGCCTACGTGGGTCCTTCATAAACATCAATAACGTAATATAACCTAACCTAACCCAATCTAACATCGCGGCTGTAATATTTGACAATATACCTGGCGAGTTGGCCTCTACGTCTCCGTGGGACCTTCATATACATCCATAACGAAATATAACCTAACCTAACCCAACCTATCATCTCGTCGGTAATATTTGACAACATTCCAGGAGGGTTAGCCTCTACGTCTGCGTGGGACCTTTATATACATCAAGAACGTAATATCACCTAACCTAACCCAACCTATCATCGCGGCTGTAATATTTGACAACATACCTGGCTTGTTGGCCTCTACGCCTCCCTGGGACATTTATATACATCAATAACGTAATATAACCTAACCTAACCCAACCTATCATCTCGGCGGTAATATTTGACAATATTCCTGGCGAGTTGGCACCTACGTCTACGTGGGTCCTTCATAAACCTCAATAACGTAATATAACCTAACCTAACCCAACCTATCATCTCGGCGGTAATATTTGACAATATTCTTGACGAGATGGCCCCTACGTCTACGTGGGTCCTTCATAAACCTCAATAACGTAATATAACCTAACCTAACCCAACCTATCATCTCGGCGGTAATATTTGACCACAAACCTGGCGAGTTGGCCTCTACGTCTCCGTGGGATCTTCATATACATCAACAACGTAATATAACCTAACCTTACCCAACCTAACATCTCAGCGGTAATATTTGGTAACATTCCTGGCTTGTTGGCCTCTACGTCCCCGTGGGACTTTTATATACATCAATAACGTAATATAACCTAACCTAACCCAATATGTCATGTCGGCGGTCATATTTCAGAAAATTCCTGGCGAGTTGTCTTCGACGTCTGCGTGGGACCTTTATATACATCAAGAACGTAATATAACCTAACCTTCCCCAACCTAACAACTCGGCGGTAATATTTGACAACATACCTGGGGAGTTGGCCTCTACGTCTCCGTGGGACCTTCATATACATCAATAACGAAACATAACCTAACCTAACCCAACCTATCATCTCGGCGGTAATATATGACAACATTCCTGGAGGGTTAGCCTCTACGTCTGCGTGGGACCTTTATATACATCAAGAACGTAATATAACCTAACCTAACCCAACCTAACATCTCGGCGGTAATATTTGACAACATTCCTGGCGAGTTGGCCTCTACGTCTCCGTGGGACCTTTATATACATCAATAACGTAATATAGCCTAACCTAACCCAACCTAACATCTCGGCGGTAATAATTGGCAACATTCCTGGCTTGTTGGCCTCTACCAACATTGTAGAGAACTTTATATACATCAATAACATAATATAACCTAATCTAATTGAACCTATCATCTCGGCGGTAATATTTGACAATATTCTTGACGAGATGGCCCCTACGCCTACGTGGGTCCTTCATAAACATCAATAACGTAATATAACCTAACCTAACCCAATCTAACATCGCGGCTGTAATATTAGACAATATACCTGGCGAGTTGGCCTCTACGTCTCCGTGGGACCTTCATATACATCCATAACGAAATATAACCTAACCTAACCCAACCTATCATCTCGTCGGTAATATTTGACAACATTCCAGGAGGGTTAGCCTCTACGTCTGCGTGGGACCTTTATATACATCAAGAACGTAATATCACCTAACCTAACCCAACCTATCATCGCGGCTGTAATATTTGACAACATACCTGGCTTGTTGGCCTCTACGCCTCCCTGGGACATTTATATACATCAATAACGTAATATAACCTAACCTAACCCAACCTATCATCTCGGCGGTAATATTTGACAATATTCCTGGCGAGTTGGCACCTACGTCTACGTGGGTCCTTCATAAACCTCAATAACGTAATATAACCTAACCTAACCCAACCTATCATCTCGGCGGTAATATTTGACAATATTCTTGACGAGATGGCCCCTACGTCTACGTGGGTCCTTCATAAACCTCAATAACGTAATATAACCTAACCTAACCCAACCTATCATCTCGGCGGTAATATTTGACCACAAACCTGGCGAGTTGGCCTCTACGTCTCCGTGGGATCTTCATATACATCAACAACGTAATATAACCTAACCTTACCCAACCTAACATCTCAGCGGTAATACTTGGTAACATTCCTGGCTTGTTGGCCTCTACGTCCCCGTGGGACTTTTATATACATCAATAACGTAATATAACCTAACCTAACCCAATATGTCATGTCGGCGGTCATATTTCAGAAAATTCCTGGCGAGTTGTCTTCGACGTCTGCGTGGGACCTTTATATACATCAAGAACGTAATATAACCTAACCTTCCCCAACCTAACAACTCGGCGGTAATATTTGGCAACATACATGGCGAGTTGGCCTCTACGTCTCCGTGGGACCTTTATATACATCAATAACGTAATATAGCCTAACCTAACCCAACCTAACATCTCGGCGGTAATAATTGGCAACATTCCTGGCTTGTTGGCCTCTACCAACATTGTAGAGACCTTTATATACATCAATAACGTAATATAACCTAATCTAATTGAACCTATCATCTCGGCGGTAATATTTGACAATATTCTTGACGAGATGGCCCCTACGCCTACGTGGGTCCTTCATAAACATCAATAACGTAATATAACCTAACCTAACCCAATCTAACATCGCGGCTGTAATATTTGACAATATACCTGGCGAGTTGGCCTCTACGTCTCCGTGGGACCTTCATATACATCCATAACGAAATATAACCTAACCTAACCCAACCTATCATCTCGTCGGTAATATTTGACAACATTCCAGGAGGGTTAGCCTCTACGTCTGCGTGGGACCTTTATATACATCAAGAACGTAATATCACCTAACCTAACCCAACCTATCATCGCGGCTGTAATATTTGACAACATACCTGGCTTGTTGGCCTCTACGCCTCCCTGGGACATTTATATACATCAATAACGTAATATAACCTAACCTAACCCAACCTATCATCTCGGCGGTAATATTTGACAATATTCCTGGCGAGTTGGCACCTACGTCTACGTGGGTCCTTCATAAACCTCAATAACGTAATATAACCTAACCTAACCCAACCTATCATCTCGGCGGTAATATTTGACAATATTCTTGACGAGATGGCCCCTACGTCTACGTGGGTCCTTCATAAACCTCAATAACGTAATATAACCTAACCTAACCCAACCTATCATCTCGGCGGTAATATTTGACCACAAACCTGGCGAGTTGGCCTCTACGTCTCCGTGGGATCTTCATATACATCAACAACGTAATATAACCTAACCTTACCCAACCTAACATCTCAGCGGTAATATTTGGTAACATTCCTGGCTTGTTGGCCTCTACGTCCCCGTGGGACTTTTATATACATCAATAACGTAATATAACCTAACCTAACCCAATATGTCATGTCGGCGGTCATATTTCAGAAAATTCCTGGCGAGTTGTCTTCGACGTCTGCGTGGGACCTTTATATACATCAAGAACGTAATATAACCTAACCTTCCCCAACCTAACAACTCGGCGGTAATATTTGACAACATACCTGGGGAGTTGGCCTCTACGTCTCCGTGGGACCTTCATATACATCAATAACGAAACATAACCTAACCTAACCCAACCTATCATCTCGGCGGTAATATATGACAACATTCCTGGAGGGTTAGCCTCTACGTCTGCGTGGGACCTTTATATACATCAAGAACGTAATATAACCTAACCTAACCCAACCTAACATCTCGGCGGTAATATTTGACAACATTCCTGGCGAGTTGGCCTCTACGTCTCCGTGGGACCTTTATATACATCAATAACGTAATATAGCCTAACCTAACCCAACCTAACATCTCGGCGGTAATAATTGGCAACATTCCTGGCTTGTTGGCCTCTACCAACATTGTAGAGAACTTTATATACATCAATAACATAATATAACCTAATCTAATTGAACCTATCATCTCGGCGGTAATATTTGACAATATTCTTGACGAGATGGCCCCTACGCCTACGTGGGTCCTTCATAAACATCAATAACGTAATATAACCTAACCTAACCCAATCTAACATCGCGGCTGTAATATTAGACAATATACCTGGCGAGTTGGCCTCTACGTCTCCGTGGGACCTTCATATACATCCATAACGAAATATAACCTAACCTAACCCAACCTATCATCTCGTCGGTAATATTTGACAACATTCCAGGAGGGTTAGCCTCTACGTCTGCGTGGGACCTTTATATACATCAAGAACGTAATATCACCTAACCTAACCCAACCTATCATCGCGGCTGTAATATTTGACAACATACCTGGCTTGTTGGCCTCTACGCCTCCCTGGGACATTTATATACATCAATAACGTAATATAACCTAACCTAACCCAACCTATCATCTCGGCGGTAATATTTGACAATATTCCTGGCGAGTTGGCCCCTACGTCTACGTGGGTCCTTCATAAACCTCAATAACGTAATATAACCTAACCTAACCCAACCTATCATCTCGGCGGTAATATTTGACCACAAACCTGGCGAGTTGGCCTCTACGTCTCCGTGGGATCTTCATATACATCAATAACGAATTATAAACAAAGCTAACCCAACCTATTATCTCGGCGGTAATATTTGGCAACATTCCTGGCTTGTTGGCCTCTACGTCCCCGTGGGACTTTTAGATACACCAATAACGTAATATAACCTAACCTAACCCAATCTGTCATGTCGGCGGTCATATTTCAGAAAATTCCTGGCGAGTTGGCTTCGACGTCTGCGTGGGACCTTTATATACATCAAGAACGTAATATAACCTAACCTACCCCAACCTAACAACTCGGCGGTAATATTTGGCAACATTCCTGGCTTGTTGGCTTCTACGTCTCCGTGGTTCCTTTGTAAACATCAATAACGTAATATAACCTAACCTAACCTAATCTAACATCGCGGCTGTAATATTTGACAACATTCCTGGCATGTTGGCATCTACGTCTCCGTGGGACCTTTATATACATCAATAACGTAATATAACCTAACCTAATCCAACCTATCATCTCGGCGGTAATATTTGACAATATTCTTGACGAGATGGCCCCTACGTCTACGTGGGTCTTTCATATACATCAATAACGAAACATAACTTAACCTAACCCAACCTATCATCTCGGCGGTAATATTTGACAACATTCCTGGAGGGTTGGCCTCTACATCTGCGTGGGACCTTTATATACATCAAGAACGTAATATAACCTAACCTAACCCAACCTAACATCTCGGCGGTAATATTTGACAACATTCCTGGCGAGTTGGCCTCTACGTCTCCGTGGGACCTTTATATACATCAATAACGTAATATAGCCTAACCTAACCCAACCTAACATCTCGGCGGTAATAATTGGCAACATTCCTGGCTTGTTGGCCTCTACTAACCTTGTAGAGACCTTTATATACATCAATAACGTAATATAACCTAATCTAATACATCCTATCATCTCGGCGGTAATATTTGACAATATTCTTGACGAGATGGCCCCTACGTCTACGTGGGTCCTTCATAAACCTCAATAACGTAATATAACCTAACCTAACCCAACCTATCATCTCGGCGGTAATATTTGACAATATTCTTGACGAGATGGCCCCTACGTCTACGTGGGTCCTTCATATACATCAATAACGTAATATAACCTTACCTAACCCAACCTATCATCTCGGCGGTAATATTTGGCAACATTCCTGGCGAGTTGGCCTCTGCGTCTCCGTGGGACCTTTATATACAACAATAACGTAATATAACCTAACCTAACCCAATCTAACATCGCGGCTGTAATATTTGACAACATACCTGGGGAGTTGGCCTCTACGTCTCCGTGGGACCTTCATATACATCAATAACGAAACATAACCTAACCTAACCCAACCTATCATCTCGGCGGTAATATTTGACAACATTCCTGGAGGGTTAGCCTCTACGTCTGCGTGGGACCTTTATATACATCAAGAACGTAATATAACCTAACCTAACCCAACCTAACATCTCGGCGGTAATATTTGACAACATTCCTGGCGAGTTGGCCTCTACGTCTCCGTGGGACCTTTATATACATCAATAACGTAATATAGCCTAACCTAACCCAACCTAACATCTCGGCGGTAATAATTGGCAACATTCCTGGCTTGTTGGCCTCTACCAACATTGTAGAGACCTTTATATACATCAATAACGTAATATAACCTAATCTAATCCAACCTATCATCTCGGCGGTAATATTTGACAATATTCTTCACGAGATGGCCCCTACGTCTACGTGGGTCCTTCATATACATCAATAACGTAATATAACCTAACCTAACCCAACCTATCATCTCGGCGGTAATATTTGGCAACATCCCTGGCTAGTTGGCCTCTGCGTCTCCGTGGGACCTTTATATACAACAATAACGTAATATAACCTAACCTAACCAAATCTAACATCGCGGCTGTAATATTTGACAACATTCCTAGCGAGTTGGCCTCTACGTCTCGGTGGGACCTTCATATACATCAATAACGAAACATAACCTAACCTAACCCAATCTAACATCGCGGCGGTAATATTTGACAATATTCCTGGCGAGTTGGCCCCTACGTCTACGTGGGACCTTCAAAAACCTCAATAACGTAATATAACCTAACCTAACCCAACCTAACATCTCGGCGGTAATATTTGACCACAAACCTGGCGAGTTGGCTTCTACGTCTCCGTGGGAACTTCATATACATCAATAACGTAATATAACCTAACCTTACCCAACCTAACATCTCGGCGGTAATATTTGGCAACATTCCTGGCTTGTTGGCCTCTACGTCCCCGTGGGACTTTTATATACATCAATAACGTAATATAACCTAACCTAACCCAATCTGTCACGTCGGCGGTCATATTTCAGAAAATTCCTGGCGAGTTGGCTTCGACGTCTGCGTGGGACCTTTATATACATCAAGAACGTAATATAACCTAACCTACCCCAACCTAACGACTCGGCGGTAATATTTGGCAACATACATGGCGAGTTGGCCTCTACGTCTCCGTGGGATCTTGATATACATCAATAACGCAATATAACCTAACCTGACCCAACCTAACCTCTCGGCGCTATTATTTGACAACATTTCTGGCGAGTTGGCATCTACGTCTCCGTGGGACCTTCATATACATCAATAACGAAATATAACCTAACCTAACCCAACCTATCACCTCGGCGGTAATATTTGGCAACATTCCTGACATGTTGGCCTCTACGTCTCCGTGAGACCTTCATATACATCAATAACGAATTATAACCAAACCTAACCCAACCTATTATCTCGGCGGTAATATTTGACCAAATACCTGGCGCGTTGGCCTCTACGTCTCCGTGGGACCTTCATATACATCAATAACGAAATATAACCTAACCTAACCCAACCTATCACCTCGGCGGTAATATTTGGCAACATTCCTGGCATGTTGGCCTCTACGTCTCCGTGAGACTTTCATATACATCAATAACGAATTGTAACCAAACCTAACCCAACCTATTATCTCGGCGGTAATATTTGACCAAATACCTGGCGAGTTAGCCTCTACGTCTCCGTGGGATCTTCATATACATCAATAACGTAATATAACCTAACCTAATCCAACCTATCATCTCGGCGGTAATATTTGACAATATTCTTGACGAGATGGCCCCTACGCCTACGTGGGTCCTTCATAAACATCTATAACGTAATATAACCTAACCTAACCCAATCTAACATCGCGGCTGTAATATTTGACAATATACCTGGCGAGTTGGCCTCTACGTCTCCGTGGGACCTTCATATACATCAATAACGAAATATAACCTAACCTAACCCAACCTATCATCTCGTCGGTAATATTTGACAACATTCCAGGAGGGTTAGCCTCTACGTCTGCGTGGGACCTTTATATACATCAAGAACGTAATATCACCTAACCTAACCCAACCTATCATCGCGGCTGTAATATTTGACAACATACCTGGCTTGTTGGCCTCTACGCCTCCCTGGGACATTTATATACATCAATAACGTAATATAACCTAACCTAACACAACCTATCATCTCGGCGGTAATATTTGACAATATTCCTGGCGAGTTGGCCCCTACGTCTACGTGGGTCCTTCATAAACCTCAATAACGTAATATAACCTAACCTAACCCAACCTATCATCTCGGCGGTAATATTTGACCACAAACCTGGCGAGTTGGCCTCTACGTCTCCGTGGGATCTTCATATACATCAATAACGAATTATAAACAAAGCTAACCCAACCTATTATCTCGGCGGTAATATTTGGCAACATTCCTGGCTTGTTGGCCTCTACGTCCCCGTGGGACTTTTAGATACACCAATAACGTAATATAACCTAACCTAACCCAATCTGTCATGTCGGCGGTCATATTTCAGAAAATTCCTGGCGAGTTGGCTTCGACGTCTGCGTGGGACCTTTATATACATCAAGAACGTAATATAACCTAACCTACCCCAACCTAACAACTCGGCGGTAATATTTGGCAACATTCCTGGCTTGTTGGCTTCTACGTCTCCGTGGTTCCTTTGTAAACATCAATAACGTAATATAACCTAACCTAACCTAATCTAACATCGCGGCTGTAATATTTGACAACATTCCTGGCATGTTGGCATCTACGTCTCCGTGGGACCTTTATATACATCAATAACGTAATATAACCTAACCTAATCCAACCTATCATCTCGGCGGTAATATTTGACAATATTCTTGACGAGATGGCCCCTACGTCTACGTGGGTCTTTCATATACATCAATAACGAAACATAACTTAACCTAACCCAACCTATCATCTCGGCGGTAATATTTGACAACATTCCTGGAGGGTTGGCCTCTACATCTGCGTGGGACCTTTATATACATCAAGAACGTAATATAACCTAACCTAACCCAACCTAACATCTCGGCGGTAATATTTGACAACATTCCTGGCGAGTTGGCCTCTACGTCTCCGTGGGACCTTTATATACATCAATAACGTAATATAGCCTAACCTAACCCAACCTAACATCTCGGCGGTAATAATTGGCAACATTCCTGGCTTGTTGGCCTCTACTAACCTTGTAGAGACCTTTATATACATCAATAACGTAATATAACCTAATCTAATACATCCTATCATCTCGGCGGTAATATTTGACAATATTCTTGACGAGATGGCCCCTACGTTTACGTGGGTCCTTCATAAACCTCAATAACGTAATATAACCTAACCTAACCCAACCTATCATCTCGGCGGTAATATTTGACAATATTCTTGACGAGATGGCCCCTACGTCTACGTGGGTCCTTCATATACATCAATAACGTAATATAACCTTACCTAACCCAACCTATCATCTCGGCGGTAATATTTGGCAACATTCCTGGCGAGTTGGCCTCTGCGTCTCCGTGGGACCTTTATATACAACAATAACGTAATATAACCTAACCTAACCCAATCTAACATCGCGGCTGTAATATTTGACAACATACCTGGGGAGTTGGCCTCTACGTCTCCGTGGGACCTTCATATACATCAATAACGAAACATAACCTAACCTAACCCAACCTATCATCTCGGCGGTAATATTTGACAACATTCCTGGAGGGTTAGCCTCTACGTCTGCGTGGGACCTTTATATACATCAAGAACGTAATATAACCTAACCTAACCCAACCTAACATCTCGGCGGTAATATTTGACAACATTCCTGGCGAGTTGGCCTCTACGTCTCCGTGGGACCTTTATATACATCAATAACGTAATATAGCCTAACCTAACCCAACCTAACATCTCGGCGGTAATAATTGGCAACATTCCTGGCTTGTTGGCCTCTACCAACATTGTAGAGACCTTTATATACATCAATAACGTAATATAACCTAATCTAATCCAACCTATCATCTCGGCGGTAATATTTGACAATATTCTTCACGAGATGGCCCCTACGTCTACGTGGGTCCTTCATATACATCAATAACGTAATATAAACTAACCTAACCCAACCTATCATCTCGGCGGTAATATTTGGCAACATCCCTGGCTAGTTGGCCTCTGCGTCTCCGTGGGACCTTTATATACAACAATAACGTAATATAACCTAACCTAACCAAATCTAACATCGCGGCTGTAATATTTGACAACATTCCTAGCGAGTTGGCCTCTACGTCTCGGTGGGACCTTCATATACATCAATAACGAAACATAACCTAACCTAACCCAATCTAACATCGCGGCGGTAATATTTGACAATATTCCTGGCGAGTTGGCCCCTACGTCTACGTGGGACCTTCAAAAACCTCAATAACGTAATATAACCTAACCTAACCCAACCTAACATCTCGGCGGTAATATTTGACCACAAACCTGGCGAGTTGGCTTCTACGTCTCCGTGGGAACTTCATATACATCAATAACGTAATGTAACCTAACCTTACCTAACCTAACATCTCGGCGGTAATATTTGGCAACATTCCTGGCTTGTTGGCCTCTACGTCCCCGTGGGACTTTTATATACATCAATAACGTAATATAACCTAACCTAACCCAATCTGTCACGTCGGCGGTCATATTTCAGAAAATTCCTGGCGAGTTGGCTTCGACGTCTGCGTGGGACCTTTATATACATCAAGAACGTAATATAACCTAACCTACCCCAACCTAACGACTCGGCGGTAATATTTGGCAACATACATGGCGAGTTGGCCTCTACGTCTCCGTGGGATCTTGATATACATCAATAACGCAATATAACCTAACCTGACCCAACCTATCATCTCGGCGGTAATATTTGGCAACATTCCTGGCGAGTTGGCCTCTGCGTCTCCGTGGGACCTTTATATACAACAATAACGTAATATAACCTAACCTAACCCAATCTAACATCGCGGCTGTAATATTTGACAACATACCTGGGGAGTTGGCCTCTACGTCTCCGTGGGACCTTCATATACATCAATAACGAAACATAACCTAACCTAACCCAACCTATCATCTCGGCGGTAATATATGACAACATTCCTGGAGGGTTAGCCTCTACGTCTGCGTGGGACCTTTATATACATCAAGAACGTAATATAACCTAACCTAACCCAACCTAACATCTCGGCGGTAATATTTGACAACATTCCTGGCGAGTTGGCCTCTACGTCTCCGTGGGACCTTTATATACATCAATAACGTAATATAGCCTAACCTAACCCAACCTAACATCTCGGCGGTAATAATTGGCAACATTCCTGGCTTGTTGGCCTCTACCAACATTGTAGAGACCTTTATATACATCAATAACGTAATATAACCTAATCTAATTGAACCTATCATCTCGGCGGTAATATTTGACAATATTCTTGACGAGATGGCCCCTACGCCTACGTGGGTCCTTCATAAACATCAATAACGTAATATAACCTAACCTAACCCAATCTAACATCGCGGCTGTAATATTTGACAATATACCTGGCGAGTTGGCCTCTACGTCTCCGTGGGACCTTCATATACATCCATAACGAAATATAACCTAACCTAACCCAACCTATCATCTCGTCGGTAATATTTGACAACATTCCAGGAGGGTTAGCCTCTACGTCTGCGTGGGACCTTTATATACATCAAGAACGTAATATCACCTAACCTAACCCAACCTATCATCGCGGCTGTAATATTTGACAACATACCTGGCTTGTTGGCCTCTACGCCTCCCTGGGACATTTATATACATCAATAACGTAATATAACCTAACCTAACCCAACCTATCATCTCGGCGGTAATATTTGACAATATTCCTGGCGAGTTGGCACCTACGTCTACGTGGGTCCTTCATAAACCTCAATAACGTAATATAACCTAACCTAACCCAACCTATCATCTCGGCGGTAATATTTGACAATATTCTTGACGAGATGGCCCCTACGTCTACGTGGGTCCTTCATAAACCTCAATAACGTAATATAACCTAACCTAACCCAACCTATCATCTCGGCGGTAATATTTGACCACAAACCTGGCGAGTTGGCCTCTACGTCTCCGTGGGATCTTCATATACATCAACAACGTAATATAACCTAACCTTACCCAACCTAACATCTCAGCGGTAATATTTGGTAACATTCCTGGCTTGTTGGCCTCTACGTCCCCGTGGGACTTTTATATACATCAATAACGTAATATAACCTAACCTAACCCAATATGTCATGTCGGCGGTCATATTTCAGAAAATTCCTGGCGAGTTGTCTTCGACGTCTGCGTGGGACCTTTATATACATCAAGAACGTAATATAACCTAACCTTCCCCAACCTAACAACTCGGCGGTAATATTTGACAACATACCTGGGGAGTTGGCCTCTACGTCTCCGTGGGACCTTCATATACATCAATAACGAAACATAACCTAACCTAACCCAACCTATCATCTCGGCGGTAATATATGACAACATTCCTGGAGGGTTAGCCTCTACGTCTGCGTGGGACCTTTATATACATCAAGAACGTAATATAACCTAACCTAACCCAACCTAACATCTCGGCGGTAATATTTGACAACATTCCTGGCGAGTTGGCCTCTACGTCTCCGTGGGACCTTTATATACATCAATAACGTAATATAGCCTAACCTAACCCAACCTAACATCTCGGCGGTAATAATTGGCAACATTCCTGGCTTGTTGGCCTCTACCAACATTGTAGAGAACTTTATATACATCAATAACATAATATAACCTAATCTAATTGAACCTATCATCTCGGCGGTAATATTTGACAATATTCTTGACGAGATGGCCCCTACGCCTACGTGGGTCCTTCATAAACATCAATAACGTAATATAACCTAACCTAACCCAATCTAACATCGCGGCTGTAATATTAGACAATATACCTGGCGAGTTGGCCTCTACGTCTCCGTGGGACCTTCATATACATCCATAACGAAATATAACCTAACCTAACCCAACCTATCATCTCGTCGGTAATATTTGACAACATTCCAGGAGGGTTAGCCTCTACGTCTGCGTGGGACCTTTATATACATCAAGAACGTAATATCACCTAACCTAACCCAACCTATCATCGCGGCTGTAATATTTGACAACATACCTGGCTTGTTGGCCTCTACGCCTCCCTGGGACATTTATATACATCAATAACGTAATATAACCTAACCTAACCCAACCTATCATCTCGGCGGTAATATTTGACAATATTCCTGGCGAGTTGGCACCTACGTCTACGTGGGTCCTTCATAAACCTCAATAACGTAATATAACCTAACCTAACCCAACCTATCATCTCGGCGGTAATATTTGACAATATTCTTGACGAGATGGCCCCTACGTCTACGTGGGTCCTTCATAAACCTCAATAACGTAATATAACCTAACCTAACCCAACCTATCATCTCGGCGGTAATATTTGACCACAAACCTGGCGAGTTGGCCTCTACGTCTCCGTGGGATCTTCATATACATCAACAACGTAATATAACCTAACCTTACCCAACCTAACATCTCAGCGGTAATACTTGGTAACATTCCTGGCTTGTTGGCCTCTACGTCCCCGTGGGACTTTTATATACATCAATAACGTAATATAACCTAACCTAACCCAATATGTCATGTCGGCGGTCATATTTCAGAAAATTCCTGGCGAGTTGTCTTCGACGTCTGCGTGGGACCTTTATATACATCAAGAACGTAATATAACCTAACCTTCCCCAACCTAACAACTCGGCGGTAATATTTGGCAACATACATGGCGAGTTGGCCTCTACGTCTCCGTGGGACCTTTATATACATCAATAACGTAATATAGCCTAACCTAACCCAACCTAACATCTCGGCGGTAATAATTGGCAACATTCCTGGCTTGTTGGCCTCTACCAACATTGTAGAGACCTTTATATACATCAATAACGTAATATAACCTAATCTAATTGAACCTATCATCTCGGCGGTAATATTTGACAATATTCTTGACGAGATGGCCCCTACGCCTACGTGGGTCCTTCATAAACATCAATAACGTAATATAACCTAACCTAACCCAATCTAACATCGCGGCTGTAATATTTGACAATATACCTGGCGAGTTGGCCTCTACGTCTCCGTGGGACCTTCATATACATCCATAACGAAATATAACCTAACCTAACCCAACCTATCATCTCGTCGGTAATATTTGACAACATTCCAGGAGGGTTAGCCTCTACGTCTGCGTGGGACCTTTATATACATCAAGAACGTAATATCACCTAACCTAACCCAACCTATCATCGCGGCTGTAATATTTGACAACATACCTGGCTTGTTGGCCTCTACGCCTCCCTGGGACATTTATATACATCAATAACGTAATATAACCTAACCTAACCCAACCTATCATCTCGGCGGTAATATTTGACAATATTCCTGGCGAGTTGGCACCTACGTCTACGTGGGTCCTTCATAAACCTCAATAACGTAATATAACCTAACCTAACCCAACCTATCATCTCGGCGGTAATATTTGACAATATTCTTGACGAGATGGCCCCTACGTCTACGTGGGTCCTTCATAAACCTCAATAACGTAATATAACCTAACCTAACCCAACCTATCATCTCGGCGGTAATATTTGACCACAAACCTGGCGAGTTGGCCTCTACGTCTCCGTGGGATCTTCATATACATCAACAACGTAATATAACCTAACCTTACCCAACCTAACATCTCAGCGGTAATATTTGGTAACATTCCTGGCTTGTTGGCCTCTACGTCCCCGTGGGACTTTTATATACATCAATAACGTAATATAACCTAACCTAACCCAATATGTCATGTCGGCGGTCATATTTCAGAAAATTCCTGGCGAGTTGTCTTCGACGTCTGCGTGGGACCTTTATATACATCAAGAACGTAATATAACCTAACCTTCCCCAACCTAACAACTCGGCGGTAATATTTGACAACATACCTGGGGAGTTGGCCTCTACGTCTCCGTGGGACCTTCATATACATCAATAACGAAACATAACCTAACCTAACCCAACCTATCATCTCGGCGGTAATATATGACAACATTCCTGGAGGGTTAGCCTCTACGTCTGCGTGGGACCTTTATATACATCAAGAACGTAATATAACCTAACCTAACCCAACCTAACATCTCGGCGGTAATATTTGACAACATTCCTGGCGAGTTGGCCTCTACGTCTCCGTGGGACCTTTATATACATCAATAACGTAATATAGCCTAACCTAACCCAACCTAACATCTCGGCGGTAATAATTGGCAACATTCCTGGCTTGTTGGCCTCTACCAACATTGTAGAGAACTTTATATACATCAATAACATAATATAACCTAATCTAATTGAACCTATCATCTCGGCGGTAATATTTGACAATATTCTTGACGAGATGGCCCCTACGCCTACGTGGGTCCTTCATAAACATCAATAACGTAATATAACCTAACCTAACCCAATCTAACATCGCGGCTGTAATATTAGACAATATACCTGGCGAGTTGGCCTCTACGTCTCCGTGGGACCTTCATATACATCCATAACGAAATATAACCTAACCTAACCCAACCTATCATCTCGTCGGTAATATTTGACAACATTCCAGGAGGGTTAGCCTCTACGTCTGCGTGGGACCTTTATATACATCAAGAACGTAATATCACCTAACCTAACCCAACCTATCATCGCGGCTGTAATATTTGACAACATACCTGGCTTGTTGGCCTCTACGCCTCCCTGGGACATTTATATACATCAATAACGTAATATAACCTAACCTAACCCAACCTATCATCTCGGCGGTAATATTTGACAATATTCCTGGCGAGTTGGCACCTACGTCTACGTGGGTCCTTCATAAACCTCAATAACGTAATATAACCTAACCTAACCCAACCTATCATCTCGGCGGTAATATTTGACAATATTCTTGACGAGATGGCCCCTACGTCTACGTGGGTCCTTCATAAACCTCAATAACGTAATATAACCTAACCTAACCCAACCTATCATCTCGGCGGTAATATTTGACCACAAACCTGGCGAGTTGGCCTCTACGTCTCCGTGGGATCTTCATATACATCAACAACGTAATATAACCTAACCTTACCCAACCTAACATCTCAGCGGTAATACTTGGTAACATTCCTGGCTTGTTGGCCTCTACGTCCCCGTGGGACTTTTATATACATCAATAACGTAATATAACCTAACCTAACCCAATATGTCATGTCGGCGGTCATATTTCAGAAAATTCCTGGCGAGTTGTCTTCGACGTCTGCGTGGGACCTTTATATACATCAAGAACGTAATATAACCTAACCTTCCCCAACCTAACAACTCGGCGGTAATATTTGGCAACATACATGGCGAGTTGGCCTCTACGTCTCCGTGGGACCTTTATATACATCAATAACGTAATATAGCCTAACCTAACCCAACCTAACATCTCGGCGGTAATAATTGGCAACATTCCTGGCTTGTTGGCCTCTACCAACATTGTAGAGACCTTTATATACATCAATAACGTAATATAACCTAATCTAATTGAACCTATCATCTCGGCGGTAATATTTGACAATATTCTTGACGAGATGGCCCCTACGCCTACGTGGGTCCTTCATAAACATCAATAACGTAATATAACCTAACCTAACCCAATCTAACATCGCGGCTGTAATATTTGACAATATACCTGGCGAGTTGGCCTCTACGTCTCCGTGGGACCTTCATATACATCCATAACGAAATATAACCTAACCTAACCCAACCTATCATCTCGTCGGTAATATTTGACAACATTCCAGGAGGGTTAGCCTCTACGTCTGCGTGGGACCTTTATATACATCAAGAACGTAATATCACCTAACCTAACCCAACCTATCATCGCGGCTGTAATATTTGACAACATACCTGGCTTGTTGGCCTCTACGCCTCCCTGGGACATTTATATACATCAATAACGTAATATAACCTAACCTAACCCAACCTATCATCTCGGCGGTAATATTTGACAATATTCCTGGCGAGTTGGCACCTACGTCTACGTGGGTCCTTCATAAACCTCAATAACGTAATATAACCTAACCTAACCCAACCTATCATCTCGGCGGTAATATTTGACAATATTCTTGACGAGATGGCCCCTACGTCTACGTGGGTCCTTCATAAACCTCAATAACGTAATATAACCTAACCTAACCCAACCTATCATCTCGGCGGTAATATTTGACCACAAACCTGGCGAGTTGGCCTCTACGTCTCCGTGGGATCTTCATATACATCAACAACGTAATATAACCTAACCTTACCCAACCTAACATCTCAGCGGTAATATTTGGTAACATTCCTGGCTTGTTGGCCTCTACGTCCCCGTGGGACTTTTATATACATCAATAACGTAATATAACCTAACCTAACCCAATATGTCATGTCGGCGGTCATATTTCAGAAAATTCCTGGCGAGTTGTCTTCGACGTCTGCGTGGGACCTTTATATACATCAAGAACGTAATATAACCTAACCTTCCCCAACCTAACAACTCGGCGGTAATATTTGACAACATACCTGGGGAGTTGGCCTCTACGTCTCCGTGGGACCTTCATATACATCAATAACGAAACATAACCTAACCTAACCCAACCTATCATCTCGGCGGTAATATATGACAACATTCCTGGAGGGTTAGCCTCTACGTCTGCGTGGGACCTTTATATACATCAAGAACGTAATATAACCTAACCTAACCCAACCTAACATCTCGGCGGTAATATTTGACAACATTCCTGGCGAGTTGGCCTCTACGTCTCCGTGGGACCTTTATATACATCAATAACGTAATATAGCCTAACCTAACCCAACCTAACATCTCGGCGGTAATAATTGGCAACATTCCTGGCTTGTTGGCCTCTACCAACATTGTAGAGAACTTTATATACATCAATAACATAATATAACCTAATCTAATTGAACCTATCATCTCGGCGGTAATATTTGACAATATTCTTGACGAGATGGCCCCTACGCCTACGTGGGTCCTTCATAAACATCAATAACGTAATATAACCTAACCTAACCCAATCTAACATCGCGGCTGTAATATTAGACAATATACCTGGCGAGTTGGCCTCTACGTCTCCGTGGGACCTTCATATACATCCATAACGAAATATAACCTAACCTAACCCAACCTATCATCTCGTCGGTAATATTTGACAACATTCCAGGAGGGTTAGCCTCTACGTCTGCGTGGGACCTTTATATACATCAAGAACGTAATATCACCTAACCTAACCCAACCTATCATCGCGGCTGTAATATTTGACAACATACCTGGCTTGTTGGCCTCTACGCCTCCCTGGGACATTTATATACATCAATAACGTAATATAACCTAACCTAACCCAACCTATCATCTCGGCGGTAATATTTGACAATATTCCTGGCGAGTTGGCACCTACGTCTACGTGGGTCCTTCATAAACCTCAATAACGTAATATAACCTAACCTAACCCAACCTATCATCTCGGCGGTAATATTTGACAATATTCTTGACGAGATGGCCCCTACGTCTACGTGGGTCCTTCATAAACCTCAATAACGTAATATAACCTAACCTAACCCAACCTATCATCTCGGCGGTAATATTTGACCACAAACCTGGCGAGTTGGCCTCTACGTCTCCGTGGGATCTTCATATACATCAACAACGTAATATAACCTAACCTTACCCAACCTAACATCTCAGCGGTAATACTTGGTAACATTCCTGGCTTGTTGGCCTCTACGTCCCCGTGGGACTTTTATATACATCAATAACGTAATATAACCTAACCTAACCCAATATGTCATGTCGGCGGTCATATTTCAGAAAATTCCTGGCGAGTTGTCTTCGACGTCTGCGTGGGACCTTTATATACATCAAGAACGTAATATAACCTAACCTTCCCCAACCTAACAACTCGGCGGTAATATTTGGCAACATACATGGCGAGTTGGCCTCTACGTCTCCGTGGGATCTTGATATACATCAATAACGTAATATAACCTAACCTGACCCAACCTAACCTCTCGGCGCTATTATTTGACAACATTTCTGGCGAGTTGGCATCTACGTCTCCGTGGGACCTTGATATACATCAATAACGAAATATAACCTAACCTAACCCAACCTATCACCTCGGCGGTAATATTTGGCAACATTCCTGGCATGTTGGCCTCTACGTCTCCGTGAGACCTTCATATACATCAATAACGAATTATAACCAAACCAAACCCAACCTATTATCTCGGCGGTAATATTTGACCAAATACCTGGCGCGTTGGCCTCTACGTCTCCGTGGGATCTTCATATACATCAATAACGTAATATAACCTAACCTAATCCAACCTATCATCTCGGGGGTAATATTTGACAATATTCTTGACGAGATGGCCCCTACGACTACGTGGGTCCTTCATATACATTAATAACGTAATATAACCTAACCTAACCCAATCTAACATCGCGGCTGTAATATTTTACAACATTCATGGCGAGTTGGCCTCTACGTCTCCGTGGGACCTTCATATACATCAATAACGAAATATAACCTAACCTAACCCAACCTATCATCTCGGCGGTAATATTTGACAACATTCCTGGAGGGTTGGCCTCTACGTCTGCGTGGGACCTTTATATACATCAAGAACGTAATATAACCTAACCTAACCCAACCTAACATCTCGGCGGTAATATTTGACAACATTCCTGGAGGGTTGGCCTCTACGTCTGCGTGGGACCTTTATATACATCAAGAACGTAATATAACCTAACCTAAGCCAACCTAACATCTCGGCGGTAATAATTGGCAACATTCCTGGCTTGTTGGCCTCTACCAACCTTGTAGAGACCTTTATATACATCAATAACGTAATATAACCTAATCTAATCCAACCTATCATCTCGGCGGTAATATTTGACAATATTCTTGACGAGATGGCCCCTACGTCTACGTGGGTCCTTCATATACATCAATAACGTAATATAACCTAACCTAACCCAACCTATCATCTCGGCGGTAATATTTGGCAACATTCCTGGCGAGTTGGCCTCTACGTCTCCGTGGGACCTTCATATACATCAATAACGAAATATAACCTAACCTAACCCAACCTATCATCTCGGCGGTAATATTTGACAACATTCCTGGAGGGTTGGCCTCTACGTCTGCGTGGGACCTTTATATACATCAATAACGAAATATAACCTAACCTAACCCAACCTAACATCTCGGCGGTAATATCTGACAACATTCCTGGCGAGTTGGCCTCTACGTCTCCGTGGGACCTTTATATACATCAATAACGTAATATAGCCTAACCTAACCCAACCTAACATCTCGGCGGTAATAATTGGCAACATTCCTGGCTTGTTGGCCTCTACCAACCTTGTAGAGACCTTTATATACATCAATAACGTAATATAACCTAATCTAATCCAACCTATCATCTCGGCGGTAATATTTGACAATATTCTTGACGAGATGGCCCCTACGTCTACGTGGGTCCTTCATATACATCAATAACGTAATATAACCTAACCTAACCCAACCTATCATCTCGGCGGTAATATTTGGCAACATTCCTGGCGAGTTGGCCTCTGCGTCTCCGTGGGACCTTTATATACTACAATAACGTAATATAACCTAACCTAACCCAATCTAACATCGCGGATGTAATATTTGACAACATTCATGGCGAGTTGGCCTCTACGTCTCCGTGGGACCTTCATATACATCAATAACGAAATATAACCTAACCTAACCCAACCTATCATCTCGGCGGTAATATTTGACAACATTCCTGGAGGGTTGGCCTCTACGTCTGCGTGGGACCTTTATATACATCAAGAACGTAATATAACCTAACCTAAGCCAACCTAACATCTCGGCGGTAATAATTGGCAACATTCCTGGCTTGTTGGCCTCTACCAACCTTGTAGAGACCTTTATATACATCAATAACGTAATATAACCTAATCTAATCCAACCTATCATCTCGGCGGTAATATTTGACAATATTCTTGACGAGATGGCCCCTACGTCTACGTGGGTCCTTCATATACATCAATAACGTAATATAACCTAACCTAATCCAACCTATCATCTCGGCGGTAATATTTGACAATATTCTTGACGAGATGGCCCCTACGTCTACGTAGGTCCTTCATATACACCAATAACGTAATATAACCTAACCTAACCCAATCTAACATCGCGGCTGTAATATTTGACAACATTCATGGCGAGTTGTCCTCTACGTCTCCGTGGGACCTTCATATACATCAGTAACGAAATATAACCTAACCTAACCCAACCTATCATCTCGGCGGTAATATTTGACAACATTCCTGGAGGGTTGGCCTCTACGTCTGCGTGGGACCTTTATATACATCAAGAACGTAATATAACCTAACCTAACCCAACCTAACATCTCGGCGGTAATATTTGACAACATTCCTGGCGAGTTGGCCTCTACGTCTCCGTGGGACCTTTATATACATCAATAACGTAATATAGCCTAACCTCACCCAACCTAACATCTCGGCGGTAATAATTGGCAACATTCCAGGCTTGTTGGCCTCTACCAACCTTGTAGAGACCTTGATATACATCAATAACGTAATATAACCTAATCTAATCCAACCTATCATCTCGGCGGTAATATTTGAGAATATTCTTGACGAGATGGCCCCTACGTCTACGTGGGTCCTTCATATACATCAATAACGTAATATAACCTTACCTAACCCAACCTATCATCTCGGCGGTAATATTTGGCAACATTCCTGGCGAGTTGGCCTCTGCGTCTCCGTGAGACCTTTATATACAACATTAACGTAATATAACCTAACCTAACCCAATCTAACATCGCGGCTGTAATATTTGACAACATTCCTGGCGAGTTGGCCTCTACGTCTCCGTGGGACCTTCATATACATCAATAACGAAATATAACCTAACCTAACCCAACCTATCATCTCGGCGGTAATATTTGACAACATTCCTGGAGGGTTGGCCTCTACGTCTGCGTGGGACCTTTATATACATCAAGAACGTAATATAACCTAACCTAACCCTACCTATCATCTCGGCGGTAATATTTGACCACATACCTGGCGAGTTGGCCTCTACGTCTCCGTGGGATCTTGATATACATCAATAACGAAACATAACCTAACCTAACCCAATCTAACATCGCGGCGGTAATATTTGACAATATTCCTGGCGAGTTGGCCCCTACGTCTACGTGGGACCTTCAAAAACCTCAATAACGTAATATAACCTAACCTAACCCAACCTAACCTCTCGGCGCTATTATTTGACAACATTTCTGGCGAGTTGGCATCTACGTCTCCGTGGGACCTTCATATACATCAATAACGAAATATAACCTAACCTAACCCAACCTATCACCTCGGCGGTAATATTTGGCAACATTCCTGGCATGTTGGCCTCTACGTCTCCGTGAGACCTTCATATACATCAATAACGAATTATAACCAAACCTAACCCAACCTATTATCTCGGCGGTAATATTTGACCAAATACCTGGCGCGTTGGCCTCTACGTCTCCGTGGGACCTTCATATACATCAATAACGAAATATAACCTAACCTAACCCAACCTATCACCTCGGCGGTAATATTTGGCAACATTCCTGGCATGTTGGCCTCTACGTCTCCGTGAGACTTTCATATACATCAATAACGAATTGTAACCAAACCTAACCCAACCTATTATCTCGGCGGTAATATTTGACCAAATACCTGGCGAGTTAGCCTCTACGTCTCCGTGGGATCTTCATATACATCAATAACGTAATATAACCTAACCTAATCCAACCTATCATCTCGGCGGTAATATTTGACAATATTCTTGACGAGATGGCCCCTACGCCTACGTGGGTCCTTCATAAACATCTATAACGTAATATAACCTAACCTAACCCAATCTAACATCGCGGCTGTAATATTTGACAATATACCTGGCGAGTTGGCCTCTACGTCTCCGTGGGACCTTCATATACATCAATAACGAAATATAACCTAACCTAACCCAACCTATCATCTCGTCGGTAATATTTGACAACATTCCAGGAGGGTTAGCCTCTACGTCTGCGTGGGACCTTTATATACATCAAGAACGTAATATCACCTAACCTAACCCAACCTATCATCGCGGCTGTAATATTTGACAACATACCTGGCTTGTTGGCCTCTACGCCTCCCTGGGACATTTATATACATCAATAACGTAATATAACCTAACCTAACCCAACCTATCATCTCGGCGGTAATATTTGACAATATTCCTGGCGAGTTGGCCCCTACGTCTACGTGGGTCCTTCATAAACCTCAATAACGTAATATAACCTAACCTAACCCAACCTATCACCTCGGCGGTAATATTTGACCACAAACCTGGCGAGTTGGCCTCTACGTCTCCGTGGGATCTTCATATACATCAATAACGAATTATAAACAAAGCTAACCCAACCTATTATCTCGGCGGTAATATTTGGCAACATTCCTGGCTTGTTGGCCTCTACGTCCCCGTGGGACTTTTAGATACACCAATAACGTAATATAACCTAACCTAACCCAATCTGTCATGTCGGCGGTCATATTTCAGAAAATTCCTGGCGAGTTGGCTTCGACGTCTGCGTGGGACCTTTATATACATCAAGAACGTAATATAACCTAACCTACCCCAACCTAACAACTCGGCGGTAATATTTGGCAACATTCCTGGCTTGTTGGCTTCTACGTCTCCGTGGTTCCTTTGTAAACATCAATAACGTAATATAACCTAACCTAACCTAATCTAACATCGCGGCTGTAATATTTCACAACATTCCTGGCATGTTGGCATCTACGTCTCCGTGGGACCTTTATATACATCAATAACGTAATATAACCTAACCTAATCCAACCTATCATCTCGGCGGTAATATTTGACAATATTCTTGACGAGATGGCCCCTACGTCTACGTGGGTCTTTCATATACATCAATAACGAAACATAACTTAACCTAACCCAACCTATCATCTCGGCGGTAATATTTGACAACATTCCTGGAGGGTTAGCCTCTACGTCTGCGTGGGACCTTTATATACATCAAGAACGTAATATAACCTAACCTAACCCAACCTAACATCTCGGCGGTAATATTTGACAACATTCCTGGCGAGTTGGCCTCTACGTCTCCGTGGGACCTTTATATACATCAATAACGTAATATAGCCTAACCTAACCCAACCTAACATCTCGGCGGTAATAATTGGCAACATTCCTGGCTTGTTGGCCTCTACCAACATTGTAGAGACCTTTATATACATCAATAACGTAATATAACCTAATCTAATCCAACCTATCATCTCGGCGGTAATATTTGACAATATTCTTGACGAGATGGCCCCTACGCCTACGTGGGTCCTTCATAAACATCAATAACGTAATATAACCTAACCTAACCCAATCTAACATCGCGGCTGTAATATTTGACAATATACCTGGCGAGTTGGCCTCTACGTCTCCGTGGGACCTTCATATACATCCATAACGAAATATAACCTAACCTAACCCAACCTATCATCTCGTCGGTAATATTTGACAACATTCCAGGAGGGTTAGCCTCTACGTCTGCGTGGGACCTTTATATACATCAAGAACGTAATATCACCTAACCTAACCCAACCTATCATCGCGGCTGTAATATTTGACAACATACCTGGCTTGTTGGCCTCTACGCCTCCCTGGGACATTTATATACACCAATAACGTAATATAACCTAACCTAACCCAACCTATCATCTCGGCGGTAATATTTGACAATATTCCTGGCGAGTTGGCACCTACGTCTACGTGGGTCCTTCATAAACCTCAATAACGTAATATAACCTAACCTAACCCAACCTATCATCTCGGCGGTAATATTTGACCACAAACCTGGCGAGTTGGCCTCTACGTCTCCGTGGGATCTTCATATACATCAATAACGAATTATAAACAAAGCTAACCCAACCTATTATCTCGGCGGTAATATTTGGCAACATTCCTGGCTTGTTGGCCTCTACGTCCCCGTGGGACTTTTAGATACACCAATAAGGTAATATAACCTAACCTAACCCAATCTGTCATGTCGGCGGTCATATTTCAGAAAATTCCTGGCGAGTTGGCTTCGACGTCTGCGTGGGACCTTTATATACATCAAGAACGTAATATAACCTAACCTACCCCAACCTAACAACTCGGCGGTAATATTTGGCAACATTCCTGGCTTGTTGGCTTCTACGTCTCCGTGGTTCCTTTGTAAACATCAATAACGTAATATAACCTAACCTAACCTAATCTAACATCGCGGCTGTAATATTTGACAACATTCCTGGCATGTTGGCATCTACGTCTCCGTGGGACCTTTATATACATCAATAACGTAATATAACCTAACCTAATCCAACCTATCATCTCGGCGGTAATATTTGACAATATTCTTGACGAGATGGCCCCTACGTCTACGTGGGTCTTTCATATACATCAATAACGAAACATAACTTAACCTAACCCAACCTATCATCTCGGCGGTAATATTTGACAACATTCCTGGAGGGTTAGCCTCTACGTCTGCGTGGGACCTTTATATACATCAAGAACGTAATATAACCTAACCTAACCCAACCTAACATCTCGGCGGTAATATTTGACAACATTCCTGGCGAGTTGGCCTCTACGTCTCCGTGGGACCTTTATATACATCAATAACGTAATATAGCCTAACCTAACCCAACCTAACATCTCGGCGGTAATAATTGGCAACATTCCTGGCTTGTTGGCCTCTACCAACATTGTAGAGACCTTTATATACATCAATAACGTAATATAACCTAATCTAATCCAACCTATCATCTCGGCGGTAATATTTGACAATATTCTTGACGAGATGGCCCCTACGCCTACGTGGGTCCTTCATAAACATCAATAACGTAATATAACCTAACCTAACCCAATCTAACATCGCGGCTGTAATATTTGACAATATACCTGGCGAGTTGGCCTCTACGTCTCCGTGGGACCTTCATATACATCCATAACGAAATATAACCTAACCTAACCCAACCTATCATCTCGTCGGTAATATTTGACAACATTCCAGGAGGGTTAGCCTCTACGTCTGCGTGGGACCTTTATATACATCAAGAACGTAATATCACCTAACCTAACCCAACCTATCATCGCGGCTGTAATATTTGACAACATACCTGGCTTGTTGGCCTCTACGCCTCCCTGGGACATTTATATACATCAATAACGTAATATAACCTAACCTAACCCAACCTATCATCTCGGCGGTAATATTTGACAATATTCCTGGCGAGTTGGCACCTACGTCTACGTGGGTCCTTCATAAACCTCAATAACGTAATATAACCTAACCTAACCCAACCTATCATCTCGGCGGTAATATTTGACAATATTCTTGACGAGATGGCCCCTACGTCTACGTGGGTCCTTCATAAACCTCAATAACGTAATATAACCTAACCTAACCCAACCTATCATCTCGGCGGTAATATTTGACCACAAACCTGGCGAGTTGGCCTCTACGTCCCCGTGGGACTTTTATATACATCAATAACGTAATATAACCTAACCTAACCCAATATGTCATGTCGGCGGTCATATTTCAGAAAATTCCTGGCGAGTTGTCTTCGACGTCTGCGTGGGACCTTTATATACATCAAGAACGTAATATAACCTAACCTTCCCCAACCTAACAACTCGGCGGTAATATTTGGCAACATACATGGCGAGTTGGCCTCTACGTCTCCGTGGGATCTTGATATACATCAATAACGTAATATAACCTAACCTGACCCAACCTAACCTCTCGGCGCTATTATTTGACAACATTTCTGGCGAGTTGGCATCTACGTCTCCGTGGGACCTTGATATACATCAATAACGAAATATAACCTAACCTAACCCAACCTATCACCTCGGCGGTAATATTTGGCAACATTCCTGGCATGTTGGCCTCTACGTCTCCGTGAGACCTTCATATACATCAATAACGAATTATAACCAAACCTAACCCAACCTATTATCTCGGCGGTAATATTTGACCAAATACCTGGCGCGTTGGCCTCTACGTCTCCGTGGGATCTTCATATACATCAATAACGTAATATAACCTAACCTAATCCAACCTATCATCTCGGGGGTAATATTTGACAATATTCTTGACGAGATGGCCCCTACGACTACGTGGGTCCTTCATATACATTAATAACGTAATATAACCTAACCTAACACAATCTAACATCGCGGCTGTAATATTTTACAACATTCATGGCGAGTTGGCCTCTACGTCTCCGTGGGACCTTCATATACATCAATAACGAAATATAACCTAACCTAACCCAACCTATCATCTCGGCGGTAATATTTGACAACATTCCTGGAGGGTTGGCCTCTACGTCTGCGTGGGACCTTTATATACATCAAGAACGTAATATAACCTAACCTAACCCAACCTAACATCTCGGCGGTAATATTTGACAACATTCCTGGCGAGTTGGCCTCTACGTCTCCGTGGGACCTTTATATACATCAATAACGTAATATAGCCTAACCTAACCCAACCTAACATCTCGGCAGTAATAATTGGCAACATTCCTGGCTTGTTGGCCTCTACCAACCTTGTAGAGACCTTTATATACATCAATAACGTAATATAACCTAATCTAATCCAACCTATCATCTCGGCGGTAATATTTGACAATATTCTTGACGAGATGGCCCCTATGTCTACGTGGGTCCTTCATATACATCAATAACGTAATATAACCTAACCTAACCCAACCTATCATCTCGGCGGTAATATTTGGCAACATTCCTGGCGAGTTGGCCTCTGCGTCTCCGTGGGACCTTTATATACTACAATAACGTAATATAACCTAACCTAACCCAATCTAACATCGCGGCTGTAATATTTGACAACATTCATGGCGAGTTGGCCTCTACGTCTCCGTGGGACCTTCATATACATCAATAACGAAATATAACCTAACCTAACCCAACCTATCATCTCGGCGGTAATATTTGACAACATTCCTGGAGGGTTGGCCTCTACGTCTGCGTGGGACCTTTATATACATCAAGAACGTAATATAACCTAACCTAAGCCAACCTAACATCTCGGCGGTAATAATTGGCAACATTCCTGGCTTGTTGGCCTCTACCAACCTTGTAGAGACCTTTATATACATCAATAACGTAATATAACCTAATCTAATCCAACCTATCATCTCGGCGGTAATATTTGACAATATTCTTGACGAGATGGCCCCTACGTCTACGTGGGTCCTTCATATACATCAATAACGTAATATAACCTAACCTAATCCAACCTATCATCTCGGCGGTAATATTTGACAATATTCTTGACGAGATGGCCCCTACGTCTACGTAGGTCCTTCATATACACCAATAACGTAATATAACCTAACCTAACCCAATCTAACATCGCGGCTGTAATATTTGACAACATTCATGGCGAGTTGTCCTCTACGTCTCCGTGGGACCTTCATATACATCAGTAACGAAATATAACCTAACCTAACCCAACCTATCATCTCGGCGGTAATATTTGACAACATTCCTGGAGGGTTGGCCTCTACGTCTGCGTGGGACCTTCATATACATCAATAACGAAATATAACCTAACCTAACCCAACCTATCATCTCGGCGGTAATATTTGACAACATTCCTGGAGGGTTGGCCTCTACGTCTGCGTGGGACCTTTATATACATCAAGAACGTAATATAACCTAACCTAACCCTACCTATCATCTCGGCGGTAATATTTGACCACATACCTGGCGAGTTGGCCTCTACGTCTCCGTGGGATCTTGATATACATCAATAACGTAATATAACCTAACCTGACCCAACCTAACCTCTCGGCGCTATTATTTGACAATATTCTTGACGAGATGGCCCCTACGTCTACGTGGGTCCTTCATATTCATCAATAACGAAATATAACCTAACCTAACCCAACCTATCACCTCGGCGGTAATATTTGGCAACATTCCTGGCATGTTGGCCTCTACGTCTCCGTGAGACCTTCATATACATCAATAACGAATTATAACCAAACCTAACCCAACCTATTATCTCGGCGGTAATATTTGACCAAATACCTGGCGCGTTGGCCTCTACGTCTCCGTGGGATCTTCATATACATCAATAACGTAATATAACCTAACCTAATCCAACCTATCATCTCGGCGGTAATATTTGACAATATTCTTGACGAGATGGCCCCTACGTCTACGTGGGTCCTTCATATACATTAATAACGTAATATAACCTAACCTAACCCAATCTAACATCGCGGCTGTAATATTTTACAACATTCATGGCGAGTTGGCCTCTACGTCTCCGTGGGACCTTCATATACATCAATAACGAAATATAACCTAACCTAACCCAACCTATCATCTCGGCGGTAATATTTGACAACATTCCTGGAGGGTTGGCCTCTACGTCTGCGTGGGACCTTTATATACATCAAGAACGTAATATAACCTAACCTAACCCAACCTAACATCTCGGCGGTAATATTTGACAACATTCCTGGAGGGTTGGCCTCTACGTCTGCGTGGGACCTTTATATACATCAGGAACGTAATATAACCTAACCTAAGCCAACCTAACATCTCGGCGGTAATAATTGGCAACATTCCTGGCTTGTTGGCCTCTACCAAACTTGTAGAGACCTTTATATGCATCAATAACGTAATATAACCTAATCTAATCCAACCTATCATCTCGGCGGTAATATTTGACAATATTCTTGACAAGATGGCCCCTACGTCTACGTGGGTCCTTCATATACATCAATAACGTAATATAACCTAACATAATCCAACCTATCATCTCGGCGGTAATATTTGACAATATTCTTGACGAGATGGCCCCTACGTCTACGTAGGTCCTTCATATACATCAATAACGTAATATAACCTAACCTAATCCAACCTATCATCTCGGGGGTAATATTTGACAATATTCTTGACGAGAAGGCCCCTACGACTACGTGGGTCCTTCATATACATTAATAACGTAATATAACCTAACCTAACCCAATCTAACATCGCGGCTGTAATATTTTACAACATTCATGGCGAGTTGGCCTCTACGTCTCCGTGGGACCTTCATATACATCAATAACGAAATATAACCTAACCTAACCCAACCTATCATCTCGGCGGTAATATTTGACAACATTCCTGGAGGGATGGCCTCTACGTCTGCGTGGGACCTTTATATACATCAAGAACGTAATATAACCTAACCTAACCCAACCTAACATCTCGGCGGTAATATTTGACAACATTCCTGGCGAGTTGGCCTCTACGTCTCCGTGGGACCTTTATATACATCAATAACGTAATATAGCCTAACCTAACCCAACCTAACATCTCGGCAGTAATAATTGGCAACATTCCTGGCTTGTTGGCCTCTACCAACCTTGTAGAGACCTTTATATACATCAATAACGTAATATAACCTAATCTAATCCAACCTATCATCTCGGCGGTAATATTTGACAATATTCTTGACGAGATGGCCCCTACGTCTACGTGGGTCCTTCATATACATCAATAACGTAATATAACCTAACCTAACCCAACCTATCATCTCGGCGGTAATATTTGGCAACATTCCTGGCGAGTTGGCCTCTACGTCTCCGTGGGACCTTCATATACATCAATAACGAAATATAACCTAACCTAACCCAACCTATCATCTCGGCGGTAATATTTGACAACATTCCTGGAGGGTTGGCCTCTACGTCTGCGTGGGACCTTTATATACATCAATAACGAAATATAACCTAACCTAACCCAACCTAACATCTCGGCGGTAATATCTGACAACATTCCTGGCGAGTTGGCCTCTACGTCTCCGTGGGACCTTTATATACATCAATAACGTAATATAGCCTAACCTAACCCAACCTAACATCTCGGCGGTAATAATTGGCAACATTCCTGGCTTGTTGGCCTCTACCAACCTTGTAGAGACCTTTATATACATCAATAACGTAATATAACCTAATCTAATCCAACCTATCATCTCGGCGGTAATATTTGACAATATTCTTGACGAGATGGCCCCTACGCCTACGTGGGTCCTTCATAAACATCTATAACGTAATATAACCTAACCTAACCCAATCTAACATCGCGGCTGTAATATTTGACAATATACCTGGCGAGTTGGCCTCTACGTCTCCGTGGGACCTTCATATACATCAATAACGAAATATAACCTAACCTAACCCAACCTATCATCTCGTCGGTAATATTTGACAACATTCCAGGAGGGTTAGCCTCTACGTCTGCGTGGGACCTTTATATACATCAAGAACGTAATATCACCTAACCTAACCCAACCTATCATCGCGGCTGTAATATTTGACAACATACCTGGCTTGTTGGCCTCTACGCCTCCCTGGGACATTTATATACATCAATAACGTAATATAACCTAACCTAACCCAACCTATCATCTCGGCGGTAATATTTGACAATATTCCTGGCGAGTTGGCCCCTACGTCTACGTGGGTCCTTCATAAACCTCAATAACGTAATATAACCTAACCTAACCCAACCTATCACCTCGGCGGTAATATTTGACCACAAACCTGGCGAGTTGGCCTCTACGTCTCCGTGGGATCTTCATATACATCAATAACGAATTATAAACAAAGCTAACCCAACCTATTATCTCGGCGGTAATATTTGGCAACATTCCTGGCTTGTTGGCCTCTACGTCCCCGTGGGACTTTTAGATACACCAATAACGTAATATAACCTAACCTAACCCAATCTGTCATGTCGGCGGTCATATTTCAGAAAATTCCTGGCGAGTTGGCTTCGACGTCTGCGTGGGACCTTTATATACATCAAGAACGTAATATAACCTAACCTACCCCAACCTAACAACTCGGCGGTAATATTTGGCAACATTCCTGGCTTGTTGGCTTCTACGTCTCCGTGGTTCCTTTGTAAACATCAATAACGTAATATAACCTAACCTAACCTAATCTAACATCGCGGCTGTAATATTTGACAACATTCCTGGCATGTTGGCATCTACGTCTCCGTGGGACCTTTATATACATCAATAACGTAATATAACCTAACCTAATCCAACCTATCATCTCGGCGGTAATATTTGACAATATTCTTGACGAGATGGCCCCTACGTCTACGTGGGTCTTTCATATACATCAATAACGAAACATAACTTAACCTAACCCAACCTATCATCTCGGCGGTAATATTTGACAACATTCCTGGAGGGTTAGCCTCTACGTCTGCGTGGGACCTTTATATACATCAAGAACGTAATATAACCTAACCTAACCCAACCTAACATCTCGGCGGTAATATTTGACAACATTCCTGGCGAGTTGGCCTCTACGTCTCCGTGGGACCTTTATATACATCAATAACGTAATATAGCCTAACCTAACCCAACCTAACATCTCGGCGGTAATAATTGGCAACATTCCTGGCTTGTTGGCCTCTACCAACATTGTAGAGACCTTTATATACATCAATAACGTAATATAACCTAATCTAATCCAACCTATCATCTCGGCGGTAATATTTGACAATATTCTTGACGAGATGGCCCCTACGCCTACGTGGGTCCTTCATAAACATCAATAACGTAATATAACCTAACCTAACCCAATCTAACATCGCGGCTGTAATATTTGACAATATACCTGGCGAGTTGGCCTCTACGTCTCCGTGGGACCTTCATATACATCCATAACGAAATATAACCTAACCTAACCCAACCTATCATCTCGTCGGTAATATTTGACAACATTCCAGGAGGGTTAGCCTCTACGTCTGCGTGGGACCTTTATATACATCAAGAACGTAATATCACCTAACCTAACCCAACCTATCATCGCGGCTGTAATATTTGACAACATACCTGGCTTGTTGGCCTCTACGCCTCCCTGGGACATTTATATACATCAATAACGTAATATAACCTAACCTAACCCAACCTATCATCTCGGCGGTAATATTTGACAATATTCCTGGCGAGTTGGCACCTACGTCTACGTGGGTCCTTCATAAACCTCAATAACGTAATATAACCTAACCTAACCCAACCTATCATCTCGGCGGTAATATTTGACCACAAACCTGGCGAGTTGGCCTCTACGTCTCCGTAGGATCTTCATATACATCAATAACGAATTATAAACAAAGCTAACCCAACCTATTATCTCGGCGGTAATATTTGGCAACATTCCTGGCTTGTTGGCCTCTACGTCCCCGTGGGACTTTTAGATACACCAATAACGTAATATAACCTAACCTAACCCAATCTGTCATGTCGGCGGTCATATTTCAGAAAATTCCTGGCGAGTTGGCTTCGACGTCTGCGTGGGACCTTTATATACATCAAGAACGTAATATAACCTAACCTACCCCAACCTAACAACTCGGCGGTAATATTTGGCAACATTCCTGGCTTGTTGGCTTCTACGTCTCCGTGGTTCCTTTGTAAACATCAATAACGTAATATAACCTAACCTAACCTAATCTAACATCGCGGCTGTAATATTTGACAACATTCCTGGCATGTTGGCATCTACGTCTCCGTGGGACCTTTATATACATCAATAACGTAATATAACCTAACCTAATCCAACCTATCATCTCGGCGGTAATATTTGACAATATTCTTGACGAGATGGCCCCTACGTCTACGTGGGTCTTTCATATACATCAATAACGAAACATAACTTAACCTAACCCAACCTATCATCTCGGCGGTAATATTTGACAACATTCCTGGAGGGTTAGCCTCTACGTCTGCGTGGGACCTTTATATACATCAAGAACGTAATATAACCTAACCTAACCCAACCTAACATCTCGGCGGTAATATTTGACAACATTCCTGGCGAGTTGGCCTCTACGTCTCCGTGGGACCTTTATATACATCAATAACGTAATATAGCCTAACCTAACCCAACCTAACATCTCGGCGGTAATAATTGGCAACATTCCTGGCTTGTTGGCCTCTACCAACATTGTAGAGACCTTTATATACATCAATAACGTAATATAACCTAATCTAATCCAACCTATCATCTCGGCGGCAATATTTGACAATATTCTTGACGAGATGGCCCCTACGCCTACGTGGGTCCTTCATAAACATCAATAACGTAATATAACCTAACCTAACCCAATCTAACATCGCGGCTGTAATATTTGACAATATACCTGGCGAGTTGGCCTCTACGTCTCCGTGGGACCTTCATATACATCCATAACGAAATATAACCTAACCTAACCCAACCTATCATCTCGTCGGTAATATTTGACAACATTCCAGGAGGGTTAGCCTCTACGTCTGCGTGGGACCTTTATATACATCAAGAACGTAATATCACCTAACCTAACCCAACCTATCATCGCGGCTGTAATATTTGACAACATACCTGGCTTGTTGGCCTCTACGCCTCCCTGGGACATTTATATACATCAATAACGTAATATAACCTAACCTAACCCAACCTATCATCTCGGCGGTAATATTTGACAATATTCCTGGCGAGTTGGCACCTACGTCTACGTGGGTCCTTCATAAACCTCAATAACGTAATATAACCTAACCTAACCCAACCTATCATCTCGGCGGTAATATTTGACAATATTCTTGACGAGATGGCCCCTACGTCTACGTGGGTCCTTCATAAACCTCAATAACGTAATATAACCTAACCTAACCCAACCTATCATCTCGGCGGTAATATTTGACCACAAACCTGGCGAGTTGGCCTCTACGTCTCCGTGGGATCTTCATATACATCAACAACGTAATATAACCTAACCTTACCCAACCTAACATCTCAGCGGTAATATTTGGTAACATTCCTGGCTTGTTGGCCTCTACGTCCCCGTGGGACTTTTATATACATCAATAACGTAATATAACCTAACCTAACCCAATATGTCATGTCGGCGGTCATATTTCAGAAAATTCCTGGCGAGTTGTCTTCGACGTCTGCGTGGGACCTTTATATACATCAAGAACGTAATATAACCTAACCTTCCCCAACCTAACAACTCGGCGGTAATATTTGGCAACATACATGGCGAGTTGGCCTCTACGTCTCCGTGGGATCTTGATATGCATCAATAACGTAATATAACCTAACCTGACCCAACCTAACCTCTCGGCGCTATTATTTGACAACATTTCTGGCGAGTTGGCATCTACGTCTCCGTGGGACCTTGATATACATCAATAACGAAATATAACCTAACCTAACCCAACCTATCACCTCGGCGGTAATATTTGGCAACATTCCTGGCATGTTGGCCTCTACGTCTCCGTGAGACCTTCATATACATCAATAACGAATTATAACCAAACCTAACCCAACCTATTATCTCGGCGGTAATATTTGACCAAATACCTGGCGCGTTGGCCTCTACGTCTCCGTGGGATCTTCATATACATCAATAACGTAATATAACCTAACCTAATCCAACCTATCATCTCGGGGGTAATATTTGACAATATTCTTGACGAGATGGCCCCTACGACTACGTGGGTCCTTCATATACATTAATAACGTAATATAACCTAACCTAACCCAATCTAACATCGCGGCTGTAATATTTTACAACATTCATGGCGAGTTGGCCTCTATGTCTCCGTGGGACCTTCATATACATCAATAACGAAATATAACCTAACCTAACCCAACCTATCATCTCGGCGGTAATATTTGACAACATTCCTGGAGGGTTGGCCTCTACGTCTGCGTGGGACCTTTATATACATCAAGAACGTAATATAACCTAACCTAACCCAACCTAACATCTCGGCGGTAATATTTGACAACATTCCTGGCGAGTTGGCCTCTACGTCTCCGTGGGACCTTTATATACATCAATAACGTAATATAGCCTAACCTAACCCAACCTAACATCTCGGCAGTAATAATTGGCAACATTCCTGGCTTGTTGGCCTCTACCAACCTTGTAGAGACCTTTATATACATCAATAACGTAATATAACCTAATCTAATCCAACCTATCATCTCGGCGGTAATATTTGACAATATTCTTGACGAGATGGCCCCTACGTCTACGTGGGTCCTTCATATACATCAATAACGTAATATAACCTAACCTAACCCAACCTATCATCTCGGCGGTAATATTTGGCACCATTCCTGGCGAGTTGGCCTCTACGTCTCCGTGGGACCTTCATATACATCAATAACGAAATATAACCTAACCTAACCCAACCTATCATCTCGGCGGTAATATTTGACAACATTCCTGGAGGGTTGGCCTCTACGTCTGCGTGGGACCTTTATATACATCAATAACGAAATATAACCTAACCTAACCCAACCTAACATCTCGGCGGTAATATCTGACAACATTCCTGGCGAGTTGGCCTCTACGTCTCCGTGGGACCTTTATATACATCAATAACGTAATATAGCCTAACCTAACCCAACCTAACATCTCGGCGGTAATAATTGGCAACATTCCTGGCTTGTTGGCCTCTACCAACCTTGTAGAGACCTTTATATACATCAATAACGTAATATAACCTAATCTAATCCAACCTATCATCTCGGCGGTAATATTTGACAATATTCTTGACGAGATGGCCCCTACGCCTACGTGGGTCCTTCATAAACATCTATAACGTAATATAACCTAACCTAACCCAATCTAACATCGCGGCTGTAATATTTGACAATATACCTGGCGAGTTGGCCTCTACGTCTCCGTGGGACCTTCATATACATCAATAACGAAATATAACCTAACCTAACCCAACCTATCATCTCGTCGGTAATATTTGACAACATTCCAGGAGGGTTAGCCTCTACGTCTGCGTGGGACCTTTATATACATCAAGAACGTAATATCACCTAACCTAACCCAACCTATCATCGCGGCTGTAATATTTGACAACATACCTGGCTTGTTGGCCTCTACGCCTCCCTGGGACATTTATATACATCAATAACGTAATATAACCTAACCTAACCCAACCTATCATCTCGGCGGTAATATTTGACAATATTCCTGGCGAGTTGGCCCCTACGTCTACGTGGGTCCTTCATAAACCTCAATAACGTAATATAACCTAACCTAACCCAACCTATCACCTCGGCGGTAATATTTGACCACAAACCTGGCGAGTTGGCCTCTACGTCTCCGTGGGATCTTCATATACATCAATAACGAATTATAAACAAAGCTAACCCAACCTATTATCTCGGCGGTAATATTTGGCAACATTCCTGGCTTGTTGGCCTCTACGTCCCCGTGGGACTTTTAGATACACCAATAACGTAATATAACCTAACCTAACCCAATCTGTCATGTCGGCGGTCATATTTCAGAAAATTCCTGGCGAGTTGGCTTCGACGTCTGCGTGGGACCTTTATATACATCAAGAACGTAATATAACCTAACCTACCCCAACCTAACAACTCGGCGGTAATATTTGGCAACATTCCTGGCTTGTTGGCTTCTACGTCTCCGTGGTTCCTTTGTAAACATCAATAACGTAATATAACCTAACCTAACCTAATCTAACATCGCGGCTGTAATATTTGACAACATTCCTGGCATGTTGGCATCTACGTCTCCGTGGGACCTTTATATACATCAATAACGTAATATAACCTAACCTAATCCAACCTATCATCTCGGCGGTAATATTTGACAATATTCTTGACGAGATGGCCCCTACGTCTACGTGGGTCTTTCATATACATCAATAACGAAACATAACTTAACCTAACCCAACCTATCATCTCGGCGGTAATATTTGACAACATTCCTGGAGGGTTAGCCTCTACGTCTGCGTGGGACCTTTATATACATCAAGAACGTAATATAACCTAACCTAACCCAACCTAACATCTCGGCGGTAATATTTGACAACATTCCTGGCGAGTTGGCCTCTACGTCTCCGTGGGACCTTTATATACATCAATAACGTAATATAGCCTAACCTAACCCAACCTAACATCTCGGCGGTAATAATTGGCAACATTCCTGGCTTGTTGGCCTCTACCAACATTGTAGAGACCTTTATATACATCAATAACGTAATATAACCTAATCTAATCCAACCTATCATCTCGGCGGTAATATTTGACAATATTCTTGACGAGATGGCCCCTACGCCTACGTGGGTCCTTCATAAACATCAATAACGTAATATAACCTAACCTAACCCAATCTAACATCGCGGCTGTAATATTTGACAATATACCTGGCGAGTTGGCCTCTACGTCTCCGTGGGACCTTCATATACATCCATAACGAAATATAACCTAACCTAACCCAACCTATCATCTCGTCGGTAATATTTGACAACATTCCAGGAGGGTTAGCCTCTACGTCTGCGTGGGACCTTTATATACATCAAGAACGTAATATCACCTAACCTAACCCAACCTATCATCGCGGCTGTAATATTTGACAACATACCTGGCTTGTTGGCCTCTACGCCTCCCTGGGACATTTATATACATCAATAACGTAATATAACCTAACCTAACCCAACCTATCATCTCGGCGGTAATATTTGACAATATTCCTGGCGAGTTGGCACCTACGTCTACGTGGGTCCTTCATAAACCTCAATAACGTAATATAACCTAACCTAACCCAACCTATCATCTCGGCGGTAATATTTGACCACAAACCTGGCGAGTTGGCCTCTACGTCTCCGTGGGATCTTCATATACATCAATAACGAATTATAAACAAAGCTAACCCAACCTATCATCTCGGCGGTAATATTTGACAATATTCTTGACGAGATGGCCCCTACGCCTACGTGGGTCCTTCATAAACATCAATAACGTAATATAACCTAACCTTACCCAACCTAACATCTCAGCGGTAATATTTGGTAACATTCCTGGCTTGTTGGCCTCTACGTCCCCGTGGGACTTTTATATACATCAATAACGTAATATAACCTAACCTAACCCAATATGTCATGTCGGCGGTCATATTTCAGAAAATTCCTGGCGAGTTGTCTTCGACGTCTGCGTGGGACCTTTATATACATCAAGAACGTAATATAACCTAACCTTCCCCAACCTAACAACTCGGCGGTAATATTTGGCAACATACATGGCGAGTTGGCCTCTACGTCTCCGTGGGATCTTGATATGCATCAATAACGTAATATAACCTAACCTGACCCAACCTAACCTCTCGGCGCTATTATTTGACAACATTTCTGGCGAGTTGGCATCTACGTCTCCGTGGGACCTTGATATACATCAATAACGAAATATAACCTAACCTAACCCAACCTATCACCTCGGCGGTAATATTTGGCAACATTCCTGGCATGTTGGCCTCTACGTCTCCGTGAGACCTTCATATACATCAATAACGAATTATAACCAAACCTAACCCAACCTATTATCTCGGCGGTAATATTTGACCAAATACCTGGCGCGTTGGCCTCTACGTCTCCGTGGGATCTTCATATACATCAATAACGTAATATAACCTAACCTAATCCAACCTATCATCTCGGGGGTAATATTTGACAATATTCTTGACGAGATGGCCCCTACGACTACGTGGGTCCTTCATATACATTAATAACGTAATATAACCTAACCTAACCCAATCTAACATCGCGGCTGTAATATTTTACAACATTCATGGCGAGTTGGCCTCTATGTCTCCGTGGGACCTTCATATACATCAATAACGAAATATAACCTAACCTAACCCAACCTATCATCTCGGCGGTAATATTTGACAACATTCCTGGAGGGTTGGCCTCTACGTCTGCGTGGGACCTTTATATACATCAAGAACGTAATATAACCTAACCTAACCCAACCTAACATCTCGGCGGTAATATTTGACAACATTCCTGGCGAGTTGGCCTCTACGTCTCCGTGGGACCTTTATATACATCAATAACGTAATATAGCCTAACCTAACCCAACCTAACATCTCGGCAGTAATAATTGGCAACATTCCTGGCTTGTTGGCCTCTACCAACCTTGTAGAGACCTTTATATACATCAATAACGTAATATAACCTAATCTAATCCAACCTATCATCTCGGCGGTAATATTTGACAATATTCTTGACGAGATGGCCCCTATGTCTACGTGGGTCCTTCATATACATCAATAACGTAATATAACCTAACCTATCATCTCGGCGGTAATATTTGGCAACATTCCTGGCGAGTTGGCCTCTGCGTCTCCGTGGGACCTTTATATACTACAATAACGTAATATAACCTAACCTAACCCAATCTAACATCGCGGCTGTAATATTTGACAACATTCATGGCGAGTTGGCCTCTACGTCTCCGTGGGACCTTCATATACATCAATAACGAAATATAACCTAACCTAACCCAACCTATCATCTCGGCGGTAATATTTGACAACATTCCTGGAGGGTTGGCCTCTACGTCTGCGTGGGACCTTTATATACATCAAGAACGTAATATAACCCAACCTAAGCCAACCTAACATCTCGGCGGTAATAATTGGCAACATTCCTGGCTTGTTGGCCTCTACCAACCTTGTAGAGACCTTTATATACATCAATAACGTAATATAACCTAATCTAATCCAACCTATCATCTCGGCGGTAATATTTGACAATATTCTTGACGAGATGGCCCCTACGTCTACGTGGGTCCTTCATATACATCAATAACGTAATATAACCTAACCTAATCCAACCTATCATCTCGGCGGTAATATTTGACAATATTCTTGACGAGATGGCCCCTACGTCTACGTAGGTCCTTCATATACACCAATAACGTAATATAACCTAACCTAACCCAATCTAACATCGCGGCTGTAATATTTGACAACATTCATGGCGAGTTGTCCTCTACGTCTCCGTGGGACCTTCATATACATCAGTAACGAAATATAACCTAACCTAACCCAACCTATCATCTCGGCGGTAATATTTGACAACATTCCTGGAGGGTTGGCCTCTACGTCTGCGTGGGACCTTCATATACATCAATAACGAAATATAACCTAACCTAACCCAACCTATCATCTCGGCGGTAATATTTGACAACATTCCTGGAGGGTTGGCCTCTACGTCTGCGTGGGACCTTTATATACATCAAGAACGTAATATAACCTAACCTAACCCTACCTATCATCTCGGCGGTAATATTTGACCACATACCTGGCGAGTTGGCCTCTACGTCTCCGTGGGATCTTGATATACATCAATAACGTAATATAACCTAACCTGACCCAACCTAACCTCTCGGCGCTATTATTTGACAATATTCTTGACGAGATGGCCCCTACGTCTACGTGGGTCCTTCATATTCATCAATAACGAAATATAACCTAACCTAACCCAACCTATCACCTCGGCGGTAATATTTGGCAACATTCCTGGAGGGTTGGCCTCTACGTCTGCGTGGGACATTTATATACATCAAGAACGTAATATAACCTAACCTAACCCAACCTAACATCTCGGCGGTAATATTTGACAACATTCCTGGCGAGTTGGCCTCTACGTCTCCGTGGGACCTTTATATACATCAATAACGTAATATAGCCTAACCTAACCCAACCTAACATCTCGGCAGTAATAATTGGCAACATTCCTGGCTTGTTGGCCTCTACCAACCTTGTAGAGACCTTTATATACATCAATAACGTAATATAACCTAATCTAATCCAACCTATCATCTCGGCGGTAATATTTGACAATATTCTTGACGAGATGGCCCCTATGTCTACGTGGGTCCTTCATATACATCAATAACGTAATATAACCTAACCTATCATCTCGGCGGTAATATTTGGCAACATTCCTGGCGAGTTGGCCTCTGCGTCTCCGTGGGACCTTTATATACTACAATAACGTAATATAACCTAACCTAACCCAATCTAACATCGCGGCTGTAATATTTGACAACATTCATGGCGAGTTGGCCTCTACGTCTCCGTGGGACCTTCATATACATCAATAACGAAATATAACCTAACCTAACCCAACCTATCATCTCGGCGGTAATATTTGACAACATTCCTGGAGGGTTGGCCTCTACTTCTGCGTGGGACCTTTATATACATCAAGAACGTAATATAACCTAACCTAAGCCAACCTAACATCTCGGCGGTAATAATTGGCAACATTCCTGGCTTGTTGGCCTCTACCAACCTTGTAGAGACCTTTATATACATCAATAACGTAATATAACCTAATCTAATCCAACCTATCATCTCGGCGGTAATATTTGACAATATTCTTGACGAGATGGCCCCTACGTCTACGTGGGTCCTTCATATACATCAATAACGTAATATAACCTAACCTAATCCAACCTATCATCTCGGCGGTAATATTTGACAATATTCTTGACGAGATGGCCCCTACGTCTACGTAGGTCCTTCATATACACCAATAACGTAATATAACCTAACCTAACCCAATCTAACATCGCGGCTGTAATATTTGACAACATTCATGGCGAGTTGTCCTCTACGTCTCCGTGGGACCTTCATATACATCAGTAACGAAATATAACCTAACCTAACCCAACCTATCATCTCGGCGGTAATATTTGACAACATTCCTGGAGGGTTGGCCTCTACGTCTGCGTGGGACCTTCATATACATCAATAACGAAATATAACCTAACCTAACCCAACCTAACATCTCGGCGGTAATATTTGACAACATTCCTGGCGAGTTGGCCTCTACGTCTCCGTGGGACCTTTATATACATCAATAACGTAATATAGCCTAACCTAACCCAACCTAACATCTCGGCAGTAATAATTGGCAACATTCCTGGCTTGTTGGCCTCTACCAACCTTGTAGAGACCTTTATATACATCAATAACGTAATATAACCTAATCTAATCCAACCTATCATCTCGGCGGTAATATTTGACAATATTCTTGACGAGATGGCCCCTATGTCTACGTGGGTCCTTCATATACATCAATAACGTAATATAACCTAACCTATCATCTCGGCGGTAATATTTGGCAACATTCCTGGCGAGTTGGCCTCTGCGTCTCCGTGGGACCTTTATATACTACAATAACGTAATATAACCTAACCTAACCCAATCTAACATCGCGGCTGTAATATTTGACAACATTCATGGCGAGTTGGCCTCTACGTCTCCGTGGGACCTTCATATACATCAATAACGAAATATAACCTAACCTAACCCAACCTATCATCTCGGCGGTAATATTTGACAACATTCCTGGAGGGTTGGCCTCTACGTCTGCGTGGGACCTTTATATACATCAAGAACGTAATATAACCCAACCTAAGCCAACCTAACATCTCGGCGGTAATAATTGGCAACATTCCTGGCTTGTTGGCCTCTACCAACCTTGTAGAGACCTTTATATACATCAATAACGTAATATAACCTAATCTAATCCAACCTATCATCTCGGCGGTAATATTTGACAATATTCTTGACGAGATGGCCCCTACGTCTACGTGGGTCCTTCATATACATCAATAACGTAATATAACCTAACCTAATCCAACCTATCATCTCGGCGGTAATATTTGACAATATTCTTGACGAGATGGCCCCTACGTCTACGTAGGTCCTTCATATACACCAATAACGTAATATAACCTAACCTAACCCAATCTAACATCGCGGCTGTAATATTTGACAACATTCATGGCGAGTTGTCCTCTACGTCTCCGTGGGACCTTCATATACATCAGTAACGAAATATAACCTAACCTAACCCAACCTATCATCTCGGCGGTAATATTTGACAACATTCCTGGAGGGTTGGCCTCTACGTCTGCGTGGGACCTTCATATACATCAATAACGAAATATAACCTAACCTAACCCAACCTATCATCTCGGCGGTAATATTTGACAACATTCCTGGAGGGTTGGCCTCTACGTCTGCGTGGGACCTTTATATACATCAAGAACGTAATATAACCTAACCTAACCCTACCTATCATCTCGGCGGTAATATTTGACCACATACCTGGCGAGTTGGCCTCTACGTCTCCGTGGGATCTTGATATACATCAATAACGTAATATAACCTAACCTGACCCAACCTAACCTCTCGGCGCTATTATTTGACAATATTCTTGACGAGATGGCCCCTACGTCTACGTGGGTCCTTCATATTCATCAATAACGAAATATAACCTAACCTAACCCAACCTATCACCTCGGCGGTAATATTTGGCAACATTCCTGGAGGGTTGGCCTCTACGTCTGCGTGGGACATTTATATACATCAAGAACGTAATATAACCTAACCTAACCCAACCTAACATCTCGGCGGTAATATTTGACAACATTCCTGGCGAGTTGGCCTCTACGTCTCCGTGGGACCTTTATATACATCAATAACGTAATATAGCCTAACCTAACCCAACCTAACATCTCGGCAGTAATAATTGGCAACATTCCTGGCTTGTTGGCCTCTACCAACCTTGTAGAGACCTTTATATACATCAATAACGTAATATAACCTAATCTAATCCAACCTATCATCTCGGCGGTAATATTTGACAATATTCTTGACGAGATGGCCCCTATGTCTACGTGGGTCCTTCATATACATCAATAACGTAATATAACCTAACCTATCATCTCGGCGGTAATATTTGGCAACATTCCTGGCGAGTTGGCCTCTGCGTCTCCGTGGGACCTTTATATACTACAATAACGTAATATAACCTAACCTAACCCAATCTAACATCGCGGCTGTAATATTTGACAACATTCATGGCGAGTTGGCCTCTACGTCTCCGTGGGACCTTCATATACATCAATAACGAAATATAACCTAACCTAACCCAACCTATCATCTCGGCGGTAATATTTGACAACATTCCTGGAGGGTTGGCCTCTACTTCTGCGTGGGACCTTTATATACATCAAGAACGTAATATAACCTAACCTAAGCCAACCTAACATCTCGGCGGTAATAATTGGCAACATTCCTGGCTTGTTGGCCTCTACCAACCTTGTAGAGACCTTTATATACATCAATAACGTAATATAACCTAATCTAATCCAACCTATCATCTCGGCGGTAATATTTGACAATATTCTTGACGAGATGGCCCCTACGTCTACGTGGGTCCTTCATATACATCAATAACGTAATATAACCTAACCTAATCCAACCTATCATCTCGGCGGTAATATTTGACAATATTCTTGACGAGATGGCCCCTACGTCTACGTAGGTCCTTCATATACACCAATAACGTAATATAACCTAACCTAACCCAATCTAACATCGCGGCTGTAATATTTGACAACATTCATGGCGAGTTGTCCTCTACGTCTCCGTGGGACCTTCATATACATCAGTAACGAAATATAACCTAACCTAACCCAACCTATCATCTCGGCGGTAATATTTGACAACATTCCTGGAGGGTTGGCCTCTACGTCTGCGTGGGACCTTCATATACATCAATAACGAAATATAACCTAACCTAACCCAACCTATCATCTCGGCGGTAATATTTGACAACATTCCTGGAGGGTTGGCCTCTACGTCTGCGTGGGACCTTTATATACATCAAGAACGTAATATAACCTAACCTAACCCTACCTATCATCTCGGCGGTAATATTTGACCACATACCTGGCGAGTTGGCCTCTACGTCTCCGTGGGATCTTGATATACATCAATAACGTAATATAACCTAACCTGACCCAACCTAACCTCTCGGCGCTATTATTTGACAATATTCTTGACGAGATGGCCCCTACGTCTACGTGGGTCCTTCATATTCATCAATAACGAAATATAACCTAACCTAACCCAACCTATCACCTCGGCGGTAATATTTGGCAACATTCCTGGCATGTTGGCCTCTACGTCTCCGTGAGACCTTCATATACATCAATAACGAATTATAACCAAACCTAACCCAACCTATTATCTCGGCGGTAATATTTGACCAAATACCTGGCGCGTTGGCCTCTACGTCTCCGTGGGATCTTCATATACATCAATAACGTAATATAACCTAACCTAATCCAACCTATCATCTCGGCGGTAATATTTGACAATATTCTTGACGAGATGGCCCCTACGTCTACGTGGGTCCTTCATATACATTAATAACGTAATATAACCTAACCTAACCCAATCTAACATCGCGGCTGTAATATTTTACAACATTCATGGCGAGTTGGCCTCTACGTCTCCGTGGGACCTTCATATACCTCAATAACGAAATATAACCTAACCTAACCCAACCTATCATCTCGGCGGTAATATTTGACAACATTCCTGGAGGGTTGGCCTCTACGTCTGCGTGGGACCTTTATATACATCAAGAACGTAATATAACCTAACCTAACCCAACCTAACATCTCGGCGGTAATATTTGACAACATTCCTGGAGGGTTGGCCTCTACGTCTGCGTGGGACCTTTATATACATCAGGAACGTAATATAACCTAACCTAAGCCAACCTAACATCTCGGCGGTAATAATTGGCAACATTCCTGGCTTGTTGGCCTCTACCAAACTTGTAGAGACCTTTATATGCATCAATAACGTAATATAACCTAATCTAATCCAACCTATCATCTCGGCGGTAATATTTGACAATATTCTTGACAAGATGGCCCCTACGTCTACGTGGGTCCTTCATATACATCAATAACGTAATATAACCTAACATAATCCAACCTATCATCTCGGCGGTAATATTTGACAATATTCTTGACGAGATGGCCCCTACGTCTACGTAGGTCCTTCATATACATCAATAACGTAATATAACCTAACCTAACCCAATCTAACATCGCGGCTGTAATATTTGACAACATTCATGGCGAGTTGTCCTCTACGTCTCCGTGGGACCTTCATATACATCAATAACGAAATATAACCTAACCTAACCCAACCTATCGTCTCGGCGGTAATATTTGACAACATTCCTGGAGGGTTGGCCTCTGTGTCTCCGTGGGACCTTTATATACAACAATAACGTAATATAACCTAACCTAACCCAACCTATCATCTCGGCGGTAATATTTGACAAAATTCCTGGCGAGTTGGCCTCTGCGTCTCCGTGGGACCTCCATATACATCAATAACGAAATATAACCTAATCTAACCCAACCTATCATCTCGGCGGTAATATTTGACAACATTCCTGGAGGGTTGGCCTCTACGTCTGCGTGGGACCTTTATATACATCAAGAACGTAATATAACCTAACCTAACCCAACCTAACATCTCGGCGGTAATATTTGACAACATTCCTGGCGAGTTGGCCTCTACCAACCTTGTAGAGACCTTTATATACATCAATAACGTAATATAACCTAATCTAATCCAACCTATCATCTCGGCGGTAATATTTGACAATATTCTTGACGAGATGGCCCCTACGTCTACGTGGGTCCTTCATATACATCAATAACGTAATATAACCTAACATAATCCAACCTATCATCTCGGCGGTAATATTTGACAATATTCTTGACGAGATGGCCCCTACGTCTACGTAGGTCCTTCATATACATCAATAACGTAGTATAACCTAACCTAACCCAATCTAACATCGCGGCTGTAATATTTGACAACATTCATGGCGAGTTGTCCTCTACGTCTCCGTGGGACCTTCATATACATCAGTAACGAAATATAACCTAACCTAACCCAACCTATCATCTCGGCGGTAATATTTGACAACATTCCTGGAGGGTTGGCCTCTACGTCTGCGTGGGACCTTCATATACATCAATAACGAAATATAACCTAACCTAACCCAACCTATCATCTCGGCGGTAATATTTGACAACATTCCTGGAGGGTTGGCCTCTACGTCTGCGTGGGACCTTTATATACATCAGGAACGTAATATAACCTAACCTAAGCCAACCTAACATCTCGGCGGTAATAATTGGCAACATTCCTGGCTTGTTGGCCTCTACCAAACTTGTAGAGACCTTTATATGCATCAATAACGTAATATAACCTAATCTAATCCAACCTATCATCTCGGCGGTAATATTTGACAATATTCTTGACAAGATGGCCCCTACGTCTACGTGGGTCCTTCATATACATCAATAACGTAATATAACCTAACATAATCCAACCTATCATCTCGGCGGTAATATTTGACAATATTCTTGACGAGATGGCCCCTACGTCTACGTAGGTCCTTCATATACATCAATAACGTAATATAACCTAACCTAACCCAATCTAACATCGCGGCTGTAATATTTGACAACATTCATGGCGAGTTGTCCTCTACGTCTCCGTGGGACCTTCATATACATCAATAACGAAATATAACCTAACCTAACCCAACCTATCGTCTCGGCGGTAATATTTGACAACATTCCTGGAGGGTTGGCCTCTGTGTCTCCGTGGGACCTTTATATACAACAATAACGTAATATAACCTAACCTAACCCAACCTATCATCTCGGCGGTAATATTTGACAAAATTCCTGGCGAGTTGGCCTCTGCGTCTCCGTGGGACCTCCATATACATCAATAACGAAATATAACATAATCTAACCCAACCTATCATCTCGGCGGTAATATTTGACAACATTCCTGGAGGGTTGGCCTCTACGTCTGCGTGGGACCTTTATATACATCAAGAACGTAATATAACCTAACCTAACCCAACCTAACATCTCGGCGGTAATATTTGACAACATTCCTGGCGAGTTGGCCTCTACCAACCTTGTAGAGACCTTTATATACATCAATAACGTAATATAACCTAATCTAATCCAACCTATCATCTCGGCGGTAATATTTGACAATATTCTTGACGAGATGGTCCCTACGTCTACGTGGGTCCTTCATATACATCAATAACGTAATATAACCTAACATAATCCAACCTATCATCTCGGCGGTAATATTTGACAATATTCTTGACGAGATGGCCCCTACGTCTACGTAGGTCCTTCATATACATCAATAACGTAGTATAACCTAACCTAACCCAATCTAACATCGCGGCTGTAATATTTGACAACATTCATGGCGAGTTGTCCTCTACGTCTCCGTGGGACCTTCATATACATCAATAACGAAATATAACCTAACCTAACCCAACCTATCATCTCGGCGGTAATATTTGACAACATTCCTGGAGGGTTGGCCTCTACGTCTGCGTGGGACCTTTGTATACATCAATAACGAAATATAACCTGACCTAACCCAACCTATCATCACGGCGGTAATATTTGACAACATTCCTGGAGGGTTGGCCTCTACGTCTGCGTGGGACCTTTATATACATCAAGAACGTAATATAACCTAACCTAAGCCAACCTAACATCTCGGCGGTAATAATTGGCAACATTCCTGGCTTGTTGGCCTCTACCAACCTTGTAGAGACCTTTATATACATCAATAACGTAATATAACCTAATCTAATCCAACCTATCATCTCGGCGGTAATATTTGACAATATTCTTGACGAGATGGCCCCTACGTCTACGTAGGTCCTTCATATACATCAATAACGTAGTATAACCTAACCTAACCCAATCTAACATCGCGGCTGTAATATTTGACAACATTCATGGCGAGTTGTCCTCTACGTCTCCGTGGGACCTTCATATACATCAATAACGAAATATAACCTAACCTAACCCAACCTATCATCTCGGCGGTAATATTTGACAACATTCCTGGAGGGTTGGCCTCTACGTCTGCGTGGGACCTTTGTATACATCAATAACGAAATATAACCTGACCTAACCCAACCTATCATCACGGCGGTAATATTTGACAACATTCCTGGAGGGTTGGCCTCTACGTCTGCGTGGGACCTTTATATACATCAAGAACGTAATATAACCTAACCTAAGCCAACCTAACATCTCGGCGGTAATAATTGGCAACATTCCTGGCTTGTTGGCCTCTACCAACCTTGTAGAGACCTTTATATACATCAATAACGTAATATAACCTAATCTAATCCAACCTATCATCTCGGCGGTAATATTTGACAATATTCTTGACGAGATGGCCCCTACGTCTACGTGGGTCCTTCATATACATCAATAACGTAATATAACCTAACCTAATCCAACCTATCATCTCGGCGGTAATATTTGACAATATTCTTGACGAGATGGCCCCTACGTCTACGTAGGTCCTTCATATACATCAATAACGTAATATAACCTAACCTAACCCAATCTAACATCGCGGCTGTAATATTTGACAACATTCATGGCTAGTTGTCCTCTACGTCTCCGTGGGACCTTCATATACATCAATAACGAAATATAACCTAACCTAACCCAACCTATCATCTCGGCGGTAATATTTGACAACATTCCTGGAGGGTTGGCCTCTACGTCTGCGTGGGACCTTTATATACATCAAGAACGTAATATAACCTAACCTAACCCAACCTAACATCTCGGCTGTAATATTTGACAACATTCCTGGCGAGTTGGCCTCTACGTCTCCGTGGGACCTTTATATACATCAATAACGTAATATAGCCTAACCTAACCCAACCTAACATCTCGGCGGTAATAATTGGCAACATTCCTGGCTTGTTGGCCTCTACCAACCTTGTAGAGACCTTTATATACATCAATAACGTAATATAACCTAATCTAATCCATCCTATCATCTCGGCGGTAATATTTGACAATATTCTTGACGAGATGGCCCCTACGTCTACGTGGGTCCTTCATAAACCTCAATAACGTAATATAACCTAACCTAACCCAACCTAACATCTCGGCGGTAATATCTGACAACATTCCTGGCGAGTTGGCCTCTACGTCTCCGTGGGACCTTTATATACATCAATAACGTAATATAGCCTAACCTAACCCAACCTAACATCTCGGCGGTAATAATTGGCAACATTCCTGGCTTGTTGGCCTCTACCAACCTTGTAGAGACCTTTATATACATCAATAACGTAATATAACCTAATCTAATCCAACCTATCATCTCGGCGGTAATATTTGACAATACTCTTGACGAGATGGCCCCTACGTCTACGTGGGTCCTTCATGTACATCAATAACGTAATATAACCTAACCTAACCCAACCTATCATCTCGGCGATAATATTTGGCAACATTCCTGGCGAGTTGGCCTCTGCGTCTCCGTGGGACCTTTATATACTACAATAACGTAATATAACCTAACCTAACCCAATCTAACATCGCGGCTGTAATATTTGACAACATTCATGGCGAGTTGGCCTCTACCAACCTTGTAGAGACATTTATATACATCAATAACGTAATATAACCTAATCTAATCCAACCTATCATCTCGGCGGTAATATTTGACAATATTCTTGACGAGGTGGCCCCTACGTCTACGTGGGTCCTTCATATACATCAATAACGTAATATAACCTAATCTAATCCAACCTATCATCTCGGCGGTAATATTTGACAATATTCTTGACGAGATGGCCCCTACGTCTACGTGGGTCCTTCATATACATCAATAACGTAATATAACCTAACCTAACCCAATCTAACATCGCGGCTGTAATATTTGACAACATTCATGGCGAGTTGTCCTCTACGTCTCCGTGGGACCTTCATATACATCAATAACGAAATATAACCTAACCTAACCCAACCTATCATCTCGGCGGTAATATTTGACAACATTCCTGGAGGGTTGGCCTCTACGTCTGCGTGGGACCTTTATATACATCAATAACGAAATATAACCTAACCTAACCCAACCTATCATCTCGGCGGTAATATTTGACAACATTCCTGGAGGGTTGGCCTCTACGTCTGCGTGGGACCTTTATATACATCAAGAACGTAATATAACCTAACCTAAGCCAACCTAACATCTCGGCGGTAATAATTGGCAACATTCCTGGCTTGTTGGCCTCTACCAACCTTGTAGAGACATTTATATACATCAATAACGTAATATAACCTAATCTAATCCAACCTATCATCTCGGCGGTAATATTTGACAATATTCTTGACGAGGTGGCCCCTACGTCTACGTGGGTCCTTCATATACATCAATAACGTAATATAACCTAACATAATCCAACCTATCATCTCGGCGGTAATATTTGACAATATTCTTGACGAGATGGCCCCTACGTCTACGTAGGTCCTTCATATACATCAATAACGTAATATAACCTAACCTAACCCAATCTAACATCGCGGCTGTAATATTTGACAACATTCATGGCGAGTTGTCCTCTACGTCTCCGTGGGACCTTCATATACATCAATAACGAAATATAACCTAACCTAACCCAACCTATCATCTCGGCGGTAATATTTGACAACATTCCTGGAGGGTTGGCCTCTACGTCTGCGTGGGACCTTTATATACATCAATAACGAAATATAACCTAACCTAACCCAACCTATCATCTCGGCGGTAATATTTGACAACATTCCTGGAGGGTTGGCCTCTACGTCTGCGTGGGACCTTTATATACATCAAGAACGTAATATAACCTAACCTAAGCCAACCTAACATCTCGGCGGTAATAATTGGCAACATTCCTGGCTTGTTGGCCTCTACCAACCTTGTAGAGACATTTATATACATCAATAACGTAATATAACCTAATCTAATCCAACCTATCATCTCGGCGGTAATATTTGACAATATTCTTGACGAGATGGCCCCTACGTCTACGTGGGTCCTTCATATACATCAATAACGTAATATAACCTAACATAATCCAACCTATCATCTCGGCGGTAATATTTGACAATATTCTTGACGAGATGGCCCCTACGTCTACGTAGGTCCTTCATATACATCAATAACGTAATATAACCTAACCTAACCCAATCTAACATCGCGGCTGTAATATTTGACAACATTCATGACGAGTTGTTCTCTACGTCTCCGTGGGACCTTCATATACATCAATAACGAAATATAACCTAACCTAACCCAACCTATCATCTCGGCGGTAATATTTGACAACATTCCTGGAGGGTTGGCCTCTACGTCTGCGTGGGACCTTTATATACATCAATAACGAAATATAACCTAACCTAACCCAATCTGTCATGTCGGCGGTCATATTTCAGAAAATTCCTGGCGAGTTGGCTTCGACGTCTGCGTGGGACCTTTATATACATCAAGAACGTAATATAACCTAACCTAAGCCAACCTAACATCTCGGCGGTAATAATTGGCAACATTCCTGGCTTGTTGGCCTCTACCAACCTTGTAGAGACCTTTATATACATCAATAACGTAATATAACCTAATCTAATCCAACCTATCATCTCGGCGGTAATATTTGACAATATTCTTGACGAGATGGCCCCTACGTCTACGTGGGTCCTTCATATACATCAATAACGTAATATAACCTAACCTAATCCAACCTATCATCTCGGCGGTAATATTTGACAATATTCTTGACGAGATGGCCCCTACGTCTACGTAGGTCCTTCATATACATCAATAACGAAATATAACCTAACTTAACCCAATCTAACATCGCGGCTGTAATATTTGACAACATTCAATGCGAGTTGTCCTCTACGTCTCCGTGGGACCTTCATATACATCAATAACGAAATATAACCTAACCTAACCCAACCTATCATCTCGGCGGTAATATTTGACAACATTCCTGGAGGGTTGGCCTCTACGTCTGCGTGGGACCATTATATACATCAAGAACGTAATATAACCTAACCTAACCCAACCTAACATCTCGGCGGTAATATCTGACAACATTCCTGGCGAGTTGGCCTCTACGTCTCCGTGGGACCTTTATATACATCAATAACGTAATATAGCCTAACCTAACCCAACCTAACATCTCGGCGGTAATAATTGGCAACATTCCTGGCTTGTTGGCCTCTACCAACCTTGTAGAGACCTTTATATACATCAATAACGTAATATAACCTAATCTAATCAATCCTATCATCTCGGCGGTAATATTTGACAATATTCTTGACGAGATGGCCCCTACGTCTACGTGGGTCCTTCATAAACCTCAATAACGTAATATAACCTAACCTAACCCAACCTATCATCTCGGCGGTAATATTTGACCACAAACCTGGCGAGTTGGCCTCTACGTCTCCGTGGGATCTTCATATACATCAATAACGTAATATAACCTAACCTTACCCAACCTAACATCTCAGCGGTAATATTTGGTAACATTCCTGGCTTGTTGGCCTCTACGTCCCCGTGGGACTTTTATATACATCAATAACGTAATATAACCTAACCTAACCCAATCTGTCATGTCGGCGGTCATATTTCAGAAAATTCCTGGCGAGTTGGCTTCGACGTCTGCGTGGGACCTTTATATACATCAAGAACGTAATATAACCTAACCTTCCCCAACCTAACAACTCGGCGGTAATATTTGGCAACATACATGGCGAGTTGGCCTCTACGTCTCCGTGGGATCTTGATATACATCAATAACGTAATATAACCTAACCTGACCCAACCTAACCTCTCGGCGCTATTATTTGACAACATTTCTGGCGAGTTGGCATCTACGTCTCCGTGGGACCTTGATATACATCAATAACGAAATATAACCTAACCTAACCCAACCTATCACCTCGGCGGTAATATTTGGCAACATTCCTGGCATGTTGGCCTCTACGTCTCCGTGAGACCTTCATATACATCAATAACGAATTATAACCAAACCTAACCCAACCTATTATCTCGGCGGTAATATTTGACCAAATACCTGGCGCGTTGGCCTCTACGTCTCCGTGGGACCTTCATATACATCAATAACGAAATATAACCTAACCTAACCCAACCTATCATCTCGGCGGTAATATTTGACAACATTCCTGCAGGGTTGGCCTCTACGTGTGCGTGGGACCTTTATATACATCAATAACGAAATATAACCTAACCTAACCCAACCTAACATCTCGGCGGTAATATCTGACAACATTCCTGGCGAGTTGGCCTCTACGTCTCCGTGGGACCTTTATATACATCAATAACATAATATAGCCTAACCTAACCCAACCTATTATCTCGGCGGTAATATTTGGCAACATTCCTGGCGAGTTGGCCTCTGCGTCTCCGTGGGACCTTTATATACTACAATAACGTAATATAACCTAACCTAACCCAATCTAACATCGCGGCTGTAATATTTGACAACATTCATGGCGAGTTGGCCTCTACGTCCCCGTGGGACCTTCATATACATCAATAACGAAATATAACCTAACCTAACCCAACCTATCATCTCGGCGGTAATATTTGACAACATTCCTGGAGGGTTGGCCTCTACGTCTGCGTGGGACCTTTATATACATCAAGAACGTAATATAAACTAACCTAAGCCAACCTAACATTTCGGCGGTAATAATTGGCAACATTCCTGGCTTGTTAGCCTCTACCAACCTTGTAGAGACCTTTATATACATCAATAACGTAATATAACCTAATCTAATCCAACCTATCATCTCGGCGGTAATATTTGACAATATTCTTGACGAGATGGCCCCTACGTCTACGTGGGTCCTTCATATACATCAATAACGTAATATAACCTTACCTAACCCAACCTATCATCTCGGCGGTAATATTTGGCAACATTCCTGGCGAGTTGGCCTCTGCGTCTCCGTGGGACCTTTATATACAACAATAACGTAATATAACCTAACCTAACCCAATCTAACATCGCGGCTGTAATATTTGACAACATACCTGGGGAGTTGGCCTCTACGTCTCCGTGGGACCTTCATATACATCAATAACGAAACATAACCTAACCTAACCCAACCTATCATCTCGGCGGTAATATTTGACAACATTCCTGGAGGGTTAGCCTCTACGTCTGCGTGGGACCTTTATATACATCAAGAACGTAATATAACCTAGCCTAACCCAACCTAACATCTCGGCGGTAATATTTGACAACATTCCTGGCGAGTTGGCCTCTACGTCTCCGTGGGACCTTTATATACATCAATAACGTAATATAGCCTAACCTAACCCAACCTAACATCTCGGCGGTAATAATTGGCAACATTCCTGGCTTGTTTGCCTCTACCAACCTTGTAGAGACCTTTATATACATCAATAACGTAATATAACCTAATCTAATCCAACCTATCATCTCGGCGGTAATATTTGACAATATTCTTGACGAGAAGGACCCTACGTCTACGTGGGTCCTTCATATACATCAATAACGTAATATAACCTAACCTAACCCAACCTATCATCTCGGCGGTAATATTTGGCAACATTCCTGGCGAGTTGGCCTCTGCGTCTCCGTGGGACCTTTATATACTACAATAACGTAATATAACCTAACCTAACCCAATCTAACATCGCGGCTGTAATATTTGACAACATTCATGGCGAGTTGGCCTCTACGTCCCCGTGGGACCTTCATATACATCAATAACGAAATATAACCTAACCTAACCCAACCTATCATCTCGGCGGTAATATTTGACAACATTCCTGGAGGGTTGGCCTCTACGTCTGCGTGGGACCTTTATATACATCAAGAACGTAATATAACCTAACCTAAGCCAACCTAACATCTCGGCGGTAATAATTGGCAACATTCCTGGCTTGTTAGCCTCTACCAACCTTGTAGAGACCTTTATATACATCAATAACGTAATATAACCTAATCTAATCCAACCTATCATCTCGGCGGTAATATTTGACAACATTCCTGGAGGGTTGGCCTCTACGTCTGCGTGGGACCTTTATATACATCAAGAACGTAATATAACCTAACCTAAGCCAACCTAACATCTCGGCGGTAATAATTGGCAACATTCCTGGCTTGTTAGCCTCTACCAACCTTGTAGAGACCTTTATATACATCAATAACGTAATATAACCTAATCTAATCCAACCTATCATCTCGGCGGTAATATTTGACAATATTCTTGACGAGATGGCCCCTACGTCTACGTGGGTCCTTCATATACATCAATAACGTAATATAACCTTACCTAACCCAACCTATCATCTCGGCGGTAATATTTGGCAACATTCCTGGCGAGTTGGCCTCTGCGTCTCCGTGGGACCTTTATATACAACAATAACGTAATATAACCTAACCTAACCCAATCTAACATCGCGGCTGTAATATTTGACAACATACCTGGGGAGTTGGCCTCTACGTCTCCGTGGGACCTTCATATACATCAATAACGAAACATAACCTAACCTAACCCAACCTATCATCTCGGCGGTAATATTTGACAACATTCCTGGAGGGTTAGCCTCTACGTCTGCGTGGGACCTTTATATACATCAAGAACGTAATATAACCTAACCTAACCCAACCTAACATCTCGGCGGTAATATTTGACAACATTCCTGGCGAGTTGGCCTCTACGTCTCCGTGGGACCTTTATATACATCAATAACGTAATATAGCCTAACCTAACCCAACCTAACATCTCGGCGGTAATAATTGGCAACATTCCTGGCTTGTTGGCCTCTACCAACATTGTAGAGACCTTTATATACATCAATAACGTAATATAACCTAATCTAATCCAACCTATCATCTCGGCGGTAATATTTGACAATATTCTTGACGAGATGGCCCCTACGTCTACGTGGGTCCTTCATATACATCAATAACGTAATATAACCTAACCTAACCCAACCTATCATCTCGGCGGTAATATTTGGCAACATCCCTGGCTAGTTGGCCTCTGCGTCTCCGTGGGACCTTTATATACAACAATAACGTAATATAACCTAACCTAACCAAATCTAACATCGCGGCTGTAATATTTGACAACATTCCTGGCGAGTTGGCCTCTACGTCTCGGTGGGACCTTCATATACATCAATAACGAAACATAACCTAACCTAACCCAATCTAACATCGCGGCGGTAATATTTGACAATATTCCTGGCGAGTTGGCCCCTACGTCTACGTGGGACCTTCAAAAACCTCAATAACGTAATATAACCTAACCTAACCCAACCTAACATCTCGGCGGTAATATTTGACCACAAACCTGGCGAGTTGGCTTCTACGTCTCCGTGGGAACTTCATATACATCAATAACGTAATATAACCTAACCTTACCCAACCTAACATCTCGGCGGTAATATTTGGCAACATTCCTGGCTTGTTGGCCTCTACGTCCCCGTGGGACTTTTATATACATCAATAACGTAATATAACCTAACCTAACCCAATCTGTCACGTCGGCGGTCATATTTCAGAAAATTCCTGGCGAGTTGGCTTCGACGTCTGCGTGGGACCTTTATATACATCAAGAACGTAATATAACCTAACCTACCCCAACCTAACGACTCGGCGGTAATATTTGGCAACATACATGGCGAGTTGGCCTCTACGTCTCCGTGGGATCTTGATATACATCAATAACGCAATATAACCTAACCTGACCCAACCTAACCTCTCGGCGCTATTATTTGACAACATTTCTGGCGAGTTGGCATCTACGTCTCCGTGGGACCTTCATATACATCAATAACGAAATATAACCTAACCTAACCCAACCTATCACCTCGGCGGTAATATTTGGCAACATTCCTGGCATGTTGGCCTCTACGTCTCCGTGAGACCTTCATATACATCAATAACGAATTATAACCAAACATAACCCAACCTATTATCTCGGCGGTAATATTTGACCAAATACCTGGCGCGTTGGCCTCTACGTCTCCGTGGGACCTTCATATACATCAATAACGAAATATAACCTAACCTAACCCAACCTATCATCTCGGCGGTAATATTTGACAACATTCCTGGAGGGTTGGCCTCTACGTGTGCGTGGCACCTTTATATACATCAATAACGAAATATAACCTAACCTAACCCAACCTAACATCTCGGCGGTAATATCTGACAACATTCCTGGCGAGTTGGCCTCTACGTCTCCGTGGGACATTTATATACATCAATAACATAATATAGCCTAACCTAACCCAACCTAACATCTCGGCGGTAATAATTGGCAACATTCCTGGCTTGTTGGCCTCTACCAACCTTGTAGAGACCTGTATATACATCAATAACGTAATATAACCTAATCTAATCCAACCTATCATCTCGGCGGTAATATTTGACAATATTCTTGACGAGAAGGACCCTACGTCTACGTGGGTCCTTCATATACATCAATAACGTAATATAACCTAACCTAACCCAACCTATCATCTCGGCGGTAATATTTGGCAACATTCCTGGCGAGTTGGCCTCTGCGTCTCCGTGGGACCTTTATATACTACAATAACGTAATATAACCTAACCTAACCCAATCTAACATCGCGGCTGTAATATTTGACAACATTCATGGCGAGTTGGCCTCTACGTCCCCGTGGGACCTTCATATACATCAATAACGAAATATAACCTAACCTAACCCAACCTATCATCTCGGCGGTAATATTTGACAACATTCCTGGAGGGTTGGCCTCTACGTCTGCGTGGGACCTTTATATACATCAAGAACGTAATATAACCTAACCTAAGCCAACCTAACATCTCGGCGGTAATAATTGGCAACATTCCTGGCTTGTTAGCCTCTACCAACCTTGTAGAGACCTTTATATACATCAATAACGTAATATAACCTAATCTAATCCAACCTATCATCTCGGCGGTAATATTTGACAATATTCTTGACGAGATGGCCCCTACGTCTACGTGGGTCCTTCATATACATCAATAACGTAATATAACCTTACCTAACCCAACCTATCATCTCGGCGGTAATATTTGGCAACATTCCTGGCGAGTTGGCCTCTGCGTCTCCGTGGGACCTTTATATACAACAATAACGTAATATAACCTAACCTAACCAAATCTAACATCGCGGCTGTAATATTTGACAACATACCTGGGGAGTTGGCCTCTACGTCTCGGTGGGACCTTCATATACATCAATAACGAAACATAACCTAACCTAACCCAATCTAACATCGCGGCGGTAATATTTGACAATATTCCTGGCGAGTTGGCCCCTACGTCTACGTGGGACCTTCAAAAACCTCAATAACGTAATATAACCTAACCTAACCCAACCTAACATCTCGGCGGTAATATTTGACCACAAACCTGGCGAGTTGGCTTCTACGTCTCCGTGGAAACTTCATATACATCAATAACGTAATATAACCTAACCTTACCCAACCTAACATCTCGGCGGTAATATTTGGCAACATTCCTGGCTTGTTGGCCTCTACGTCCCCGTGGGACCTTTATATACAACAATAACGTAATATAACCTAACCTAACCCAATCTAACATCGCGGCTGTAATATTTGACAACATACCTGGGGAGTTGGCCTCTACGTCTCCGTGGGACCTTCATATACATCAATAACGAAACATAACCTAACCTAACCCAACCTATCATCTCGGCGGTAATATTTGACAACATTCCTGGAGGGTTAGCCTCTACGTCTGCGTGGGACCTTTATATACATCAAGAACGTAATATAACCTAGCCTAACCCAACCTAACATCTCGGCGGTAATATTTGACAACATTCCTGGCGAGTTGGCCTCTACGTCTCCGTGGGACCTTTATATACATCAATAACGTAATATAGCCTAACCTAACCCAACCTAACATCTCGGCGGTAATAATTTGCAACATTCCTGGCTTGCTGGCCTCTACCAACATTGTAGAGACCTTTATATACATCAATAACGTAATATAACCTAATCTAATCCAACCTATCATCTCGGCGGTAATATTTGACAATATTCTTGACGAGATGGCCCCTACGTCTACGTGGGTCCTTCATATACATCAATAACGTAATATAACCTAACCTAACCCAACCTATCATCTCGGCGGTAATATTTGGCAACATCCCTGGCTAGTTGGCCTCTGCGTCTCCGTGGGACCTTTATATACAACAATAACGTAATATAACCTAACCTAACCAAATCTAACATCGCGGCTGTAATATTTGACAACATTCCTGGCGAGTTGGCCTCTACGTCTCGGTGGGACCTTCATATACATCAATAACGAAATATAACCTAACCTAACCCAACCTAACATCTCGGCGGTAATATCTGACAACATTCCTGGCGAGTTGGCCTCTACGTCTCCGTGGGACCTTTATATACATCAATAACATAATATAGCCTAACCTAACCCAACCTAACATCTCGGCGGTAATAATTGGCAACATTCCTGGCTTGTTGGCCTCTACCAACCTTGTAGAGACCTTTATATACATCAATAACGTAATATAACCTAATCTAATCCAACCTATCATCTCGGCGGTAATATTTGACAATATTCTTGACGAGAAGGACCCTACGTCTACGTGGGTCCTTCATATACATCAATAACGTAATATAACCTAACCTAACCCAACCTATCATCTCGGCGGTAATATTTGGCAACATTCCTGGCGAGTTGGCCTCTGCGTCTCCGTGGGACCTTTATATACTACAATAACGTAATATAACCTAACCTAACCCAATCTAACATCGCGGCTGTAATATTTGACAACATTCATGGCGAGTTGGCCTCTACGTCCCCGTGGGACCTTCATATACATCAATAACGAAATATAACCTAACCTAACCCAACCTATCATCTCGGCGGTAATATTTGACAACATTCCTGGAGGGTTGGCCTCTACGTCTGCGTGGGACCTTTATATACATCAAGAACGTAATATAACCTAACCTAAGCCAACCTAACATCTCGGCGGTAATAATTGGCAACATTCCTGGCTTGTTAGCCTCTACCAACCTTGTAGAGACCTTTATATACATCAATAACGTAATATAACCTAATCTAATCCAACCTATCATCTCGGCGGTAATATTTGACAATATTCTTGACGAGATGGCCCCTACGTCGACGTGGGTCCTTCATATACATCAATAACGTAATATAACCTTACCTAACCCAACCTATCATCTCGGCGGTAATATTTGGCAACATTCCTGGCGAGTTGGCCTCTGCGTCTCCGTGGGACCTTTATATACAACAATAACGTAATATAACCTAACCTAACCCAATCTAACATCGCGGCTGTAATATTTGACAACATACCTGGGGAGTTGGCCTCTACGTCTCCGTGGGACCTTCATATACATCAATAACGAAACATAACCTAACCTAACCCAACCTATCATCTCGGCGGTAATATTTGACAACATTCCTGGAGGGTTAGCCTCTACGTCTGCGTGGGACCTTTATATACATCAAGAACGTAATATAACCTAACCTAACCCAACCTAACATCTCGGCGGTAATATCTGACAACATTCCTGGCGAGTTGGCCTCTACGTCCCCGTGGGACTTTTATATACATCAATAACGTAATATAACCTAACCTAACCCAATCTGTCACGTCGGCGGTCATATTTCAGAAAATTCCTGGCGAGTTGGCTTCGACGTCTGCGTGGGACCTTTATATACATCAAGAACGTAATATAACCTAACCTACCCCAACCTAACGACTCGGCGGTAATATTTGGCAACATACATGGCGAGTTGGCCTCTACGTCTCCGTGGGATCTTGATATACATCAATAACGCAATATAACCTAACCTGACCCAACCTAACCTCTCGGCGCTATTATTTGACAACATTTCTGGCGAGTTGGCATCTACGTCTCCGTGGGACCTTCATATACATCAATAACGAAATATAACCTAACCTAACCCAACCTATCACCTCGGCGGTAATATTTGGCAACATTCCTGGCATGTTGGCCTCTACGTCTCCGTGAGACTTTCATATACATCAATAACGAATTGTAACCAAACCTAACCCAACCTATTATCTCGGCGGTAATATTTGACCAAATACCTGGCGAGTTAGCCTCTACGTCTCCGTGGGATCTTCATATACATCAATAACGTAATATAACCTAACCTAATCCAACCTATCATCTCGGCGGTAATATTTGACAATATTCTTGACGAGATGGCCCCTACGCCTACGTGGGTCCTTCATAAACATCAATAACGTAATATAACCTAACCTAACCCAATCTAACATCGCGGCTGTAATATTTGACAATATACCTGGCGAGTTGGCCTCTACGTCTCCGTGGGACCTTCATATACATCAATAACGAAATATAACCTAACCTAACCCAACCTATCATCTCGTCGGTAATATTTGACAACATTCCAGGAGGGTTAGCCTCTACGTCTGCGTGGGACCTTTATATACATCAAGAACGTAATAACACATAACCTAACCCAACCTATCATAGCGGCTGTAATATTTGACAACATACCTGGCTTGTTGGCCTCTACGCCTCCCTGGGACATTTATATACATCAATAACGTAATATAACATAACCTAACCCAACCTATCATCTCGGCGGTAATATTTGACAATATTCCTGGCGAGTTGGCCCCTACGTCTACGTGGGTCCTTCATATACATCAATAACGTAATATAACCTTACCTAACCCAACCTATCATCTCGGCGGTAATATTTGGCAACATTCCTGGCGAGTTGGCCTCTGCGTCTCCGTGGGACCTTTATATACAACAATAACGTAATATAACCTAACCTAACCCAATCTAACATCGCGGCTGTAATATTTGACAACATACCTGGGGAGTTGGCCTCTACGTCTCCGTGGGACCTTCATATACATCAATAACGAAACATAACCTAACCTAACCCAACCTATCATCTCGGCGGTAATATTTGACAACATTCCTGGAGGGTTAGCCTCTACGTCTGCGTGGGACCTTTATATACATCAAGAACGTAATATAACCTAACCTAACCCAACCTAACATCTCGGCGGTAATATTTGACAACATTCCTGGCGAGTTGGCCTCTACGTCTCCGTGGGACCTTTATATACATCAATAACGTAATATAGCCTAACCTAACCCAACCTAACATCTCGGCGGTAATAATTGGCAACATTCCTGGCTTGTTGGCCTCTACCAACATTGTAGAGACCTTTATATACATCAATAACGAAATATAACCTAATCTAATCCAACCTATCATCTCGGCGGTAATATTTGACAATATTCTTCACGAGATGGCCCCTACGTCTACGTGGGTCCTTCATATACATCAATAACGTAATATAACCTAACCTAACCCAACCTATCATCTCGGCGGTAATATTTGGCAACATCCCTGGCTAGTTGGCCTCTGCGTCTCCGTGGGACCTTTATATACAACAATAACGTAATATAACCTAACCTAGCCAAATCTAACATCGCGGCTGTAATATTTGACAACATTCCTGGCGAGTTGGCCTCTACGTCTCGGTGGGACCTTCATATACATCAATAACGAAACATAACCTAACCTAACCCAATCTAACATCGCGGCGGTAATATTTGACAATATTCCTGGCGAGTTGGCCCCTACGTCTACGTGGGACCTTCAAAAACCTCAATAACGTAATATAACCTAACCTAACCCAACCTAACATCTCGGCGGTAATATTTGACCACAAACCTGGCGAGTTGGCTTCTACGTCTCCGTGGGAACTTCATATACATCAATAACGTAATATAACCTAACCTTACCCAACCTAACATCTCGGCGGTAATATTTGGCAACATTCCTGGCTTGTTGGCCTCTACGTCCCCGTGGGACTTTTATATACATCAATAACGTAATATAACCTAACCTAACCCAATCTGTCACGTCGGCGGTCATATTTCAGAAAATTCCTGGCGAGTTGGCTTCGACGTCTGCGTGGGACCTTTATATACATCAAGAACGTAATATAACCTAACCTACCCCAACCTAACGACTCGGCGGTAATATTTGGCAACATACATGGCGAGTTGGCCTCTACGTCTCCGTGGGATCTTGATATACATCAATAACGCAATATAACCTAACCTGACCCAACCTAACCTCTCGGCGCTATTATTTGACAACATTTCTGGCGAGTTGGCATCTACGTCTCCGTGGGACCTTCATATACATCAATAACGAAATATAACCTAACCTAACCCAACCTATCACCTCGGCGGTAATATTTGGCAACATTCCTGGCATGTTGGCCTCTACGTCTCCGTGAGACTTTCATATACATCAATAACGAATTGTAACCAAACCTAACCCAACCTATTATCTCGGCGGTAATATTTGACCAAATACCTGGCGAGTTAGCCTCTACGTCTCCGTGGGATCTTCATATACATCAATAACGTAATATAACCTAACCTAATCCAACCTATCATCTCGGCGGTAATATTTGACAATATTCTTGACGAGATGGCCCCTACGCCTACGTGGGTCCTTCATAAACATCAATAACGTAATATAACCTAACCTAACCCAATCTAACATCGCGGCTGTAATATTTGACAACATACCTGGGGAGTTGGCCTCTACGTCTCCGTGGGACCTTCATATACATCAATAACGAAACATAACCTAACCTAACCCAACCTATCATCTCGGCGGTAATATTTGACAACATTCCTGGAGGGTTAGCCTCTACGTCTGCGTGGGACCTTTATATACATCAAGAACGTAATATAACCTAACCTAACCCAACCTAACATCTCGGCGGTAATATTTGACAACATTCCTGGCGAGTTGGCCTCTACGTCTCCGTGGGACCTTTATATACATCAATAACGTAATATAGCCTAACCTAACCCAACCTAACATCTCGGCGGTAATAATTGGCAACATTCCTGGCTTGTTGGCCTCTACCAACATTGTAGAGACCTTTATATACATCAATAACGAAATATAACCTAATCTAATCCAACCTATCATCTCGGCGGTAATATTTGACAATATTCTTCACGAGATGGCCCCTACGTCTACGTGGGTCCTTCATATACATCAATAACGTAATATAACCTAACCTAACCCAACCTATCATCTCGGCGGTAATATTTGGCAACATCCCTGGCTAGTTGGCCTCTGCGTCTCCGTGGGACCTTTATATACAACAATAACGTAATATAACCTAACCTAGCCAAATCTAACATCGCGGCTGTAATATTTGACAACATTCCTGGCGAGTTGGCCTCTACGTCTCGGTGGGACCTTCATATACATCAATAACGAAACATAACCTAACCTAACCCAATCTAACATCGCGGCGGTAATATTTGACAATATTCCTGGCGAGTTGGCCCCTACGTCTACGTGGGACCTTCAAAAACCTCAATAACGTAATATAACCTAACCTAACCCAACCTAACATCTCGGCGGTAATATTTGACCACAAACCTGGCGAGTTGGCTTCTACGTCTCCGTGGGAACTTCATATACATCAATAACGTAATATAACCTAACCTTACCCAACCTAACATCTCGGCGGTAATATTTGGCAACATTCCTGGCTTGTTGGCCTCTACGTCCCCGTGGGACTTTTATATACATCAATAACGTAATATAACCTAACCTAACCCAATCTGTCACGTCGGCGGTCATATTTCAGAAAATTCCTGGCGAGTTGGCTTCGACGTCTGCGTGGGACCTTTATATACATCAAGAACGTAATATAACCTAACCTACCCCAACCTAACGACTCGGCGGTAATATTTGGCAACATACATGGCGAGTTGGCCTCTACGTCTCCGTGGGATCTTGATATACATCAATAACGCAATATAACCTAACCTGACCCAACCTAACCTCTCGGCGCTATTATTTGACAACATTTCTGGCGAGTTGGCATCTACGTCTCCGTGGGACCTTCATATACATCAATAACGAAATATAACCTAACCTAACCCAACCTATCACCTCGGCGGTAATATTTGGCAACATTCCTGGCATGTTGGCCTCTACGTCTCCGTGAGACTTTCATATACATCAATAACGAATTGTAACCAAACCTAACCCAACCTATTATCTCGGCGGTAATATTTGACCAAATACCTGGCGAGTTAGCCTCTACGTCTCCGTGGGATCTTCATATACATCAATAACGTAATATAACCTAACCTAATCCAACCTATCATCTCGGCGGTAATATTTGACAATATTCTTGACGAGATGGCCCCTACGCCTACGTGGGTCCTTCATAAACATCAATAACGTAATATAACCTAACCTAACCCAATCTAACATCGCGGCTGTAATATTTGACAATATACCTGGCGAGTTGGCCTCTACGTCTCCGTGGGACCTTCATATACATCAATAACGAAATATAACCTAACCTAACCCAACCTATCATCTCGTCGGTAATATTTGACAACATTCCAGGAGGGTTAGCCTCTACGTCTGCGTGGGACCTTTATATACATCAAGAACGTAATATCACCTAACCTAACCCAACCTATCATCGCGGCTGTAATATTTGACAACATACCTGGCTTGTTGGCCTCTACGCCTCCCTGGGACATTTATATACATCAATAACGTAATATAACCTAACCTAACCCAACCTATCATCTCGGCGGTAATATTTGACAATATTCCTGGCGAGTTGGCCCCTACGTCTACGTGGGTCCTTCATAAACCTCAATAACGTAATATAACCTAACCTAACCCAACCTATCATCTCGGCGGTAATATTTGACCACAAACCTGGCGAGTTGGCCTCTACGTCTCCGTGGGATCTTCATATACATCAATAACGAATTATAAACAAAGCTAACCCAACCTATCACCTCGGCGGTAATATTTGGCAACATTCCTGGCATGTTGGCCTCTACGTCTCCGTGAGACTTTCATATACATCAATAACGAATTGTAACCAAACCTAACCCAACCTATTATCTCGGCGGTAATATTTGACCAAATACCTGGCGAGTTAGCCTCTACGTCTCCGTGGGATCTTCATATACATCAATAACGTAATATAACCTAACCTAATCCAACCTATCATCTCGGCGGTAATATTTGACAATATTCTTGACGAGATGGCCCCTACGCCTACGTGGGTCCTTCATAAACATCAATAACGTAATATAACCTAACCTAACCCAATCTAACATCGCGGCTGTAATATTTGACAATATACCTGGCGAGTTGGCCTCTACGTCTCCGTGGGACCTTCATATACATCAATAACGAAATATAACCTAACCTAACCCAACCTATCATCTCGTCGGTAATATTTGACAACATTCCAGGAGGGTTAGCCTCTACGTCTGCGTGGGACCTTTATATACATCAAGAACGTAATATCACCTAACCTAACCCAACCTATCATCGCGGCTGTAATATTTGACAACATACCTGGCTTGTTGGCCTCTACGCCTCCCTGGGACATTTATATACATCAATAACGTAATATAACCTAACCTAACCCAACCTATCATCTCGGCGGTAATATTTGACAATATTCCTGGCGAGTTGGCCCCTACGTCTACGTGGGTCCTTCATAAACCTCAATAACGTAATATAACCTAACCTAACCCAACCTATCATCTCGGCGGTAATATTTGACCACAAACCTGGCGAGTTGGCCTCTACGTCTCCGTGGGATCTTCATATACATCAATAACGAATTATAAACAAAGCTAACCCAACCTATTATCTCGGCGGTAATATTTGGCAACATTCCTGGCTTGTTGGCCTCTACGTCCCCGTGGGACTTTTAGATACACCAATAACGTAATATAACCTAACCTAACCCAATCTGTCATGTCGGCGGTCATATTTCAGAAAATTCCTGGCGAGTTGGCTTCGACGTCTGCGTGGGACCTTTATATACATCAAGAACGTAATATAACCTAACCTACCCCAACCTAACAACTCGGCGGTAATATTTGGCAACATTCCTGGCTTGTTGGCTTCTACGTCTCCGTGGTTCCTTTGTAAACATCAATAACGTAATATAACCTAACCTAACCTAATCTAACATCGCGGCTGTAATATTTGACAACATTCCTGGCATGTTGGCATCTACGTCTCCGTGGGACCTTTATATACATCAATAACGTAATATAACCTAACCTAATCCAACCTATCATCTCGGCGGTAATATTTGACAATATTCTTGACGAGATGGCCCCTACGTCTACGTGGGTCTTTCATATACATCAATAACGAAACATAACTTAACCTAACCCAACCTATCATCTCGGCGGTAATATTTGACAACATTCCTGGAGGGTTGGCCTCTACATCTGCGTGGGACCTTTATATACATCAAGAACGTAATATAACCTAACCTAACCCAACCTAACATCTCGGCGGTAATATTTGACAACATTCCTGGCGAGTTGGCCTCTACGTCTCCGTGGGACCTTTATATACATCAATAACGTAATATAGCCTAACCTAACCCAACCTAACATCTCGGCGGTAATAGTTGGCAACATTCCTGGCTTGTTGGCCTCTACCAACCTTGTAGAGACCTTTATATACATCAATAACGTAATATAACCTAATCTAATCCATCCTATCATCTCGGCGGTAATATTTGACAATATTCTTGACGAGATGGCCCCTACGTCTACGTGGGTCCTTCAGATACATCAATAACGTAATATAACCTTACCTAACCCAACCTATCATCTCGGCGGTAATATTTGGCAACATTCCTGGCGAGTTGGCCTCTGCGTCTCCGTGGGACCTTTATATACAACAATAACGTAATATAACCTAACCTAACCCAATCTAACATCGCGGCTGTAATATTTGACAACATACCTGGGGAGTTGGCCTCTACGTCTCCGTGGGACCTTCATATACATCAATAACGAAACATAACCTAACCTAACCCAACCTATCATCTCGGCGGTAATATATGACAACATTCCTGGAGGGTTAGCCTCTACGTCTGCGTGGGACCTTTATATACATCAAGAACGTAATATAACCTAACCTAACCCAACCTAACATCTCGGCGGTAATATTTGACAACATTCCTGGCGAGTTGGCCTCTACGTCTCCGTGGGACCTTTATATACATCAATAACGTAATATAGCCTAACCTAACCCAACCTAACATCTCGGCGGTAATAATTGGCAACATTCCTGGCTTGTTGGCCTCTACCAACCTTGTAGAGACCTTTATATACATCAATAACGTAATATAACCTAATCTAATCCAACCTATCATCTCGGCGGTAATATTTGACAATATTCTTGACGAGATGGCCCCTACGTATACGTGGGTCCTTCATATACATCAACAACGCAATATAACCTAACCTTACCCAACCTAACATCTCAGCGGTAATATTTGGTAACATTCCTGGCTTGTTGGCCTCTACGTCCCCGTGGGACTTTTATATACATCAATAACGTAATATAACCTAACCTAACCCAATATGTCATGTCGGCGGTCATATTTCAGAAAATTCCTGGCGAGTTGTCTTCGACGTCTGCGTGGGACCTTTATATACATCAAGAACGTAATATAACCTAACCTTCCCCAACCTAACAACTCGGCGGTAATATTTGGCAACATACATGGCGAGTTGGCCTCTACGTCTCCGTGGGATCTTGATATACATCAATAACGTAATATAACCTAACCTGACCCAACCTAACCTCTCGGCGCTATTATTTGACAACATTTCTGGCGAGTTGGCATCTACGTCTCCGTGGGACCTTGATATACATCAATAACGAAATATAACCTAACCTAACCCAACCTTTCACCTCGGCGGTAATATTTGGCAACATTCCTGGCATGTTGGCCTCTACGTCTCCGTGAGACCTTCATATACATCAATAACGAATTATAACCAAACCTAACCAAACCTATTATCTCGGCGGTAATATTTGACCAAATACCTGGCGCGTTGGCCTCTACGTCTCCGTGGGATCTTCATATACATCAATAACGTAATATAACCTAACCTAATCCAACCTATCATCTCGGGGGTAATATTTGACAATATTCTTGACGAGATGGCCCCTACGTCTACGTGGGTCCTTCATATACATTAATAACGTAATATAACCTAACCTAACCCAATCTAACATCGCGGCTGTAATATTTTACAACATTCATGGCGAGTTGGCCTCTACGTCTGCGTGGGACCTTTATATACATCAAGAACGTAATATAACCTAACCTACCCCAACCTAACAACTCGGCGGTAATATTTGGCAACATTCCTGGCTTGTTGGCTTCTACGTCTCCGTGGTTCCTTTGTAAACATCAATAACGTAATATAACCTAACCTAACCTAATCTAACATCGCGGCTGTAATATTTGACAACATTCCTGGCATGTTGGCATCTACGTCTCCGTGGGACCTTTATATACATCAATAACGTAATATAACCTAACCTAATCCAACCTATCATCTCGGCGGTAATATTTGACAATATTCTTGACGAGATGGCCCCTACGTCTACGTGGGTCTTTCATATACATCAATAACGAAACATAAATTAACCTAACCCAACCTATCATCTCGGCGGTAATATTTGACAACATTCCTGGAGGGTTGGCCTCTACATCTGCGTGGGACCTTTATATACATCAAGAACGTAATATAACCTAACCTAACCCAACCTAACATCTCGGCGGTAATATTTGACAACATTCCTGGCGAGTTGGCCTCTACGTCTCCGTGGGACCTTTATATACATCAATAACGTAATATAGCCTAACCTAACCCAACCTAACATCTCGGCGGTAATAGTTGGCAACATTCCTGGCTTGTTGGCCTCTACCAACCTTGTAGAGACCTTTATATACATCAATAACGTAATATAACCTAATCTAATCCATCCTATCATCTCGGCGGTAATATTTGACAATATTCTTGACGAGATGGCCCCTACGTCTACGTGGGTCCTTCAGATACATCAATAACGTAATATAACCTTACCTAACCCAACCTATCATCTCGGCGGTAATATTTGGCAACATTCCTGGCGAGTTGGCCTCTGCGTCTCCGTGGGACCTTTATATACAACAATAACGTAATATAACCTAACCTAACCCAACCTAACATCTCGGCGGTAATATTTGACAACATTCCTGGCGAGTTGGCCTCTACGTCTCCGTGGGACCTTTATATACATCAATAACGTAATATAGCCTAACCTAACCCAACCTATCATCTCGGCGGTAATATTTGACAACATTCCTGGAGGGTTGGCCTCTACATCTGCGTGGGACCTTTATATACATCAAGAACGTAATATAACCTAACCTAACCCAACCTAACATCTCGGCGGTAATATTTGACAACATTCCTGGCGAGTTGGCCTCTACGTCTCCGTGGGACCTTTATATACATCAATAACGTAATATAGCCTAACCTAACCCAACCTAACATCTCGGCGGTAATAGTTGGCAACATTCCTGGCTTGTTGGCCTCTACCAACCTTGTAGAGACCTTTATATACATCAATAACGTAATATAACCTAATCTAATCCATCCTATCATCTCGGCGGTAATATTTGACAATATTCTTGACGAGATGGCCCCTACGTCTACGTGGGTCCTTCAGATACATCAATAACGTAATATAACCTTACCTAACCCAACCTATCATCTCGGCGGTAATATTTGGCAACATTCCTGGCGAGTTGGCCTCTGCGTCTCCGTGGGACCTTTATATACAACAATAACGTAATATAACCTAACCTAACCCAATCTAACATCGCGGCTGTAATATTTGACAACATACCTGGGGAGTTGGCCTCTACGTCTCCGTGGGACCTTCATATACATCAATAACGAAACATAACCTAACCTAACCCAACCTATCATCTCGGCGGTAATATATGACAACATTCCTGGAGGGTTAGCCTCTACGTCTGCGTGGGACCTTTATATACATCAAGAACGTAATATAACCTAACCTAACCCAACCTAACATCTCGGCGGTAATATTTGACAACATTCCTGGCGAGTTGGCCTCTACGTCTCCGTGGGACCTTTATATACATCAATAACGTAATATAGCCTAACCTAACCCAACCTAACATCTCGGCGGTAATAATTGGCAACATTCCTGGCTTGTTGGCCTCTACCAACCTTGTAGAGACCTTTATATACATCAATAACGTAATATAACCTAATCTAATCCAACCTATCATCTCGGCGGTAATATTTGACAATATTCTTGACGAGATGGCCCCTACGTATACGTGGGTCCTTCATATACATCAACAACGTAATATAACCTAACCTTACCCAACCTAACATCTCAGCGGTAATATTTGGTAACATTCCTGGCTTGTTGGCCTCTACGTCCCCGTGGGACTTTTATATACATCAATAACGTAATATAACCTAACCTAACCCAATATGTCATGTCGGCGGTCATATTTCAGAAAATTCCTGGCGAGTTGTCTTCGACGTCTGCGTGGGACCTTTATATACATCAAGAACGTAATATAACCTAACCTTCCCCAACCTAACAACTCGGCGGTAATATTTGGCAACATACATGGCGAGTTGGCCTCTACGTCTCCGTGGGATCTTGATATACATCAATAACGTAATATAACCTAACCTGACCCAACCTAACCTCTCGGCGCTATTATTTGACAACATTTCTGGCGAGTTGGCATCTACGTCTCCGTGGGACCTTGATATACATCAATAACGAAATATAACCTAACCTAACCCAACCTATCACCTCGGCGGTAATATTTGGCAACATTCCTGGCATGTTGGCCTCTACGTCTCCGTGAGACCTTCATATACATCAATAACGAATTATAACCAAACCTAACCAAACCTATTATCTCGGCGGTAATATTTGACCAAATACCTGGCGCGTTGGCCTCTACGTCTCCGTGGGATCTTCATATACATCAATAACGTAATATAACCTAACCTAATCCAACCTATCATCTCGGGGGTAATATTTGCCAATATTCTTGACGAGATGGCCCCTACGTCTACGTGGGTCCTTCATATACATTAATAACGTAATATAACCTAACCTAACCCAATCTAACATCGCGGCTGTAATATTTTACAACATTCATGGCGAGTTGGCCTCTACGTCTCCGTGGGACCTTTATATACATCAATAACGTAATATAGCCTAACCTAACCCAACCTAACATCTCGGCGGTAATAATTGGCAACATTCCTGGCTTGTTGGCCTCTACCAACCTTGTAGAGACCTTTATATACATCAATAACGTAATATAACCTAATCTAATCCAACCTATCATCTCGGCGGTAATATTTGACAATATTCTTGGCGAGATGGCCCCTACGTCTACGTGGGTCCTTCATATACATCAATAACGTAATATAACCTAACCTAACCCAACCTATCATCTCGGCGGTAATATTTGGCAACATTCCTGGCGAGTTGGCCTCTACGTCTCCGTGGGACCTTCATATACATCAATAACGAAATATAACCTAACCTAACCCAACCTATCATCTCGGCGGTAATATTTGACAACATTCCTGGAGGGTTGGCCTCTACGTCTGCGTGGGACCTTTATATACATCAATAACGAAATATAACCTAACCTAACCCAACCTAACATCTCGGCGGTAATATCTGACAACATTCCTGGCGAGTTGGCCTCTACGTCTCCGTGGGACCTTTATATACATCAATAACGTAATATAGCCTAACCTAACCCAACCTAACATCTCGGCGGTAATAATTGGCAACATTCCTGGCTTGTTGGCCTCTACCAACCTTGTAGAGACCTTTATATACATCAATAACGTAATATAACCTAATCTAATCCAACCTATCATCTCGGCGGTAATATTTGACAGTATTCTTGACGAGATGGCCCCTACGTCTACGTGGGTCCTTCATATACATCAATAACGTAATATAACCTAACCTAACCCAACCTATCATCTCGGCGGTAATATTTGGCAACATTCCTGGCGAGTTGGCCTCTGCGTCTCCGTGGGACCTTCATATACATCAATAACGAAATATAACCTAACCTAACCCAACCTATCATCTCGGCGGTAATATTTGACAACATTCCTGGAGGGTTGGCCTCTACGTCTGCGTGGGACCTTTATATACATCAAGAACGTAATATAACCTAACCTAAGCCAACCTAACATCTCGGCGGTAATAATTGGCAACATTCCTGGCTTGTTGGCCTCTACCAACCTTGTAGAGACCTTTATATACATCAATAACGTAATATAACCTAACCTAATCCAACCTATCATCTCGGCGGTAATATTTGACAATATTCTTGACGAGATGGCCCCTACGTCTACGTAGGTCCTTCATATACACCAATAACGTAATATAACCTAACCTAACCCAATCTAACATCGCGGCTGTAATATTTGACAACATTCATGGCGAGTTGTCCTCTACGTCTCCGTGGGACCTTCATATACATCAGTAACGAAATATAACCTAACCTAACCCAACCTATCATCTCGGCGGTAATATTTGACAACATTCCTGGAGGGTTGGCCTCTACGTCTGCGTGGGACCTTTATATACATCAAGAACGTAATATAACCTAACCTAACCCAACCTAACATCTCGGCGGTAATATTTGACAACATTCCTGGCGAGTTGGCCTCTACGTCTCCGTGGGACCTTTATATACATCAATAACGTAATATAGCCTAACCTCACCCAACCTAACATCTCGGCGGTAATAATTGGCAACATTCCAGGCTTGTTGGCCTCTACCAACCTTGTAGAGACCTTGATATACATCAATAACGTAATATAACCTAATCTAATCCAACCTATCATCTCGGCGGTAATATTTGAGAATATTCTTGACGAGATGGCCCCTACGTCTACGTGGGTCCTTCATATACATCAATAACGTAATATAACCTTACCTAACCCAACCTATCATCTCGGCGGTAATACTTGGCAACATTCCTGGCGAGTTGGCCTCTGCGTCTCCGTGAGACCTTTATATACAACATTAACGTAATATAACCTAACCTAACCCAATCTAACATCGCGGCTGTAATATTTGACAACATTCCTGGCGAGTTGGCCTCTACGTCTCCGTGGGACCTTCATATACATCAATAACGAAATATAACCTAACCTAACCCAACCTATCATCTCGGCGGTAATATTTGACAACATTCCTGGAGGGTTGGCCTCTACGTCTGCGTGGGACCTTTATATACATCAAGAACGTAATATAACCTAACCTAACCCTACCTATCATCTCGGCGGTAATATTTGACCACATACCTGGCGAGTTGGCCTCTACGTCTCCGTGGGATCTTGATATACATCAATAACGTAATATAACCTAACCTGACCCAACCTAACCTCTCGGCGCTATTATTTGACAATATTCTTGACGAGATAGCCCCTACGTCTACGTGGGTCCTTCATATTCATCAATAACGAAATATAACCTAACCTAACCCAACCTATCACCTCGGCGGTAATATTTGGCAACATTCCTGGCATGTTGGCCTCTACGTCTCCGTGAGACCTTCATATACATCAATAACGAATTATAACCTAACCTAACCCAACCTATCATCTCGGCGGTAATATTTGGCAACATCCCTGGCGAGATGGCCCCTACGCCTACGTGGGTCCTTCATATACATCAATAACGTAATATAACCTAACCTAACCCAATCTAACATCGCGGCAGTAATATTTGACAATATACCTGGCGAGTTGGCCTCTACGTCTCCGTGGGACCTTCATATACATCAATAACGAAATATAACCTAACCTGACCCAACCTATCATCTCGTCGGTAATATTTGACAACATTCCTGGAGGGTTAGCCTCTACGTCTGCGTGGGACCTTTATATACATCAAGAACGTAATATCACCTAACCTAACCCAACCTATCATCGCGGCTGTAATATTTGACAACATACCTGGCTTGTTGACCTCTACGCCTCCCTGGGACATTTATATACATCAATAACGTAATATAACCTAACCTAACATACCTATCATCTCGGCGGTAATATTTGACAATATTCCTGACGAGTTGGCCCCTACGTCTACGTGGGTCCTTCATAAACATCAATAACGAAATATAACCTAACCTAACCCAACCTATCATCTCGGCGGTAATATTTGACAACATTCCTGGAGGGTTGGCCTCTACGTCTGCGTGGGACCTTTATATACATCAATAACGAAATATAACCTAACCTAACCCAACCTAACATCTCGGCGGTAATATCTGACAACATTCCTGGCGAGTTGGCCTCTACGTCTCCGTGGGACCTTTATATACATCAATAACGTAATATAGCCTAACCTAACCCAACCTAACATCTCGGCGGTAATAATTGGCAACATTCCTGGCTTGTTGGCCTCTACCAACCTTGTAGAGACCTTTATATACATCAATAACGTAATATAACCTAATCTAATCCAACCTATCATCTCGGCGGTAATATTTGACAATATTCTTGACGAGATGGCCCCTACGTCTACGTGGGTCCTTCATATACATCAATAACGTAATATAACCTAACCTAACCCAACCTATCATCTCGGCGGTAATATTTGGCAACATTCCTGGCGAGTTGGCCTCTGCGTCTCCGTGGGACCTTTATATACTACAATAACGTAATATAACCTAACCTAACCCAATCTAACATCGCGGCTGTAATATTTGACAACATTCATGGCGAGTTGGCCTCTACGTCTCCGTGGGACCTTCATATACATCAATAACGTAATATAACCTAACCTAACCCAACCTATCATCTCGGCGGTAATATTTGGCAACATCCCTGGCGAGATGGCCCCTACGCCTACGTGGGTCCTTCATATACATCAATAACGTAATATAACCTAACCTAACCCAATCTAACATCGCGGCAGTAATATTTGACAATATACCTGGCGAGTTGGCCTCTACGTCTCCGTGGGACCTTCATATACATCAATAACGAAATATAACCTAACCTAACCCAACCTATCATCTCGTCGGTAATATTTGACAACATTCCTGGAGGGTTAGCCTCTACGTCTGCGTGGGACCTTTATATACATCAAGAACGTAATATCACCTAACCTAACCCAACCTATCATCGCGGCTGTAATATTTGACAACATACCTGGCTTGTTGGCCTCTACGCCTCCCTGGGACATTTATATACATCAATAACGTAATATAACCTAACCTAACCCAACCTATCATCTCGGCGGTAATATTTGACAATATTCCTGACGAGTTGGCCCCTACGTCTACGTGGGTCCTTCATAAACATCAATAACGAAATATAACCTAACCTAACCCAACCTATCATCTCGGCGGTAATATTTGACAACATTCCTGGAGGGTTGGCCTCTACGTCTGCGTGGGACCTTTATATACATCAATAACGAAATATAACCTAACCTAACCCAACCTAACATCTCGGCGGTAATATCTGACAACATTCCTGGCGAGTTGGCCTCTACGTCTCCGTGGGACCTTTATATACATCAATAACGTAATATAGCCTAACCTAACCCAACCTAACATCTCGGCGGTAATAATTGGCAACATTCCTGGCTTGTTGGCCTCTACCAACCTTGTAGAGACCTTTATATACATCAATAACGTAATATAACCTAATCTAATCCAACCTATCATCTCGGCGGTAATATTTGGCAACATTCCTGGCGAGTTGGCCTCTGCGTCTCCGTGGGACCTTTATATACTACAATAACGTAATATAACCTAACCTAATCCAACCTAACATCTCGGCGGTAATAATTGGCAACATTCCTGGCTTGTTGGCCTCTACGTCTCCGTGGGACCTTTATATACATCAATAACGTAATATAACCTAACCTAACCCAACCTATCATCTCGGCGGTAATATGTGACAACATTCCTGGAGGGTTGGCCTCTACGTCTGCGTGGGACCTTTATATACATCAATAACGAAATATAACCTAACCTAACCCAACCTATCATCTCGGCGGTAATATTTGACAACATTCCTGGAGGGTTGGCCTCTACGTCTGCGTGGGACCTTTATATACATCAAGAACGTAATATAACCTAACCTAAGCCAACCTAACATCTAGGCGGTAATAATTGGCAACATTCCTGGCTTGTTGGCCTCTACCAACCTTGTAGAGACCTTTATATACATCAATAACGTAATATAACCTAATCTAATCCAACCTATCATCTCGGCGGTAATATTTGACAATAATCTTGACGAGATGGCCCCTACGTCTACGTGGGTCCTTCATATACATCAATAACGTAATATAACCTAACCTAATCCAACCTATCATCTCGGCGGTAATATTTGACAATATTCTTGACGAGATGGCCCCTACGTCTACGTAGGTCCTTCATATACATCAATAACGTAATATAACCTAACCTACCCAATCTAACATCGCGGCTGTAATATTTGACAACATTCATGGCGAGTTGTCCTCTACGTCTCCGTGGGACCTTCATATACATCAATAACGAAATATAACCTAACCTAACCCAACCTATCATCTCGGCGGTAATATTTGACAACATTCCTGGAGGGTTGGCCTCTACGTCCGCGTGGGACCTTTATATACATCAAGAACGTAATATAACCTAACCTAAGCCAACCTAACATCTCGGCGGTAATAATTGGCAACATTCCTGGCTTGTTGGCCTCTACCAACCTTGTAGAGACCTTTATATACATCAATAACGTAATATAACCTAATCTAATCCAACCTATCATCTCGGCGGTAATATTTGACAATATTCTTGACGAGATGGCCCCTACGTCTACGTGGGTCCTTCATATACATCAATAACGTAATATAACCTAACCTAATCCAACCTATCATCTCGGCGGTAATATTTGACAATATTCTTGACGAGATGGCCCCTACGTCTACGTAGGTCCTTCATATACATCAATAACGTAATATAACCTAACCTAACCCAACCTATCATCTCGGCGGTAATATGTGACAACATTCCTGGAGGGTTGGCCTCTACGTCTGCGTGGGACCTTTATATACATCAATAACGAAATATAACCTAACCTAACCCAACCTATCATCTCGGCGGTAATATTTGACAACATTCCTGGAGGGTTGGCCTCTACGTCTGCGTGGGACCTTTATATACATCAAGAACGTAATATAACCTAACCTAAGCCAACCTAACATCTAGGCGGTAATAATTGGCAACATTCCTGGCTTGTTGGCCTCTACCAACCTTGTAGAGACCTTTATATACATCAATAACGTAATATAACCTAATCTAATCCAACCTATCATCTCGGCGGTAATATTTGACAATAATCTTGACGAGATGGCCCCTACGTCTACGTGGGTCCTTCATATACATCAATAACGTAATATAACCTAACCTAATCCAACCTATCATCTCGGCGGTAATATTTGACAATATTCTTGACGAGATGGCCCCTACGTCTACGTAGGTCCTTCATATACATCAATAACGTAATATAACCTAACCTACCCAATCTAACATCGCGGCTGTAATATTTGACAACATTCATGGCGAGTTGTCCTCTACGTCTCCGTGGGACCTTCATATACATCAATAACGAAATATAACCTAACCTAACCCAACCTATCATCTCGGCGGTAATATTTGACAACATTCCTGGAGGGTTGGCCTCTACGTCTGCGTGGGACCTTTATATACATCAAGAACGTAATATAACCTAACCTAAGCCAACCTAACATCTCGGCGGTAATAATTGGCAACATTCCTGGCTTGTTGGCCTCTACCAACCTTGTAGAGACCTTTATATACATCAATAACGTAATATAACCTAATCTAATCCAACCTATCATCTCGGCGGTAATATTTGACAATATTCTTGACGAGATGGCCCCTACGTCTACGTGGGTCCTTCATATACATCAATAACGTAATATAACCTAACCTAATCCAACCTATCATCTCGGCGGTAATATTTGACAATATTCTTGACGAGATGGCCCCTACGTCTACGTGGGTCCTTCATATACATTAATAACGTAATATAACCTAACCTATCCCAATCTAACATCTCGGCGGTAATATTTGACAACATTCCTGGCGAGTTGGCCTCTACGTCTCCGTGGGACCTTTATATACATCAATAACGTAATATAGCCTAACCTAACCCAACCTAACATCTCGGCGGTAATAATTGGCAACATTCCTGGCTTGTTGGCCTCTACCAACATTGTAGAGACCTTTATATACATCAATAACGTAATATAACCTAATCTAATCCAACCTATCATCTCGGCGGTAATATTTGACAATATTCTTGACGAGATGGCCCCTACGTCTACGTGGGTCCTTCATATACATCAATAACGTAATATAACCTAACCTAACCCAACCTATCATCTCGGCGGTAATATTTGGCAACATCCCTGGCGAGATGGCCCCTACGCCTACGTGGGTCCTTCATATACATCAATAACGTAATATAACCTAACCTAACCCAATCTAACATCGCGGCAGTAATATTTGACAATATACGTGGCGAGTTGGCCTCTACGTCTCCGTGGGACCTTCATATACATCAATAACGAAATATAACCTAACCTAACCCAACCTATCATCTCGTCGGTAATATTTGACAACATTCCTGGAGGGTTAGCCTCTACGTCTGCGTGGGACCTTTATATACATCAAGAACGTAATATCACCTAACCTAACCCAACCTATCATCGCGGCTGTAATATTTGACAACATACCTGGCTTGTTGGCCTCTACGCCTCCCTGGGACATTTATATACATCAATAACGTAATATAACCTAACCTAACCCAACCTATCATCTCGGCGGTAATATTTGACAATATTCCTGACGAGTTGGCCCCTACGTCTACGTGGGTCCTTCATAAACATCAATAACGAAATATAACCTAACCTAACCCAACCTATCATCTCGGCGGTAATATTTGACAACATTCCTGGAGGGTTGGCCTCTACGTCTGCGTGGGACCTTTATATACATCAATAACGAAATATAACCTAACCTAACCCAACCTAACATCTCGGCGGTAATATCTGACAACATTCCTGGCGAGTTGGCCTCTACGTCTCCGTGGGACCTTTATATACATCAATAACGTAATATAGCCTAACCTAACCCAACCTAACATCTCGGCGGTAATAATTGGCAACATTCCTGGCTTGTTGGCCTCTACCAACCTTGTAGAGACCTTTATATACATCAATAACGTAATATAACCTAATCTAATCCAACCTATCATCTCGGCGGTAATATTTGACAATATTCTTGACGAGATGGCCCCTACGTCTACGTGGGTCCTTCATATACATCAATAACGTAATATAACCTAACCTAACCCAACCTATCATCTCGGCGGTAATATTTGGCAACATTCCTGGCGAGTTGGCCTCTGCGTCTCCGTGGGACCTTTATATACTACAATAACGTAATATAACCTAACCTAACCCAATCTAACATCGCGGCTGTAATATTTGACAACATTCATGGCGAGTTGGACTCTACGTCTCCGTGGGACCTTCATATACATCAATAACGAAATATAACCTAACCTAACCCAACCTATCATCTCGGCGGTAATATTTGACAACATTCCTGGAGGGTTGGCCTCTACGTCTGCGTGGGACCTTTATATACATCAAGAACGTAATATAACCTTACCTAAGCCAACCTAACATCTCGGCGGTAATAATTGGCAACATTCCTGGCTTGTTGGCCTCTACCAACCTTGTAGAGACCTTTATATACATCAATAACGTAATATAACCTAATCTAATCCAACCTATCATCTCGGCGGTAATATTTGACAATATTCTTGACGAGATGGCCCCTACGTCTACGTGGGTCCTTCATATACATCAGTAACGTAATATAACCTAACCTAATCCAACCTATCATCTCGGCGGTAATATTTGACAATATTCTTGACGAGATGGCCCCTACGTCTACGTAGGTCCTTCATATACATCAATAACGTAATATAACCTAACCTAACCCAACCTATCATCTCGGCGGTAATATGTGACAACATTCCTGGAGGGTTGGCCTCTACGTCTGCGTGGGACCTTTATATACATCAGTAACGAAATATAACCTAACCTAACCCAACCTATCATCTCGGCGGTAATATTTGACAACATTCCTGGAGGGTTGGCCTTTACGTCTGCGTGGGACCTTTATATACATCAAGAACGTAATATAACCTAACCTAAGCCAACCTAACATCTCGGCGGTAATAATTGGCAACATTCCTGGCTTGTTGGCCTCTACCAACCTTGTAGAGACCTTTATATACATCAATAACGTAATATAACCTAATCTAATCCAACCTATCATCTCGGCGGTAATATTTGACAATAATCTTGACGAGATGGCCCCTACGTCTACGTGGGTCCTTCATATACATCAATAACGTAATATAACCTAACCTAATCCAACCTATCATCTCGGCGGTAATATTTGACAATATTCTTGACGAGATGGCCCCTACGTCTACGTAGGTCCTTCATATACATCAATAACGTAATATAACCTAACCTACCCAATCTAACATCGCGGCTGTAATATTTGACAACATTCATGGCGAGTTGTCCTCTACGTCTCCGTGGGACCTTCATATACATCAATAACGAAATATAACCTAACCTAACCCAACCTATCATCTCGGCGGTAATATTTGACAACATTCCTGGAGGGTTGGCCTCTACGTCTGCGTGGGACCTTTATATACATCAAGAACGTAATATAACCTAACCTAAGCCAACCTAACATCTCGGCGGTAATAATTGGCAACATTCCTGGCTTGTTGGCCTCTACCAACCTTGTGGAGACCTTTATATACATCAATAACGTAATATAACCTAATCTAATCCAACCTATCATCTCGGCGGTAATATTTGACAATATTCTTGACGAGATGGCCCCTACGTCTACGTGGGTCCTTCATATACATCAATAACGTAATATAACCTAACCTAATCCAACCTATCATCTCGGCGGTAATATTTGACAATATTCTTGACGAGATGGCCCCTACGTCTACGTAGGTCCTTCATATACATCAATAACGTAATATAACCTAACCTACCCAATCTAACATCGCGGCTGTAATATTTGACAACATTCATGGCGAGTTGTCCTCTACGTCTCCGTGGGACCTTCATATACATCAATAACGAAATATAACCTAACCTAACCCAACCTATCATCTCGGCGGTAATATTTGACAACATTCCTGGAGGGTTGGCCTCTACGTCTGCGTGGGACCTTTATATACATCAAGAACGTAATATAACCTAACCTAACCCAACCTAACATCTCGGCGGTAATATTTGACAACATTCCTGGCGAGTTGGCCTCTACGTCTCCGTGGGACCTTTATATACATCAATAACGTAATATAGCCTAACCTCACCCAACCTAACATCTCGGCGGTAATAATTGGCAACATTCCAGGCTTGTTGGCCTCTACCAACCTTGTAGAGACCTTGATATACATCAATAACGTAATATAACCTAATCTAATCCAACCTATCATCTCGGCGGTAATATTTGAGAATATTCTTGACGAGATGGCCCCTACGTCTACGTGGGTCCTTCATATACATCAATAACGTAATATAACCTTACCTAACCCAACCTATCATCTCGGCGGTAATATTTGGCAACATTCCTGGCGAGTTGGCCTCTGCGTCTCCGTGGGACCTTTATATACAACATTAACGTAATATAACCTAACCTAACCCAATCTAACATCGCGGCTGTAATATTTGACAACATTCCTGGCGAGTTGGCCTCTACGTCTCCGTGGGACCTTCATATACATCAATAACGAAATATAACCTAACCTAACCCAACCTATCATCTCGGCGGTAATATTTGACAACATTCCTGGAGGGTTGGCCTCTACGTCTGCGTGGGACCTTTATATACATCAAGAACGTAATATAACCTAACCTAACCCTACCTATCATCTCGGCGGTAATATTTGACCACATACCTGGCGAGTTGGCCTCTACGTCTCCGTGGGATCTTGATATACATCAATAACGTAATATAACCTAACCTGACCCAACCTAACCTCTCGGCGCTATTATTTGACAATATTCTTGACGAGATGGCCCCTACGTCTACGTGGGTCCTTCATATTCATCAATAACGAAATATAACCTAACCTAACCCAACCTATCACCTCGGCGGTAATATTTGGCAACATTCCTGGCATGTTGGCCTCTACGTCTCCGTGAGACCTTCATATACATCAATAACGAATTATAACCAAACCTAACCCAACCTATTATCTCGGCGGTAATATTTGACCAAATACCTGGCGCGTTGGCCTCTACGTCTCCGTGGGATCTTCATATACATCAATAACGTAATATAACCTAACCTAATCCAACCTATCATCTCGGCGGTAATATTTGACAATATTCTTGACGAGATGGCCCCTACGTCTACGTGGGTCCTTCATATACATTAATAACGTAATATAACCTAACCTATCCCAATCTAACATCGCGGCTGTAATATTTTACAACATTCATGGCGAGTTGGCCTCTACGTCTCCGTGGGACCTTCATATACATCAATAACGAAATATAACCTAACCTAACCCAACCTATCATCTCGGCGGTAATATTTGACAACATTCCTGGAGGGTTGGCCTCTACGTCTGCGTGGGACCTTTATATACATCAAGAACGTAATATAACCTAACCTAACCCAACCTAACATCTCGGCGGTAATATTTGACAACATTCCTGGCGAGTTGGCCTCTACGTCTCCGTGGGACCTTTATATACATCAATAACGTAATATAGCCTAACCTAACCCAACCTAACATCTCGGCGGTAATAATTGGCAACATTCCTGGCTTGTTGGCCTCTACCAACATTGTAGAGACCTTTATATACATCAATAACGTAATATAACCTAATCTAATCCAACCTATCATCTCGGCGGTAATATTTGACAATATTCTTGACGAGATGGCCCCTACGTCTACGTGGGACCTTCATATACATCAATAACGAAATATAACCTAACCTAACCCAACCTATCATCTCGTCGGTAATATTTGACAACATTCCTGGAGGGTTAGCCTCTACGTCTGCGTGGGACCTTTATATACATCAAGAACGTAATATCACCTAACCTAACCCAACCTATCATCGCGGCTGTAATATTTGACAACATACCTGGCTTGTTGGCCTCTACGCCTCCCTGGGATATTTATATACATCAATAACGTAATATAACCTAACCTAACCCAACCTATCATCTCGGCGGTAATATTTGACAATATTCCTGACGAGTTGGCCCCTACGTCTACGTGGGTCCTTCATAAACATCAATAACGAAATATAACCTAACCTAACCCAACCTATCATCTCGGCGGTAATATTTGACAACATTCCTGGAGGGTTGGCCTCTACGTCTGCGTGGGACCTTTATATACATCAATAACGAAATATAACCTAACCTAACCCAACCTAACATCTCGGCGGTAATATCTGACAACATTCCTGGCGAGTTGGCCTCTACGTCTCCGTGGGATCTTGATATACATCAATAACGTAATATAACCTAACCTGACCCAACCTAACCTCTCGGCGCTATTATTTGACAATATTCTTGACGAGATGGCCCCTACGTCTACGTGGGTCCTTCATATTCATCAATAACGAAATATAACCTAACCTAACCCAACCTATCACCTCGGCGGTAATATTTGGCAACATTCCTGGCATGTTGGCCTCTACGTCTCCGTGAGACCTTCATATACATCAATAACGAATTATAACCAAACCTAACCCAACCTATTATCTCGGCGGTAATATTTGACCAAATACCTGGCGCGTTGGCCTCTACGTCTCCGTGGGATCTTCATATACATCAATAACGTAATATAACCTAACCTAATCCAACCTATCATCTCGGCGGTAATATTTGACAATATTCTTGACGAGATGGCCCCTACGTCTACGTGGGTCCTTCATATACATCAATAACGTAATATAACCTTACCTAACCCAACCTATCATCTCGGCGGTAATATTTGGCAACATTCCTGGCGAGTTGGCCTCTGCGTCTCCGTGGGACCTTTATATACAACAATAACGTAATATAACCTAACCTAACCCAATCTAACATCGCGGCTGTAATATTTGACAACATACCTGGGGAGTTGGCCTCTACGTCTCCGTGGGACCTTCATATACATCAATAACGAAACATAACCTAACCTAACCCAACCTATCATCTCGGCGGTAATATTTGACAACATTCCTGGAGGGTTAGCCTCTACGTCTGCGTGGGACCTTTATATACATCAAGAACGTAATATAACCTAACCTAACCCAACCTAACATCTCGGCGGTAATATTTGACAACATTCCTGGCGAGTTGGCCTCTACGTCTCCGTGGGACCTTTATATACATCAATAACGTAATATAGCCTAACCTAACCCAACCTAACATCTCGGCGGTAATAATTGGCAACATTCCTGGCTTGTTGGCCTCTACCAACATTGTAGAGACCTTTATATACATCAATAACGTAATATAACCTAATCTAATCCAACCTATCATCTCGGCGGTAATATTTGACAATATTCTTGACGAGATGGCCCCTACGTCTACGTGGGTCCTTCATATACATCAATAACGTAATATAACCTAACCTAACCCAACCTATCATCTCGGCGGTAATATTTGGCAACATCCCTGGCGAGATGGCCCCTACGCCTACGTGGGTCCTTCATATACATCAATAACGTAATATAACCTAACCTAACCCAATCTAACATCGCGGCAGTAATATTTGACAATATACCTGGCGAGTTGGCCTCTACGTCTCCGTGGGACCTTCATATACATCAATAACGAAATATAACCTAACCTAACCCAACCTATCATCTCGTCGGTAATATTTGACAACATTCCTGGAGGGTTAGCCTCTTCGTCTGCGTGGGACCTTTATATACATCAAGAACGTAATATCACCTAACCTAACCCAACCTATCATCGCGGCTGTAATATTTGACAACATACCTGGCTTGTTGGCCTCTACGCCTCCCTGGGATATTTATATACATCAATAACGTAATATAACCTAACCTAACTCAACCTATCATCTCGGCGGTAATATTTGACAACATTCCTGGAGGGTTGGCCTCTACGTCTGCGTGGGACCTTTATATACATCAATAACGAAATATAACCTAACCTAACCCAACCTAACATCTCGGCGGTAATATCTGACAACATTCCTGGCGAGTTGGCCTCTACGTCTCCGTGGGACCTTTATATACATCAATAACGTAATATAGCCTAACCTAACCCAACCTAACATCTCGGCGGTAATAATTGGCAACATTCCTGGCTTGTTGGCCTCTACCAACCTTGTAGAGACCTTTATATACATCAATAACGTAATATAACCTAATCTAATCCAACCTATCATCTCGGCGGTAATGTTTGACAATATTCTTGACGAGATGGCCCCTACGTCTACGTGGGTCCTTCATATACATCAATAACGTAATATAACCTAACCTAACCCAACCTATCATCTCGGCGGTAATATTTGGCAACATTCCTGGCGAGTTGGCCTCTGCGTCTCCGTGGGACCTTTATATACTACAATAACGTAATATAACCTAACCTAACCCAATCTAACATCGCGGCTGTAATATTTGACAACATTCATGGCGAGTTGGACTCTACGTCTCCGTGGGACCTTCATATACATCAATAACGAAATATAACCTAACCTAACCCAACCTATCATCTCGGCGGTAATATTTGACAACATTCCTGGAGGGTTGGCCTCTACGTCTGCGTGGGACCTTTATATACATCAAGAAAGTAATATAACCTAACCTAAGCCAACCTAACATCTCGGCGGTAATAATTGGCAACATTCCAGGCTTGTTGGCCTCTACCAACCTTGTAGAGACCTTTATATACATCAATAACGTAATATAACCTAATCTAATCCAACCTATCATCTCGGCGGTAATATTTGACAATATTCTTGACGAGATGGCCCCTACGTCTACGTGGGTCCTTCATATACATCAATAACGTAATATAACCTAACCTAATCCAACCTATCATCTCGGCGGTAATATTTGACAATATTCTTGACGAGATGGCCCCTACGTCTACGTAGGTCCTTCATATACATCAATAACGTAATATAACCTAACCTAACCCAACCTATCATCTCGGCGGTAATATGTGACAACATTCCTGGAGGGTTGGCCTCTACGTCTGCGTGGGACCTTTATATACATCAATAACGAAATATAACCTAACCTAACCCAACCTATCATCTCGGCGGTAATATTTGACAACATTCCTGGAGGGTTGGCCTCTACGTCTGCGTGGGACCTTTATATACATCAAGAACGTAATATAACCTAACCTAAGCCAACCTAACATCTCGGCGGTAATAATTGGCAACATTCCTGGCTTGTTGGCCTCTACCAACCTTGTAGAGACCTTTATATACATCAATAACGTAATATAACCTAATCTAATCCAACCTATCATCTCGGCGGTAATATTTGACAATAATCTTGACGAGATGGATCCCTACGTCTACGTGGGTCCTTCATATACATCAATAACGTAATATAACCTAACCTAATCCAACCTATCATCTCGGCGGTAATATTTGACAATATTCTTGACGAGATGGCCCCTACGTCTACGTAGGTCCTTCATATACATCAATAACGTAATATAACCTAACCTACCCAATCTAACATCGCGGCTGTAATATTTGACAACATTCATGGCGAGTTGTCCTCTACGTCTCCGTGGGACCTTCATATACATCAATAACGAAATATAACCTAACCTAACCCAACCTATCATCTCGGCGGTAATATTTGACAACATTCCTGGAGGGTTGGCCTCTACGTCTGCGTGGGACCTTTATATACATCAAGAACGTAATATAACCTAACCTAAGCCAACCTAACATCTCGGCGGTAATAATTGGCAACATTCCTGGCTTGTTGGCCTCTACCAACCTTGTAGAGACCTTTATATACATCAATAACGTAATATAACCTAATCTAATCCAACCTATCATCTCGGCGGTAATATTTGACAATATTCTTGACGAGATGGCCCCTACGTCTACGTGGGTCCTTCATATACATCAATAACGTAATATAACCTAACCTAATCCAACCTATCATCTCGGCGGTAATATTTGACAATATTCTTGACGAGATGGCCCCTACGTCTACGTAGGTCCTTCATATACATCAATAACGTAATATAACCTAACCTACCCAATCTAACATCGCGGCTGTAATATTTGACAACATTCATGGCGAGTTGTCCTCTACGTCTCCGTGGGACCTTCATATACATCAATAACGAAATATAACCTAACCTAACCCAACCTATCATCTCGGCGGTAATATTTGACAACATTCCTGGAGGGTTGGCCTCTACGTCTGCGTGGGACCTTTATATACATCAATAACGTAATATAGCCTAACCTCACCCAACCTAACATCTCGGCGGTAATAATTGGCAACATTCCAGGCTTGTTGGCCTCTACCAACCTTGTAGAGACCTTGATATACATCAATAACGTAATATAACCTAATCTAATCCAACCTATCATCTCGGCGGTAATATTTGAGAATATTCTTGACGAGATGGCCCCTACGTCTACGTGGGTCCTTCATATACATCAATAACGTAATATAACCTTACCTAACCCAACCTATCATCTCGGCGGTAATATTTGGCAACATTCCTGGCGAGTTGGCCTCTGCGTCTCCGTGGGACCTTTATATACAACATTAACGTAATATAACCTAACCTAACCCAATCTAACATCGCGGCTGTAATATTTGACAACATTCCTGGCGAGTTGGCCTCTACGTCTCCGTGGGACCTTCATATACATCAATAACGAAATATAACCTAACCTAACCCAACCTATCATCTCGGCGGTAATATTTGACAACATTCCTGGAGGGTTGGCCTCTACGTCTGCGTGGGACCTTTATATACATCAAGAACGTAATATAACCTAACCTAACCCTACCTATCATCTCGGCGGTAATATTTGACCACATACCTGGCGAGTTGGCCTCTACGTCTCCGTGGGATCTTGATATACATCAATAACGTAATATAACCTAACCTGACCCAACCTAACCTCTCGGCGCTATTATTTGACAATATTCTTGACGAGATGGCCCCTACGTCTACGTGGGTCCTTCATATTCATCAATAACGAAATATAACCTAACCTAACCCAACCTATCACCTCGGCGGTAATATTTGGCAACATTCCTGGCATGTTGGCCTCTACGTCTCCGTGGGACCTTCATATACATCAATAACGAAATATAACCTAACCTAACCCAACCTATCATCTCGGCGGTAATATTTGACAACATTCCTGGAGGGTTAGCCTCTACGTCTGCGTGGGACCTTTATATACATCAAGAACGTAATATCACCTAACCTAACCCAACCTATCATCGCGGCTGTAATATTTGACAACATACCTGGCTTGTTGGCCTCTACGCCTCCCTGGGATATTTATATACATCAATAACGTAATATAACCTAACCTAACCCAACCTATCATCTCGGCGGTAATATTTGACAATATTCCTGACGAGTTGGCCCCTACGTCTACGTGGGTCCTTCATAAACATCAATAACGAAATATAACCTAACCTAACCCAACCTATCATCTCGGCGGTAATATTTGACAACATTCCTGGAGGGTTGGCCTCTACGTCTGCGTGGGACCTTTATATACATCAATAACGAAATATAACCTAACCTAACCCAACCTAACATCTCGGCGGTAATATCTGACAACATTCCTGGCGAGTTGGCCTCTACGTCTCCGTGGGATCTTGATATACATCAATAACGTAATATAACCTAACCTGACCCAACCTAACCTCTCGGCGCTATTATTTGACAATATTCTTGACGAGATGGCCCCTACGTCTACGTGGGTCCTTCATATTCATCAATAACGAAATATAACCTAACCTAACCCAACCTATCACCTCGGCGGTAACATTTGGCAACATTCCTGGCATGTTGGCCTCTACGTCTCCGTGAGACCTTCATATACATCAATAACGAATTATAACCAAACCTAACCCAACCTATTATCTCGGCGGTAATATTTGACCAAATACCTGGCGCGTTGGCCTCTACGTCTCCGTGGGATCTTCATATACATCAATAACGTAATATAACCTAACCTAATCCAACCTATCATCTCGGCGGTAATATTTGACAATATTCTTGACGAGATGGCCCCTACGTCTACGTGGGTCCTTCATATACATCAATAACGTAATATAACCTTACCTAACCCAACCTATCATCTCGGCGGTAATATTTGGCAACATTCCTGGCGAGTTGGCCTCTGCGTCTCCGTGGGACCTTTATATACAACAATAACGTAATATAACCTAACCTAACCCAATCTAACATCGCGGCTGTAATATTTGACAACATACCTGGGGAGTTGGCCTCTACGTCTCCGTGGGACCTTCATATACATCAATAACGAAACATAACCTAACCTAACCCAACCTATCATCTCGGCGGTAATATTTGACAACATTCCTGGAGGGTTAGCCTCTACGTCTGCGTGGGACCTTTATATACATCAAGAACGTAATATAACCTAACCTAACCCAACCTAACATCTCGGCGGTAATATTTGACAACATTCCTGGCGAGTTGGCCTCTACGTCTCCGTGGGACCTTTATATACATCAATAACGTAATATAGCCTAACCTAACCCAACCTAACATCTCGGCGGTAATAATTGGCAACATTCCTGGCTTGTTGGCCTCTACCAACATTGTAGAGACCTTTATATACATCAATAACGTAATATAACCTAATCTAATCCAACCTATCATCTCGGCGGTAATATTTGACAATATTCTTGACGAGATGGCCCCTACGTCTACGTGGGTCCTTCATATACATCAATAACGTAATATAACCTAACCTAACCCAACCTATCATCTCGGCGGTAATATTTGGCAACATCCCTGGCGAGATGGCCCCTACGCCTACGTGGGTCCTTCATATACATCAATAACGTAATATAACCTAACCTAACCCAATCTAACATCGCGGCAGTAATATTTGACAATATACCTGGCGAGTTGGCCTCTACGTCTCCGTGGGACCTTCATATACATCAATAACGAAATATAACCTAACCTAACCCAACCTATCATCTCGTCGGTAATATTTGACAACATTCCTGGAGGGTTAGCCTCTACGTCTGCGTGGGACCTTTATATACATCAAGAACGTAATATCACCTAACCTAACCCAACCTATCATCGCGGCTGTAATATTTGACAACATACCTGGCTTGTTGGCCTCTACGCCTCCCTGGGATATTTATATACATCAATAACGTAATATAACCTAATCTAATCCAACCTATCATCTCGGCGGTAATATTTGACAATATTCTTGACGAGATGGCCCCTACGTCTACGTGGGTCCTTCATATACATCAATAACGTAATATAACCTAACCTAACCCAACCTATCATCTCGGCGGTAATATTTGGCAACATCCCTGGCGAGATGGCCCCTACGCCTACGTGGGTCCTTCATATACATCAATAACGTAATATAACCTAACCTAACCCAATCTAACATCGCGGCAGTAATATTTGACAATATACCTGGCGAGTTGGCCTCTACGTCTCCGTGGGACCTTCATATACATCAATAACGAAATATAACCTAACCTAACCCAACCTATCATCTCGTCGGTAATATTTGACAACATTCCTGGAGGGTTAGCCTCTACGTCTGCGTGGGACCTTTATATACATCAAGAACGTAATATCACCTAACCTAACCCAACCTATCATCGCGGCTGTAATATTTGACAACATACCTGGCTTGTTGGCCTCTACGCCTCCCTGGGATATTTATATACATCAATAACGTAATATAACCTAACCTAACCCAACCTATCATCTCGGCGGTAATATTTGACAATATTCCTGACGAGTTGGCCCCTACGTCTACGTGGGTCCTTCATAAACATCAATAACGAAATATAACCTAACCTAACCCAACCTATCATCTCGGCGGTAATATTTGACAACATTCCTGGAGGGTTGGCCTCTACGTCTGCGTGGGACCTTTATATACATCAATAACGAAATATAACCTAACCTAACCCAACCTAACATCTCGGCGGTAATATCTGACAACATTCCTGGCGAGTTGGCCTCTACGTCTCCGTGGGATCTTGATATACATCAATAACGTAATATAACCTAACCTGACCCAACCTAACCTCTCGGCGCTATTATTTGACAATATTCTTGACGAGATGGCCCCTACGTCTACGTGGGTCCTTCATATTCATCAATAACGAAATATAACCTAACCTAACCCAACCTATCACCTCGGCGGTAATATTTGGCAACATTCCTGGCATGTTGGCCTCTACGTCTCCGTGAGACCTTCATATACATCAATAACGAATTATAACCAAACCTAACCCAACCTATTATCTCGGCGGTAATATTTGACCAAATACCTGGCGCGTTGGCCTCTACGTCTCCGTGGGATCTTCATATACATCAATAACGTAATATAACCTAACCTAATCCAACCTATCATCTCGGCGGTAATATTTGACAATATTCTTGACGAGATGGCCCCTACGTCTACGTGGGTCCTTCATATACATCAATAACGTAATATAACCTTACCTAACCCAACCTATCATCTCGGCGGTAATATTTGGCAACATTCCTGGCGAGTTGGCCTCTGCGTCTCCGTGGGACCTTTATATACAACAATAACGTAATATAACCTAACCTAACCCAATCTAACATCGCGGCTGTAATATTTGACAACATACCTGGGGAGTTGGCCTCTACGTCTCCGTGGGACCTTCATATACATCAATAACGAAACATAACCTAACCTAACCCAACCTATCATCTCGGCGGTAATATTTGACAACATTCCTGGAGGGTTAGCCTCTACGTCTGCGTGGGACCTTTATATACATCAAGAACGTAATATAACCTAACCTAACCCAACCTAACATCTCGGCGGTAATATTTGACAACATTCCTGGCGAGTTGGCCTCTACGTCTCCGTGGGACCTTTATATACATCAATAACGTAATATAGCCTAACCTAACCCAACCTAACATCTCGGCGGTAATAATTGGCAACATTCCTGGCTTGTTGGCCTCTACCAACATTGTAGAGACCTTTATATACATCAATAACGTAATATAACCTAATCTAATCCAACCTATCATCTCGGCGGTAATATTTGACAATATTCTTGACGAGATGGCCCCTACGTCTACGTGGGTCCTTCATATACATCAATAACGTAATATAACCTAACCTAACCCAACCTATCATCTCGGCGGTAATATTTGGCAACATCCCTGGCGAGATGGCCCCTACGCCTACGTGGGTCCTTCATATACATCAATAACGTAATATAACCTAACCTAACCCAATCTAACATCGCGGCAGTAATATTTGACAATATACCTGGCGAGTTGGCCTCTACGTCTCCGTGGGACCTTCATATACATCAATAACGAAATATAACCTAACCTAACCCAACCTATCATCTCGTCGGTAATATTTGACAACATTCCTGGAGGGTTAGCCTCTACGTCTGCGTGGGACCTTTATATACATCAAGAACGTAATATCACCTAACCTAACCCAACCTATCATCGCGGCTGTAATATTTGACAACATACCTGGCTTGTTGGCCTCTACGCCTCCCTGGGATATTTATATACATCAATAACGTAATATAACCTAATCTAATCCAACCTATCATCTCGGCGGTAATATTTGACAATATTCTTGACGAGATGGCCCCTACGTCTACGTGGGTCCTTCATATACATCAATAACGTAATATAACCTAACCTAACCCAACCTATCATCTCGGCGGTAATATTTGGCAACATCCCTGGCGAGATGGCCCCTACGCCTACGTGGGTCCTTCATATACATCAATAACGTAATATAACCTAACCTAACCCAATCTAACATCGCGGCAGTAATATTTGACAATATACCTGGCGAGTTGGCCTCTACGTCTCCGTGGGACCTTCATATACATCAATAACGAAATATAACCTAACCTAACCCAACCTATCATCTCGTCGGTAATATTTGACAACATTCCTGGAGGGTTAGCCTCTACGTCTGCGTGGGACCTTTATATACATCAAGAACGTAATATCACCTAACCTAACCCAACCTATCATCGCGGCTGTAATATTTGACAACATACCTGGCTTGTTGGCCTCTACGCCTCCCTGGGATATTTATATACATCAATAACGTAATATAACCTAACCTAACCCAACCTATCATCTCGGCGGTAATATTTGACAATATTCCTGACGAGTTGGCCCCTACGTCTACGTGGGTCCTTCATAAACATCAATAACGAAATATAACCTAACCTAACCCAACCTATCATCTCGGCGGTAATATTTGACAACATTCCTGGAGGGTTGGCCTCTACGTCTGCGTGGGACCTTTATATACATCAATAACGAAATATAACCTAACCTAACCCAACCTAACATCTCGGCGGTAATATCTGACAACATTCCTGGCGAGTTGGCCTCTACGTCTCCGTGGGATCTTGATATACATCAATAACGTAATATAACCTAACCTGACCCAACCTAACCTCTCGGCGCTATTATTTGACAATATTCTTGACGAGATGGCCCCTACGTCTACGTGGGTCCTTCATATTCATCAATAACGAAATATAACCTAACCTAACCCAACCTATCACCTCGGCGGTAATATTTGGCAACATTCCTGGCATGTTGGCCTCTACGTCTCCGTGAGACCTTCATATACATCAATAACGAATTATAACCAAACCTAACCCAACCTATTATCTCGGCGGTAATATTTGACCAAATACCTGGCGCGTTGGCCTCTACGTCTCCGTGGGATCTTCATATACATCAATAACGTAATATAACCTAACCTAATCCAACCTATCATCTCGGCGGTAATATTTGACAATATTCTTGACGAGATGGCCCCTACGTCTACGTGGGTCCTTCATATACATCAATAACGTAATATAACCTTACCTAACCCAACCTATCATCTCGGCGGTAATATTTGGCAACATTCCTGGCGAGTTGGCCTCTGCGTCTCCGTGGGACCTTTATATACAACAATAACGTAATATAACCTAACCTAACCCAATCTAACATCGCGGCTGTAATATTTGACAACATACCTGGGGAGTTGGCCTCTACGTCTCCGTGGGACCTTCATATACATCAATAACGAAACATAACCTAACCTAACCCAACCTATCATCTCGGCGGTAATATTTGACAACATTCCTGGAGGGTTAGCCTCTACGTCTGCGTGGGACCTTTATATACATCAAGAACGTAATATAACCTAACCTAACCCAACCTAACATCTCGGCGGTAATATTTGACAACATTCCTGGCGAGTTGGCCTCTACGTCTCCGTGGGACCTTTATATACATCAATAACGTAATATAGCCTAACCTAACCCAACCTAACATCTCGGCGGTAATAATTGGCAACATTCCTGGCTTGTTGGCCTCTACCAACATTGTAGAGACCTTTATATACATCAATAACGTAATATAACCTAATCTAATCCAACCTATCATCTCGGCTGTAATATTTGACAATATTCTTGACGAGATGGCCCCTACGTCTACGTGGGTCCTTCATATACATCAATAACGTAATATAACCTAACCTAACCCAACCTATCATCTCGGCGGTAATATTTGGCAACATCCCTGGCGAGATGGCCCCTACGCCTACGTGGGTCCTTCATATACATCAATAACGTAATATAACCTAACCTAACCCAATCTAACATCGCGGCAGTAATATTTGACAATATACCTGGCGAGTTGGCCTCTACGTCTCCGTGGGACCTTCATATACATCAATAACGAAATATAACCTAACCTAACCCAACCTATCATCTCGTCGGTAATATTTGACAACATTCCTGGAGGGTTAGCCTCTACGTCTGCGTGGGACCTTTATATACATCAAGAACGTAATATCACCTAACCTAACCCAACCTATCATCGCGGCTGTAATATTTGACAACATACCTGGCTTGTTGGCCTCTACGCCTCCCTGGGATATTTATATACATCAATAACGTAATATAACCTAATCTAATCCAACCTATCATCTCGGCGGTAATATTTGACAATATTCTTGACGAGATGGCCCCTACGTCTACGTGGGTCCTTCATATACATCAATAACGTAATATAACCTAACCTAACCCAACCTATCATCTCGGCGGTAATATTTGGCAACATCCCTGGCGAGATGGCCCCTACGCCTACGTGGGTCCTTCATATACATCAATAACGTAATATAACCTAACCTAACCCAATCTAACATCGCGGCAGTAATATTTGACAATATACCTGGCGAGTTGGCCTCTACGTCTCCGTGGGACCTTCATATACATCAATAACGAAATATAACCTAACCTAACCCAACCTATCATCTCGTCGGTAATATTTGACAACATTCCTGGAGGGTTAGCCTCTACGTCTGCGTGGGACCTTTATATACATCAAGAACGTAATATCACCTAACCTAACCCAACCTATCATCGCGGCTGTAATATTTGACAACATACCTGGCTTGTTGGCCTCTACGCCTCCCTGGGATATTTATATACATCAATAACGTAATATAACCTAACCTAACCCAACCTATCATCTCGGCGGTAATATTTGACAATATTCCTGACGAGTTGGCCCCTACGTCTACGTGGGTCCTTCATAAACATCAATAACGAAATATAACCTAACCTAACCCAACCTATCATCTCGGCGGTAATATTTGACAACATTCCTGGAGGGTTGGCCTCTACGTCTGCGTGGGACCTTTATATACATCAATAACGAAATATAACCTAACCTAACCCAACCTAACATCTCGGCGGTAATATCTGACAACATTCCTGGCGAGTTGGCCTCTACGTCTCCGTGGGATCTTGATATACATCAATAACGTAATATAACCTAACCTGACCCAACCTAACCTCTCGGCGCTATTATTTGACAATATTCTTGACGAGATGGCCCCTACGTCTACGTGGGTCCTTCATATTCATCAATAACGAAATATAACCTAACCTAACCCAACCTATCACCTCGGCGGTAATATTTGGCAACATTCCTGGCATGTTGGCCTCTACGTCTCCGTGAGACCTTCATATACATCAATAACGAATTATAACCAAACCTAACCCAACCTATTATCTCGGCGGTAATATTTGACCAAATACCTGGCGCGTTGGCCTCTACGTCTCCGTGGGATCTTCATATACATCAATAACGTAATATAACCTAACCTAATCCAACCTATCATCTCGGCGGTAATATTTGACAATATTCTTGACGAGATGGCCCCTACGTCTACGTGGGTCCTTCATATACATCAATAACGTAATATAACCTTACCTAACCCAACCTAACATCTCGGCGGTAATATTTGACAACATTCCTGGCGAGTTGGCCTCTACGTCTCCGTGGGACCTTTATATACATCAATAACGTAATATAGCCTAACCTAACCCAACCTAACATCTCGGCGGTAATAATTGGCAACATTCCTGGCTTGTTGGCCTCTACCAACATTGTAGAGACCTTTATATACATCAATAACGTAATATAACCTAATCTAATCCAACCTATCATCTCGGCGGTAATATTTGACAATATTCTTGACGAGATGGCCCCTACGTCTACGTGGGTCCTTCATATACATCAATAACGTAATATAACCTAACCTAACCCAACCTATCATCTCGGCGGTAATATTTGGCAACATCCCTGGCGAGATGGCCCCTACGCCTACGTGGGTCCTTCATATACATCAATAACGTAATATAACCTAACCTAACCCAATCTAACATCGCGGCAGTAATATTTGACAATATACCTGGCGAGTTGGCCTCTACGTCTCCGTGGGACCTTCATATACATCAATAACGAAATATAACCTAACCTAACCCAACCTATCATCTCGTCGGTAATATTTGACAACATTCCTGGAGGGTTAGCCTCTACGTCTGCGTGGGACCTTTATATACATCAAGAACGTAATATCACCTAACCTAACCCAACCTATCATCGCGGCTGTAATATTTGACAACATACCTGGCTTGTTGGCCTCTACGCCTCCCTGGGATATTTATATACATCAATAACGTAATATAACCTAATCTAATCCAACCTATCATCTCGGCGGTAATATTTGACAATATTCTTGACGAGATGGCCCCTACGTCTACGTGGGTCCTTCATATACATCAATAACGTAATATAACCTAACCTAACCCAACCTATCATCTCGGCGGTAATATTTGGCAACATCCCTGGCGAGATGGCCCCTACGCCTACGTGGGTCCTTCATATACATCAATAACGTAATATAACCTAACCTAACCCAATCTAACATCGCGGCAGTAATATTTGACAATATACCTGGCGAGTTGGCCTCTACGTCTCCGTGGGACCTTCATATACATCAATAACGAAATATAACCTAACCTAACCCAACCTATCATCTCGTCGGTAATATTTGACAACATTCCTGGAGGGTTAGCCTCTACGTCTGCGTGGGACCTTTATATACATCAAGAACGTAATATCACCTAACCTAACCCAACCTATCATCGCGGCTGTAATATTTGACAACATACCTGGCTTGTTGGCCTCTACGCCTCCCTGGGATATTTATATACATCAATAACGTAATATAACCTAACCTAACCCAACCTATCATCTCGGCGGTAATATTTGACAATATTCCTGACGAGTTGGCCCCTACGTCTACGTGGGTCCTTCATAAACATCAATAACGAAATATAACCTAACCTAACCCAACCTATCATCTCGGCGGTAATATTTGACAGCATTCCTGGAGGGTTGGCCTCTACGTCTGCGTGGGACCTTTATATACATCAATAACGAAATATAACCTAACCTAACCCAACCTAACATCTCGGCGGTAATATCTGACAACATTCCTGGCGAGTTGGCCTCTACGTCTCCGTGGGATCTTGATATACATCAATAACGTAATATAACCTAACCTGACCCAACCTAACCTCTCGGCGCTATTATTTGACAATATTCTTGACGAGATGGCCCCTACGTCTACGTGGGTCCTTCATATTCATCAATAACGAAATATAACCTAACCTAACCCAACCTATCACCTCGGCGGTAATATTTGGCAACATTCCTGGCATGTTGGCCTCTACGTCTCCGTGAGACCTTCATATACATCAATAACGAATTATAACCAAACCTAACCCAACCTATTATCTCGGCGGTAATATTTGACCAAATACCTGGCGCGTTGGCCTCTACGTCTCCGTGGGATCTTCATATACATCAATAACGTAATATAACCTAACCTAATCCAACCTATCATCTCGGCGGTAATATTTGACAATATTCTTGACGAGATGGCCCCTACGTCTACGTGGGTCCTTCATATACATCAATAACGTAATATAACCTTACCTAACCCAACCTATCATCTCGGCGGTAATATTTGGCAACATTCCTGGCGAGTTGGCCTCTGCGTCTCCGTGGGACCTTTATATACAACAATAACGTAATATAACCTAACCTAACCCAATCTAACATCGCGGCTGTAATATTTGACAACATACCTGGGGAGTTGGCCTCTACGTCTCCGTGGGACCTTCATATACATCAATAACGAAACATAACCTAACCTAACCCAACCTATCATCTCGGCGGTAATATTTGACAACATTCCTGGAGGGTTAGCCTCTACGTCTGCGTGGGACCTTTATATACATCAAGAACGTAATATAACCTAACCTAACCCAACCTATCATCTCGGCGGTAATATTTGGCAACATCCCTGGCGAGATGGCCCCTACGCCTACGTGGGTCCTTCATATACATCAATAACGTAATATAACCTAACCTAATCCAACCTATCATCTCGGCGGTAATATTTGACAATATTCTTGACGAGATGGCCCCTACGTCTACGTGGGTCCTTCATATACATCAATAACGTAATATAACCTTACCTGACCCAACCTAACCTCTCGGCGCTATTATTTGACAATATTCTTGACGAGATGGCCCCTACGTCTACGTGGGTCCTTCATATTCATCAATAACGAAATATAACCTAACCTAACCCAACCTATCACCTCGGCGGTAATATTTGGCAACATTCCTGGCATGTTGGCCTCTACGTCTCCGTGAGACCTTCATATACATCAATAACGAATTATAACCAAACCTAACCCAACCTATTATCTCGGCGGTAATATTTGACCAAATACCTGGCGCGTTGGCCTCTACGTCTCCGTGGGATCTTCATATACATCAATAACGTAATATAACCTAACCTAATCCAACCTATCATCTCGGCGGTAATATTTGACAATATTCTTGACGAGATGGCCCCTACGTCTACGTGGGTCCTTCATATACATCAATAACGTAATATAACCTTACCTAACCCAACCTATCATCTCGGCGGTAATATTTGGCAACATCCCTGGCGAGATGGCCCCTACGCCTACGTGGGTCCTTCATATACATCAATAACGTAATATAACCTAACCTAACCCAATCTAACATCGCGGCAGTAATATTTGACAATATACCTGGCGAGTTGGCCTCTACGTCTCCGTGGGACCTTCATATACATCAATAACGAAATATAACCTAACCTAACCCAACCTATCATCTCGTCGGTAATATTTGACAACATTCCTGGAGGGTTAGCCTCTACGTCTGCGTGGGACCTTTATATACATCAAGAACGTAATATCACCTAACCTAACCCAACCTATCATCGCGGCTGTAATATTTGACAACATACCTGGCTTGTTGGCCTCTACGCCTCCCTGGGATATTTATATACATCAATAACGTAATATAACCTAACCTAACCCAACCTATCATCTCGGCGGTAATATTTGACAATATTCCTGACGAGTTGGCCCCTACGTCTACGTGGGTCCTTCATAAACATCAATAACGAAATATAACCTAACCTAACCCAACCTATCATCTCGGCGGTAATATTTGACAGCATTCCTGGAGGGTTGGCCTCTACGTCTGCGTGGGACCTTTATATACATCAATAACGAAATATAACCTAACCTAACCCAACCTAACATCTCGGCGGTAATATCTGACAACATTCCTGGCGAGTTGGCCTCTACGTCTCCGTGGGATCTTGATATACATCAATAACGTAATATAACCTAACCTGACCCAACCTAACCTCTCGGCGCTATTATTTGACAATATTCTTGACGAGATGGCCCCTACGTCTACGTGGGTCCTTCATATTCATCAATAACGAAATATAACCTAACCTAACCCAACCTATCACCTCGGCGGTAATATTTGGCAACATTCCTGGCATGTTGGCCTCTACGTCTCCGTGAGACCTTCATATACATCAATAACGAATTATAACCAAACCTAACCCAACCTATTATCTCGGCGGTAATATTTGACCAAATACCTGGCGCGTTGGCCTCTACGTCTCCGTGGGATCTTCATATACATCAATAACGTAATATAACCTAACCTAATCCAACCTATCATCTCGGCGGTAATATTTGACAATATTCTTGACGAGATGGCCCCTACGTCTACGTGGGTCCTTCATATACATCAATAACGTAATATAACCTTACCTAACCCAACCTATCATCTCGGCGGTAATATTTGGCAACATTCCTGGCGAGTTGGCCTCTGCGTCTCCGTGGGACCTTTATATACAACAATAACGTAATATAACCTAACCTAACCCAATCTAACATCGCGGCTGTAATATTTGACAACATACCTGGGGAGTTGGCCTCTACGTCTCCGTGGGACCTTCATATACATCAATAACGAAACATAACCTAACCTAACCCAACCTATCATCTCGGCGGTAATATTTGACAACATTCCTGGAGGGTTAGCCTCTACGTCTGCGTGGGACCTTTATATACATCAAGAACGTAATATAACCTAACCTAACCCAACCTATCATCTCGGCGGTAATATTTGACAACATTCCTGGAGGGTTGGCCTCTACGTCTGCGTGGGACCTTTATATACATCAATAACGAAATATAACCTAACCTAACCCAACCTAACATCTCGGCGGTAATATCTGACAACATTCCTGGCGAGTTGGCCTCTACGTCTCCGTGGGATCTTGATATACATCAATAACGTAATATAACCTAACCTGACCCAACCTAACCTCTCGGCGCTATTATTTGACAATATTCTTGACGAGATGGCCCCTACGTCTACGTGGGTCCTTCATATTCATCAATAACGAAATATAACCTAACCTAACCCAACCTATCACCTCGGCGGTAATATTTGGCAACATTCCTGGCATGTTGGCCTCTACGTCTCCGTGAGACCTTCATATACATCAATAACGAATTATAACCAAACCTAACCCAACCTATTATCTCGGCGGTAATATTTGACCAAATACCTGGCGCGTTGGCCTCTACGTCTCCGTGGGATCTTCATATACATCAATAACGTAATATAACCTAACCTAATCCAACCTATCATCTCGGCGGTAATATTTGACAATATTCTTGACGAGATGGCCCCTACGTCTACGTGGGTCCTTCATATACATCAATAACGTAATATAACCTTACCTAACCCAACCTATCATCTCGGCGGTAATATTTGGCAACATTCCTGGCGAGTTGGCCTCTGCGTCTCCGTGGGACCTTTATATACAACAATAACGTAATATAACCTAACCTAACCCAACCTAACATCTCGGCGGTAATATTTGACAACATTCCTGGCGAGTTGGCCTCTACGTCTCCGTGGGACCTTTGTATACATCAATAACGTAATATAGCCTAACCTGACCCAACCTAACATCTCGGCGGTAATAATTGGCAACATTCCTGGCTTGTTGGCCTCTACCAACATTGTAGAGACCTTTATATACATCAATAACGTAATATAACCTAATCTAATCCAACCTATCATCTCGGCGGTAATATTTGACAATATTCTTGACGAGATGGCCCCTACGTCTACGTGGGTCCTTCATATACATCAATAACGTAATATAACCTAACCTAACTCAACCTATCATCTCGGCGGTAATATTTGGCAACATCCCTGGCGAGATGGCCCCTACGCCTACGTGGGTCCTTCATATACATCAATAACGTAATATAACCTAACCTAACCCAATCTAACATCGCGGCAGTAATATTTGACAATATACCTGGCGAGTTGGCCTCTACGTCTCCGTGGGACCTTCATATACATCAATAACGAAATATAACCTAACCTAACCCAACCTATCATCTCGTCGGTAATATTTGACAACATTCCTGGAGGGTTAGCCTCTACGTCTGCGTGGGACCTTTATATACATCAAGAACGTAATATCACCTAACCTAACCCAACCTATCATCGCGGCTGTAATATTTGACAACATACCTGGCTTGTTGGCCTCTACGCCTCCCTGGGATATTTATATACATCAATAACGTAATATAACCTAACCTAACCCAACCTATCATCTCGGCGGTAATATTTGACAATATTCCTGACGAGTTGGCCCCTACGTCTACGTGGGTCCTTCATAAACATCAATAACGAAATATAACCTAACCTAACCCAACCTATCATCTCGGCGGTAATATTTGACAACATTCCTGGAGGGTTGGCCTCTACGTCTGCGTGGGACCTTTATATACATCAATAACGAAATATAACCTAACCTAACCCAACCTAACATCTCGGCGGTAATATCTGACAACATTCCTGGCGAGTTGGCCTCTACGTCTCCGTGGGACCTTTATATACATCAATAACGTAATATAGCCTAACCTAACCCAACCTAACATCTCGGCGGTAATAATTGGCAACATTCCTGGCTTGTTGGCCTCTACCAACCTTGTAGAGACCTTTATATACATCAATAACGTAATATAACCTAATCTAATCCAACCTATCATCTCGGCGGTAATGTTTGACAATATTCTTGACGAGATGGCCCCTACGTCTACGTGGGTCCTTCATATACATCAATAACGTAATATAACCTAACCTAACCCAACCTATCATCTCGGCGGTAATATTTGGCAACATTCCTGGCGAGGTGGCCTCTGCGTCTCCGTGGGACCTTTATATACTACAATAACGTAATATAACCTAACCTAACCCAATCTAACATCGCGGCTGTAATATTTGACAACATTCATGGCGAGTTGGACTCTACGTCTCCGTGGGACCTTCATATACATCAATAACGAAATATAACCTAACCTAACCCAACCTATCATCTCGGCGGTAATATTTGACAACATTCCTGGAGGGTTGGCCTCTACGTCTGCGTGGGACCTTTATATACATCAAGAACGTAATATAACCTAACCTAACCCAACCTATCATCTCGGCGGTAATATTTGACAACATTCCTGGAGGGTTGGCCTCTACGTCTGCGTGGGACCTTTATATACATCAATAACGATATATAACCTAACCTAACCCAACCTATCATCTCGGCGGTAATATTTGACAACATTCCTGGAGGGTTGGCCTCTACGTCTCCGTGGGACCTTTATATACATCAATAACGAAATATAACCTAACCTAACCCAACCTAACATCTCGGCGGTAATATCTGACAACATTCCTGGCGAGTTGGCCTCTACGTCTCCGTGGGACCTTTATATACATCAATAACGTAATATAGCCTAACCTAACCCAACCTAACATCTCGGCGGTAATAATTGGCAACATTCCTGGCTTGTTGGCCTCTACCAACCTTGTAGAGACCTTTATATACATCAATAACGTAATATAACCTAATCTAATCCAACCTACCATCTCGGCGGTAATGTTTGACAATATTCTTGACGAGATGGCCCCTACGTCTACGTGGGTCCTTCATATACATCAATAACGTAATATAACCTAACCTAACCCAACCTATCATCTCGGCGGTAATATTTGGCAACATTCCTGGCGAGTTGGCCTCTGCGTCTCCGTGGGACCTTTATATACTACAATAACGTAATATAACCTAACCTAACCCAATCTAACATCGCGGCTGTAATATTTGACAACATTCATGGCGAGTTGGACTCTACGTCTCCGTGGGACCTTCATATACATCAATAACGAAATATAACCTAACCTAACCCAACCTATCATCTCGGCGGTAATATTTGACAACATTCCTGGAGGGTTGGCCTCTACGTCTGCGTGGGACCTTTATATACATCAAGAACGTAATATAACCTAACCTAAGCCAACCTAACATCTCGGCGGTAATAATTGGCAACATTCCTGGCTTGTTGGCCTCTACCAACCTTGTAGAGACCTTTATATACATCAATAACGTAATATAACCTAATCTAATCCAACCTATCATCTCGGCGGTAATATTTGACAATATTCTTGACGAGATGGCCCCTACGTCTACGTGGGTCCTTCATATACATCAATAACGTAATATAACCTAACCTAATCCAACCTATCATCTCGGCGGTAATATTTGACAATATTCTTGACGAGATGGCCCCTACGTCTACGTAGGTCCTTCATATACATCAATAACGTAATATAACCTAACCTAACCCAACCTATCATCTCGGCGGTAATATGTGACAACATTCCTGGAGGGTTGGCCTCTACGTCTGCGTGGGACCTTTATATACATCAATAACGAAATATAACCTAACCTAACCCAACCTATCATCTCGGCGGTAATATTTGACAACATTCCTGGAGGGTTGGCCTCTACGTCTGCGTGGGACCTTTATATACATCAAGAACGTAATATAACCTAACCTAAGCCAACCTAACATCTCGGCGGTAATAATTGGCAACATTCCTGGCTTGTTGGCCTCTACCAACCTTGTAGAGACCTTTATATACATCAATAACGTAATATAACCTAATCTAATCCAACCTATCATCTCGGCGGTAATATTTGACAATATTCTTGACGAGATGGCCCCTACGTCTACGTGGGTCCTTCATATACATCAATAACGTAATATAACCTAACCTAATCCAACCTATCATCTCGGCGGTAATATTTGACAATATTCTTGACGAGATGGCCCCTACGTCTACGTAGGTCCTTCATATACATCAATAACGTAATATAACCTAACCTACCCAGTCTAACATCGCGGCTGTAATATTTGACAACATTCATGGCGAGTTTTCCTCTACGTCTCCGTGGGACCTTCATATACATCAATAACGAAATATAACCTAACCTAACCCAACCTATCATCTCGGCGGTAATATTTGACAACATTCCTGGAGGGTTGGCCTCTACGTCTGCGTGGGACCTTTATATACATCAAGAACGTAATATAACCTAACCTAACCCAACCTAACATCTCGGCGGTAATATTTGACAACATTCCTGGCGAGTTGGCCTCTACGTCTCCGTGGGACCTTTATATACATCAATAACGTAATATAGCCTAACCTCACCCAACCTAACATCTCGGCGGTAATAATTGGCAACATTCCAGGCTTGTTGGCCTCTACCAACCTTGTAGAGACCTTGATATACATCAATAACGTAATATAACCTAATCTAATCCAACCTATCATCTCGGCGGTAATATTTGAGAATATTCTTGACGAGATGGCCCCTACGTCTACGTGGGTCCTTCATATACATCAATAACGTAATATAACCTTACCTAACCCAACCTATCATCTCGGCGGTAATATTTGGCAACATTCCTGGCGAGTTGGCCTCTGCGTCTCCGTGGGACCTTTATATACAACATTAACGTAATATAACCTAACCTAACCCAATCTAACATCGCGGCTGTAATATTTGACAACATTCCTGGCGAGTTGGCCTCTACGTCTCCGTGGGACCTTCATATACATCAATAACGAAATATAACCTAACCTAACCCAACCTATCATCTCGGCGGTAATATTTGAAAACATTCCTGGAGGGTTGGCCTCTACGTCTGCGTGGGACCTTTATATACATCAAGAACGTAATATAACCTAACCTAACCCTACCTATCATCTCGGCGGTAATATTTGACCACATACCTGGCGAGTTGGCCTCTACGTCTCCGTGGGATCTTGATATACATCAATAACGTAATATAACCTAACCTGACCCAACCTAACCTCTCGGCGCTATTATTTGACAATATTCTTGACGAGATGGCCCCTACGTCTACGTGGGTCCTTCATATTCATCAATAACGAAATATAACCTAACCTAACCCAACCTATCACCTCTGCGGTAATATTTGGCAACATTCCTGGCATGTTGGCCTCTACGTCTCCGTGAGACCTTCATATACATCAATAACGAATTATAACCAAACCTAACCCAACCTATTATCTCGGCGGTAATATTTGACCAAATACCTGGCGCGTTGGCCTCTACGTCTCCGTGGGATCTTCATATACATCAATAACGTAATATAACCCTACCTAATCCAACCTATCATCTCGGCGGTAATAATAGACAATATTCTTGAAGAGATGGCCCCTACGTCTACGTGGGTCCTTCATATACATTAAAAACGTAATATAACCTAACCTAACCCAATCTAACATCGCGGCTGTAATATTTTACAACATTCATGGCGAGTTGGCCTCTACGTCTCCGTGGGACCTTCATATACATCAATAACGAAATATAACCTAACCTAACCCAACCTATCATCTCGGCGGTAATATTTGACAACATTCCTGGAGGGTTGGCCTCTACGTCTGCGTGGGACCTTTATATACATCAAGAACGTAATATGACCTAACCTAACCCAACCTAACATCTCGGCGGTAATATTTGACAACATTCCTGGAGGGTTGGCCTCTACGTCTGCGTGGGACCTTTATATACATCAAGAACGTAATATAACCTAACCTAACCCAACCTAACATCTCGGCGGTAATATTTGACAACATTCGGGGCGAGTTGGCCTCTACGTCTCCGTGGGACCTTTATATACATCAATAACGTAATATAGCCTAACCTAACCCAACCTAACATCTCGGCGGTAATAATTGGCAACATTCCTGGCTTGTTGGCCTCTACCAACCTTGTAGAGACCTTTATATACATCAATAACGTAATATAACCTAATCTAATCCAACCTATCATCTCGGCGGTAATATTTTACAATATTCTTGACGAGATGGCCCCTACGTCTACGTGGGTCCTTCATATACATCAATAACGTAATATAACCTTACCTAACCCAACGTATCATCTCGGCGGTAATATTTGGCAACATTCCTGGCGAGTTGCCCTCTGCGTCTCCGTGGGACCTTTATATACAACAATAACGTAATATAACCTAACCTAACCCAATCTAACATCGCGGCTGTAATATTTGACAACATACCTGGGGAGTTGGCCTCTACGTCTCCGTGGGACCTTCATATACATCAATAACGAAACATAACCTAACCTAACCCAACCTATCATCTCGGCGGTAATATTTGACAAC